>OZ024910.1:39259391-39859391 GCA_964017125.1 Flabesymbios commensalis | reverse complement strand
CGAGACGTGACATATTTGTATCTCTCTGGATTTTGTAGTCATCATGTTGCATAAATAACTTCCATTGTTGACTCACCATTGCTGAAGTATGCTAAATTTGAGTATTTATCAAAGTATTTAATCTCGTTTAAAATCAAACTAATGACGTTTAGGCCTGATAGCTGGAATACTTTCTATCACATTTAAATCTTCTTGTGAGCCAGAGAGCAAAAATAAACGAAAGCTAGCCGCATAAGTCTGCCACTCCAGCAATGCAATGGTTAGCCCTTGAGACGCTGAAATATTTTTGTATAAACCGCGGGGACCAAAATGTTTTTGTAGAAGTTAAAATTACTATAAATGTCTTGGTTAGCTCTTTCTGCTTCATATGAACCTCTCAGCGCGGAGATGGTCTTCAGACGTCAGAATCTGACGCCTTTCTGACTTATAAAGACGGTCCCCGCGTTGAAAGGGTTAATGGAACCTCACCCACACCCCGGAAGCAGACTTATGAATACCCATAATGCCACGGTGCACATAAAAATAGCGATGGTGACTGCGTCAGTCGCTAGGTGGCTTCTCAGCGGGGCCATCTTTAATCTAGAAAATGCAGTCCGCATCACTGTCGGATCCGCCAAAAGCAACAGCGTGACTTTTCCCGCTGACGTGAAAACCAATATTCCCAGACTGATCGTTTCCAGGCACCTCCCGAGTCTTCGTCCCAGCTTTGGTTGGCTACTGGGCCAACATCTTTTGCCTTGTCCAACAGTCGGTCAACCTTAGGCTGTCGCTCTGTGTTTGTTGGCTCTTCCAGGCCATGGGCGACACTAACTCTGAATTGATGTAGACCTGTAGCAGAAACCCCTTACCTGTTGAGTCTTCACAATATCTTTACCATACAAAACATAATGTAGCACACACCTCTATGTTCTGCTAGGCGGAAAAAACATGTTTTTATATTGATGTAGATTTGAACTTGACGTTTAAATCTACTAAATCATAACGTACTTGGCCAAGCAACCAGGTAACAAGATATTGTAGGCTATGTGTAGAACGGACAAGCAATCTATAAAGGGATCACATCTTAAGCCTTATTTTTCCAGAGAGAGCATGACCCGTACATTCTCATACTGTATCCGATTTGTCACGATTATAGCCGTGACCAAATTACAAAGTCACTGCTGTGTAACTATTACCGAACATTTATGTTTGAAACACCATTGATTTGTAAGAAGGCGAATGTCTACACCAATTTGATGACGATTTACATGCAGTCTCCACAATTTCAAGACAATAACAGTTGTTTGGTCATATAATTGTGTGACTTATCAATCACTGACAACAACACGCAGCTTTTCAGATCCATAAGGTTTACGTCTGGAGAAGTAAAAAACTTTACAAAAGAAAAGTGCAGACATTAAAAGCTTTAAATAATCCTTTAACCGCCAAATGATTTAATTGGAATTTTCACCCACTTGAAGTTGTGTCTCGTTGACGCGATCCACAACTTTAAGTGGGTGAAAATTATTCAGATTTGACAAAATGGAGGTCAACGATCTTGAAATCTTGTTGATTGATGCCACGTTTTATCTTCACCATTTTTAAAAGCAGATGTTAAATGTGACGGTTAAAAAGTTAGCAGAGGCTATACAGCCATATTACATTTTGAAATGTACAAATATAATACTTTTCACTCCTTTGAAGCTGGCACTTTAGTCATCTGTGACAACGTTAAGAAATAGACAATGGTAAACAGTAAACCTATACAAATCAAAACTCAGAAATACTAAATCGACAATAAATTATATGTTTAACACCATGTTTAACAACAATTACATGTTTAACACCATGGGTATTGAAATGAAGCTAAAAGAGTTAACTAAGGCATTTATGATAATTGGAAATCAATGGGAAAAAAACCCTTTGGTCTCTTGGTTTATATAAATACATTTCAGCGCTTCAAGGGTTAATCAGATAATGTGAACACCGCAAATTCATATAACTGAAGTTGTCTTTATTAGACACTGGGCTACTTTTTCAATATCGGAATGTGGCGACTTATCTTTTTATTTAACATAGCGCATGACAGCGTGACGTAACCTGTGCTGCTCCAACTCTACGTCACTTCCGACGGCAGGTCACGTGACTCAGGTACACCGGAAGGGGACGCAAACCGGTTGAAAATTGGACCAAAGTCGCAGACTTTAGCCCAACAGTGAACATAAGCTGGCCGGTCATCCCAGCAAACACAAAACATGTGTATAACATTTGTACAACGTCGGTCCAACGTCTTCGACGTTGGTCCAACATTGTACAAATGTTCTACACATGTTTTGTGTGTGCTGGGATGTCACGATCCGTGATTCAGAGGTGACCGGAGCACCGTGACGCCATCAGTCTGACATATCCATCCGCCGGTCACTGATGACGCAGGCACTATTACAGCGCCATGAAATATTCATGCGAGGCGTGTTATTTCGCATGTCTCGTTTGTCAGGAGTGGTTGAACCGTGTCTGCGGATGTCTGCAGGCAACAGGCGTACGTACAGTACTCCACTCAGTGGCCGCTGACGAGTACAATTGGCGTCTGCAGACATGGAAGACGATCATCAAATCAGCTGGATGTTCAGACGGGAACCAGTAATCACGGAATTTAACGTTCAACCCTTTAACCCTCACAAAGCTGAAATATTTGTGTATAAACGATGAAAAGCAGAGGGTGTTTTCAATTTGAAATCATTACAAATAGCTTAGTTAGCACTTTTTGCTTCATTTGAATCGCTGTGTTACGGGTATACGGCCATTAGAAAGATTTTAATTCTTTCAGTGCGGGGATCGACTTTAGACGTCAGAATCTGCCGTCTACAGACGGCAGATTCTGACGTATAAAGACGGTCCCCGCACTGAAAGGGTTGACCGCTGCTCACGATGATGGTCTTTTTTAATGTTTTATTGGGACATTAAAGGTGATCTATCACTCCTAATATGGTATGAATAATTATGTCCTTATATGGGGTGATTGGCTATCATGATAGCCAATCACCCCATATGAGGAAACACTTGTGCCCCATCTTGTGGCAACTTTGATTTATTTGTCACAAATTTATTCACACTATATAAGGGGTGATAGATCACCTTTAAAGGCCAGCTTTTTGATAATTATGTTAAAGATACAACGTGATATCAATCAGCAAGATTTGAAAAGAGTTGACCTCCATTTTGTCAAATCTGAATAATTTTCACCCACTTGAAGTTGTATATCGCCTATTAGTGAGTGAAAATTCCAGTAAAATTGGAATAAAATATCTTGGCAGTTAAAGGGCTTAAGCATGTTGAAGGGCTAACGACCAACACGTAATCATGTCCATATTGAATTTCATAACAATTTTTTATTGATACTCATTTTTATTCTTCTCAGTATTTTTCTTCTCGGAAAATTTCAATTGAATAATTCGGCGGTTAAAGGGTTAATGACCACGTGACAGGAAAAAGCACACCAGTGTGTTTGTACTCTTCTTTTATTTTTGGCAACCATAGTGAAATAATTTCCAAATATAAAGATATTTTTCGTCAAAACTTAGTGACTACTTAAGATGTACTTTTCAAGTAAGCAGTTACTGCTTTTTTGCTTTGCAGAGCAGTATAGATGTCGATATCGAGCTGTTGTCACAACTCTAGTTATCAATCTAAGTATAGTGGGCGGAACCAGGCAGTTCTGCCTCTTTCTCGCATGCCGTAACTTCCGCCTATGTGAGCATGCGCATTGACATATTTCCAGTGAAGTGCCACTGGCTGACATATCTGCTGTTCTACACTAATGATAAATTGGCACGTCGCAAAAATAACCTCATTAACAGCAGGTGCTGAGTAAACGTTGGTTCAACCTAACAGACGGTGGCCAGAATTGAACGAGCAGTAAGTCAATGTTGCATTTAATTTTGCCTGAGCTAGGAAAAAAAAACAAGGGAAGGCAATAATGTAAATAGCTGCCTGCAGGTATGAGGATCACGTTATGTAATCGTTAAGCCTGCCAATGGTAAAAGGCTATTCATCATCCAATTTAGAAAAGTCCCTCATCTGCCCACGCGGTTTTGATCATTCAGATGATTAAATGAAACCTTTCCTACGTGATAAATTACAGCCTTAGGGTAGTCCATCAATTGTGACCGTCACAAAGTTATTTTTGCGACAAAGCTTCTCGGGTTAGTTCGCAGAACATTCACGGTTTGAGGTGTACCAAACCTAAGTGTGATAGACACCGATATTTTCTCAGTCCTCAATCATGTTAATAATCATACTACTGTTAGATCACTGTATTCTGATATTTCACGCTATGTATATATTGTGTTACACGCCTGCCGACCTGATCGGATATATATTCGGATTGCGAGACATGACCAATCCGATCCCTACAATATATCGTAGCTTGTACGAGAATACACCGATTCGTCCGAAGATATAATCCTAGTCCAGTTTAGCCTGAATGTGCACAAAGTGAACTAACGCCCTACTCATTCATTCATTATTGTGTTATCATTTTAACTATATAAATGCACGCATTTGTAGTATTGTTCTGCCTCATACAGTTATATCCCATTTTTAAATATGCATTTAAATCAACGTTATTTTTTATGCAGTGATCACAATATATCACTGTATATATGGCGTAGCTGAAATAGAATTATAACGGCTCAGTGCACCACGTACTAATCTACTTAAATAATTTCTAAAAAAAAACACATTAAAAAGTCTGTCATAATATGAGCTACCTTTTATTTTATGTTATATTCTAAGTCTGTCACTCTAATGATTCCTCTCTATATCTACTTTATTCCAAAAATTATTACACCTTCGGCCCTACTTATTTAATGTTGGTCGGGGGTAGCATGGCAATGATTACTTTGCCTATTTCTTATAGCGTCATATCCATCAGGCCTTGAGCACTACTTATTTATGCAAATATACAACTCGGCGAGATAACACTTTTCTAACAAGACACAACTTTGAGTGTTGAAAATTAATTCGAGAGGCACTTTAAAAATGCAAGTATCGACACATTATTCTGAGTATCAGGCTTTTATTACGCTCATAGCACGTGAGATCGATTCCTTTTTATCACCCAATCCAGAAAATACGTCCTAATGGAGCCGTTACAGCGGTCGTTTGGCCTTGGGTGCGCTGTCAGTCGTGACGTCATTCTCAATTATTGAGGATTCATCTGCTATCAGCAGAATGTCAGATCATCGCAGTGATCACCATCAATATTTGAGACGGAGTTAGAGTGATTAGTGTAATAGACACAGATGAGGTAATGGTGCTCGCGTTTAATATTGCTGGTGTTTGTAAGTGGAGCATTTCATGGCTTCGCGGAATTTCCAGCTTCGATATATATAATGACGATTAACCCTCTAACTGCCGGGTTATTCAATTGAAATTTTTACCCACTTAAATGTGTGTCTCGCTGACGCGATCCACAACTTTAAGTGGGTAAAAATTATTCAGATTTGACAAAATGAAGGTCAATCAGTTTAAAATCTTGTTCACTTGATTGGTGTCACGTGTTATCTTCAACATAGTCAAAAGCTGATCTGCAATATGCTAATAAAAATGTAAAAAATTAATATAATGGGGACTATCGGTTAAAAGGTTATTTTTTGGTATTTGCCTGTCTGATCAATGTAATGTATGGCTTTGAAAACGGTGATTGTCTCTGAACCCTTGTGCTGCTCGGACCGTATAATTATATGTAAGCTCAAGCATATTTTACATCAATACAAATCAAGTTTGCTAACATAGTTTTCGGTAGATGTTTGTTAATCAAAAATACATGACCGGATATATATATTTTTCATAAATATGAATATTTTTCATCATTTGAAGATGGAAATTGCGCAAGCAGTTCCAGCTTATAATGAATGAAAAATAGAATCAAATATATACAACAGGTTAGGGTCAGGTTGTGTTTGTGAGTTTATTACACGATCTCTAGTAAGTATATATAAAAAAAAAGTTAGGAAATGTCATCAGATATTGTTGCGCCTCTGAGCGTACTCCTTCGATGAAGTTTTACAATAATAATGCCAGACTCAAAGTGCTGAATTAAGAAATCAGCGGATGCTTATCAACCTAAGCTCGGGTTCGGATACTCAGCAAAATATTATCGGCCAGTTTTAGTAGACCGAAATAAACCGTTGACCCGGAAACGTGGAATAGCGAGACAGGAAAGCTCTGGTGGCGCAGTTGCCTTGACAACGGTTCCGGAGCGGAGAGGTGTCGTCACGCTGGGCTACTGCTCATAAGTTCTGGAATTTATGATCCACAAGGGACCGGTCAGGGAGGATGTTAACCCTTTCAAAGCTAAGCACCACTATAATCGTTGTCAGTCCGCTTGATTGGCAGGTCAAATCATTGTTAACCCTTTAACCGCCGGTGCCGCATATATTCGGGTTTTCATTTTGTATTAGCACATTAAGTATCACATTTTAAATATGTTAAAGATAAAATGTGACATCAACCAACAAGATTTAAAAAGAGTTGACCTCCATTTTGTCAAATATGAATAATTTTCACTCACTTGAAATTGTGAATCGCGTCAGCGAAACACAGCTTCAAGTGGGGGAAAATTCAAATTGAATAATTTGACGGTTAACGGGTTAATAGGAATAATTGTGTGTTTCAACACTAACGTTTACAATGATAAAACAAATATGAGGAATTTTCACCCATTTATGTTGTGGGTCGCGGTAGCGAGACACATTTGAATGTGATAATTTTGGGGGTGATTGGCCAACCTTTTGTACTTTTGTTATAATAATTTTTACCTCTTTGCACGCTAAGTCACTTAAATTACGATGTCCATTCGCTTCTTAACGTTTTCGTATGCTTGATAATCACCATGTCACCGGAGTCAACTATGAATAGACGAAGTGTATTTGGCAAGAAGTTTAGTCTTCGTGTATTTTCAAAATAAGGTTTTCATCCAGTGCTAAGCTAATAATTATCACGATTAGGGTGTATGAGTGATGTATTGATGTTGACCGTCAGATATTTTTTTTTAAATCCTTATTTTAAAACGTCGAATACTCCAGTCAAGCTGCCATGAGTCTCAATGGTGCCTCCACGTCAAACCTTTCCATTTACAATATATATACAATGCTTTTATTTCCATGAAGGGTTCAGCATTGGATCCTCATGTGAAATATACGGATGCTTTACGGATACGTATGGCATACGGATGACATACGCATGCCATACGGATTGCATACGGATGATGTACGTTGATATACGTCTCTAGACGTCAGATTCTGACGTCTAATGTCGGTATACGCGCTGAAAGAGTTAATATTGGCTTCGGCTCGAACCTACCTATCTTAACTGATGACAGTCTGTGGTCTTTTATTATTCTAGTAATATAACAAAAGACTTGATAGCATCAGCATAACTGTCCAGTAAAAAGTGTCATGTTTTCAACTATTTTATTTCTAATCACAAAAGAGGCATCTGTAGTTTTAGAGTACCACAATATACATTGCAAATTGCTAAAAAATATTCGTACCACACAAGTAAATAGTAAATAGTTATCGCTATTTACCTAACATACTTTACAGTTAGCATTGTCAAACCCAAATAGATGGGTATTTATTTATTGTTTTTGTTTGTTTGTTTGTTTGTTTGTTTGTTTGTTTGTTTGTTTGTTTGTTTGTTTGTTTGTTTGTTTGTTTGTTTGTTTGTTTGTTTGTTTGTTTGTTTGTTTGTTTGTTTGTTTGTTTGTTTGTTTGTTTGTTTGTTTGTTTGTTTGTTTGTTTGTTTGTTTGTTTGTTTGTTTGTTTGTTTGTTTGTTTGTTTGTTTGTTTGTTTGTTTGTTTGTTTGTTTGTTTGTTTGTTTGTTTGTTTGTTTGTTTGTTTGTTTGTTTGTTTGTTTGTTTGTTTGTTTGTTTGTTTGTTTGTTTGTTTGTTTGTTTGTTTGTTTGTTTGTTTGTTTGTTTGTTTGTTTGTTTGTTTGTTTGTTTGTTTGTTTGTTTGTTTGTTTGTTTGTTTGTTTGTTTGTTTGTTTGTTTGTTTGTTTGTTTGTTTGTTTGTTTGTTTGTTTGTTTGTTTGTTTGTTTGTTTGTTTTCTGTTTGTCTGTTTGTTTGTTTGTTTGTTTGTTTGTTTGTTTGTTTGTTTGTTTGTTTGTTTGTTTGTTTGTTTGTTTGTTTGTTTGTTTGTTTGTTTGTTTGTTTGTTTGCAATACAGCCATGTTCACTTCCGCGAGAAATGTGAACACGAGGAAATGAAATCTGAAAGACATCCCCATTCCAAGCAAGGACCAAACAGCTTTGTAGACTGAGGCAAAATGCACTGTCCTTTTGTGAATCGCCATAGTTTACTTTGTGTTCTTCGGATCAAGGAATATATAGATTCCCTGTACGTCGAATCAATAAAAAATCAATAAAATCTTTATTCGTCACTGTGGTGTATGGAAAGAGACTGTATTCTCGTACGAGTTACGATATATCGTAGGCTTCTGATTGGTCGAGATGGCCATCTCGATCAATCAGAAGCCTACGGTATATCGTAACTTGTACGAGAACAGGGGCTGTGCGCGTCTGGCCTGCCAACTCCCGAGTCTCTGGTTTTTTGTTGATTAGACATACCCAATGCATGTCTAATGCCCATTTACGGGAACAGGGATGTGGCATCCATAATACATGTGGATCCCGATGCTCTCTGTCCCGCCACAGTCCACCGGCACGCATCGCTTGGCCAATGCTGGGCCGACGTCTACGACGTCAGCACAGCATTGGCCAAGCGATAGCCTGCTCTATTTCTCGCAGACGTGTTATTTTCTATTGACCGGACGATTACTGCCACCCCCCCCCCGCTACTTCGTCACGCGTTAGGCCATGTCGATCTGCGTCGAAATAGCATTGAACTAATATTTTGCTTTTTGTAAGTATAATAAGAAAATATGATCACAGCAGCCACATTCCTTGCAGCGATTCTTCAAAGGTATGGGGTGCGCAGTGTTGTGGTACTGCGCACAATGAAAATGGCTCGAAGCATTGCTACATGTAACTCCGCTCTTCATCCTGTCACTATGCAAAGGCTTACTCACCACAGAGCAAAAAATACATCAAAATGGGCAGATTTAACCACTGTACTATTTTGTAGTTTGCTTACATTTCACAGGTATTTCAGTAAAATGTAACATTGTAATCAATAGTATTGTTGATAATAATTATTGTCATGTTTATTGGTGTTTTTATCCTTAATTTTATTTCTGCGATTTTCAAAAATTAGCAATCATTCACAGATAACAATAATTATTGTCAAGGGCACTGTCTTTTTTGTGTTTCAACAATAATTGATCACCATAGTATTAATTAAAGAGTTGTATTTGCCCCTTTTTTAAAGTGGCAGATATCACTCTTTAATATTTAGGTGACGAAAATGGTCCACAGGATACGTTGATCTGTTGATCTCATGTTGGTTTAATGTTGTGCCGCCGTCGGAGACAATAGATCAAGATTAACCAAACATCAGACCAACGCCTATGATTGTTTTCTGGGGTGGGGGGGGGGGGCACTAGATGTATAATAATTGTTGCCAATACATTGATCCCACACAGCGAAAATAAAATGTCAGCCGCACAGAATCATGTCCATAATATATGATTTTATTGACGTCACTAGAAACAGGATGGGTTGACAATCCTGAATATTTGATGAAGCAGGGTCCATTCGGTGTGATTTAATAGCCGAAATACATTATTCAGATCGAAGCCCATTTGAAAGATCTAATTCCAGTTTAAAACGCCTCAGTTGCGGCAGTAATTTAAGGAATGATTAATTATTAATAAACAAAGTGCGAAACGCTGAAAAAACAGTCAAACAGTCAGCCTCGGATTATTTTCTTCGCGGATATCCGTGAAAAATTTATGGGCGCGAGAATATTACTAGCCGATAATTCAATTGTAGGCGTGTGACGTCAATGTATAATTCTTTAATTATGAAGTCCACCTCCAGCTTTTCCATCTGGGAGTGCAAGTAATGTGTTTCATAATTGAAGAATTACTCCTTGGAATTACTCCTTGAAGTGTCGCGTTCTCTCGGGTTCTACGAATAACGTAAGCTGCACTGCATAATGAGTCCAACGGGCGGTGCCTTGTCTCTCGAGGCTTTCTGCAATGAGAATAAGCCAGAAAATGAAACCGAGACTTAACCCATTAACCGCCGGTGCCGTATATATTCGGTTTTTCATTTTTTATTTGAGATTAAGTACCACATTTTAAATATGTTAGAGATAAAATGTGACATCACCCAGCAAGATTAAAAAAGAGTTGACCTCCATTTTGTCAAATCTGAATAATTTTCACTCACTTGAAGTTGTGGATCGAGTCAGCGAGACTCAACTTCAAGTGGGTGAAAATTCAAATTAAATAATTTGGCGGCTAAAGGGTTAACTGTGATTTAACCTGGTAAAAATAGTGATTATCAGTGCAAGGGTTGATAGTATTTTTTATTTCAAACAAAGGCTTAGACCATAATCCGAAGAAGATTATTTGATTACGCAACACTCTACCTACTTTCGTTCATCCACTTTTCTCCTGGGGCAGCGTGTTACATGTATTTGCAAAAACTAACATAGGCAGCTGACTTCTTGGAAATGCGAGATATATAATATTAATCAGCTCTAGTTTTTGACGTCAATAAATGCAGTGCCGTATATTATACACTGACATAGCGGTAGGCTATAGTTTTCGATTGCATTATATTGACCGAAAAGTACAAACTGCATTTTGGAACATCTTGCATACCTAATTGTGATTTAAAAAAAAAATCATAGGCGTAATGGGATGAAATCAATAATGATGGTTATTTTCTGTGTGTTCTAGAGACCCTCTTCGCCCTCGAGGCTACAGTTTCGGTTTGATCCCTAGCAGGAAACAGGTGAGCATTTTTTTATCATGCACATTTCAAAAGTATCTAGCGTTGCTAATTAACTAATGCATGCAGGTCAAAATTAGCAGCTGGCAAGGTATTATTTTTCGCCCTCGAAAATATAAACACCTCACAAAAATATCCAAACTTACCGTATCCCTCGCAGAGATATAGCCTGCAAACACGAGACGTTAACCGAATGTTGGGTTATTGTTGGCCCGACGTCTACGACGTCGGCCAACATTAATCCAACAACCGGTCAACTTCTCGTGTTATCTGGGATGTGACAGTCATGTGTGGATGTATGGGTTGTCGAGTCTCCCGTAACTTAATTATCGCCCGGCTTGCATGATCGTCCTCCACTTTAGTGTATAACGGACTATCTGGCGAGCCATATTCCCCACTTTATCATCCTTCTACAAAAGAGATGGCTGCGAGAATAGCTCATTAGTTTATTAGTGAAATGCCGGGACCATCATAGCAATATAAGCAATATAGTCTATGCTATATTGTCAGTATTGACACCGTAGGCTCAGGGCCCGTATTCTCGTACAAGTTACGATATATCGTAGGCTTCGGATTGGTCGAGATGGCCATCTCAACCAATCCGAAATCTACGATATATCGAAACTTGTACTATAACATAGCATTCAGGATGACGTGTCTTTGAAAGAATCTGATAAAACAATAACAAATCAGCAAAATCCATTGTTCCGAATAATTAGTTCGCAAATATATTTGTATCCCTTCATGTGTAGCTGGTAACTGTGTTAGTAATTTGAACTTCAGATCAAGAGAAATAGGGAAAAATAATTCCGCTTCCTAAGGGGAGCTGTTTTACATATAAAAATGTAATTATGTACTGTTAGTGTACTGTGTTTTAGCTTGTGTGCAGTTTAAAGGTGATCTATCACCCCTTATATAGTATGATATGGGGTGTTTGGCTATCATGTGACCCTCTGAGAGGGTCACATGATAGCCAATCACCCCATATAAGGACATAATTATTCATACCATATAAGGGGTGATAGATCACCTTGAAGTAAATGGTCATCACATTCTCTCCACTTCTATAAAGCCGATCTTATCTGAAGAAATGCGCGGCTAAACGACACTTCATACCACCGCCACCCACAGCTTCAAATGGTTGAAATTACTCATATTTGTTTCTTTTTGAATTTAAAAAGTGCAAATCTTGATGTTTAAACGCACCGGACGTGTACAGAAGTGTATGAGCATGGGTATGAGGAAGTGCGCAGAAACGACGACGGTGGCCCAACACTGAGCCAACACCGGCGTGGGTTGCTAATCCTGATCCTCGCTGATTGAAGTGGGCAGTGACAGTGTGATAACAGACAGGGATAGAATATTCAGAACGATCTGACGTGTCCCATTCAGGCGCGCCCCGTTTCTTATTCATTATTCATGGACCCTATATTCATTATAAGGCTCCGCAAAGGCAAAATGCAGTATCTGCGTACTTGTAAAGTACGCAGATTCTGCCATTTGCCTTTGCGCGGCTTTATAATCCCGCTCTTCCACTAAGAATAATACGGCATGATTAAATTATTTTTAACGCCCCGTTGAAGTAGCATCTGCGGGGATTGGGTTGGTGGGCGGATGGCCCGGCGAGCGCTGCGCCTGGGACAGATCCTGGTCGGGCCTGCTCCAGCCGCAGGTGCGGCACCGCTGCCAACGTCCCAGACGTTGTCAGCGGTGCCGCACCGCGTCTGGAGCGGTCTGGAGAATTCACGTTGTCTGCGTGATTAAGAAAGACACCTTCATCTTTATAAATCACCTCAGTTGCTTCACAGTGGAGTATTGTGAAACGCTTGTTCAGTTTCATTACCCCTTTTGGATGTTACGTTCTGGTTTAGCAAGAAGGAAAATCATCTTTCACGATTATACTTTAATAAATGTTGTTTCGGGAAGTGAAATATGTGTTAAAATTAAATAAATTAAATTTGTTTGAAGTTGAGATCACAATTCAAAATAATATCACCACCTCCGCATTAATTTTGATAGAATAATATAAAGTATAAAGTGCAATATGTGTGTGCTGTGGCTGTGTTTTGTATAGCCTATCAGAAAATAGTATTTATATATAGAATCATAATTTTATATAAAAATATATAAAATGATCAAAATAATTCTACATCACTACCTGAAATTATAATAACATTATTTGGCCTGAATTCAGCCTGTGGCCATATTTATGTTTTTAGATGGAATCTAACACATAATTTACTACTGAATCACACGATAATGTGTGTTACATAATAAGCTTTTATTTGATTATTTAATGAATAATTTCACCATGTTCACGAGTCATAAAACTCTTATAGTCTTACATGGAATATCTTCCGAGTATATGGATGGTATATGTGTCGCCTGAATTTTACTTTAAAACCCACATGTTATGTCTATGTGATACAATAATATAATGATACAAAATTATTATGTATGTATGTAACTTGGGCTATAAAAATGGCATATTTTTACAATTTAGAAATGGAAGCCTAACGTTGAAAGGGGTAATTAACCTTCCTGGAGAATGAGGCATGCTGATGGATCATAAAATACAATGGTACTGACCATAAAATCAATGTGCACACGGAATAGTCGGAGGCCACATTTATAGACATATAAATGTCGTGAATGCAATAACCTACTTCTAGTTTCATGTCTGGATAAGTTTTACAATAATCAGTTGAATATTTAATAGATTAACCATTCAACCGCCAAATTATTCAATTTGAATTTTCACCCACTTGACGTTGTGTCTCGCTGACGCGATCCACAACTTCAAGTGAGTGAAAATTATTCAGATTTGGCAGAATGGAGGTCAACTGTTTTCAAATATTGCTGATTGATGTCACATTTTATCTTTGTCACATGTTTCAAAGGTGGTACTTAATGTGCTTATAAAATATGAAAACCCGAATATATGCAACACCGGCGGTTAAAGGGTTAAACAAATCTAGGTATCACGTAAAAATGTCAAAAATTGCACCATATAACAGATATTTGCTGTGGTTCATTTACCCATTTTAGCATCTAAATGAAGCTTCAATCCACTAAGTCATTTATGATGACTTCAAATTAGTAAAAACCGTTGGTCTGCGATTGTTTTTCGTGGCAAAGGTCGTCAAGGTGAATTAATGTTTTTTTGTTGTTTTACTTTTCCTGTGCATGCTGCAGTCTACTTCACCATCAGAGACTCATTGTCAAAATGGCTTGACTGCAATAACCATGCGTGATATATCACGTTTACAAGCGCATGGAAAACAATTTTGCACGCAGTAACCCTAAAAAACAAGCTAAAAGCTGAAAACAAGCTAAAAAATACAGTGACTGTAAAATGTGTGCACTAATTGTTCCTGCTTACCGCACAGTACTAAGCAGGAGCATACTGATGTAGTCAAGTTTTGAAATCGATTTGGATTGCTGTTTGGTGAACAACATTATTCTTAAAACGTAAACCAACTTATAGACAGGGATATTAAATATATATTATCAGGCATTCAAATCATCATTTTATCCAAAAAAGGTAAAGTTGTGCACTTCTGGATAAACGTAAAGGTGGGATATTGTATTTCAATGGTTACGTGACCTATGACCTTTCAATGACCCCAAAAATAATATTTTCGTCAAAATTGCATTATGGGATCTCAAAACCCAAATTTATAGCTAAAAACACATGTCTAGGATTGCCGGGACTGTATTGATAACCGATTGCTTTTTTTGCGGCCATTTTAAAAATTAAAAAAATTATCTTATTAAAAATGCTAAATCTCGAATAATATCTGGCAGATTTGAAATCTACGGGGAAAAAATAGAAACCGTTGAGAAAAATTTACCACACTCGTTTATTAGATTGCTTATAGATATATCCCTGTCTATGTTACCGTCATGTGGTACATACACTTTATTTCTTGAAACCTCACTAAGAATGTTAGCGATCTGAAGCTGTGACATCAGATTGTGGTGACATCAGATGAACACTGGACTTGTCAACCGTGTCACCATGATCATAGATAATTTACATTAATTTACATCTCCCCTCTATCGACCAGGCCGTGACAAGAGAACAAATTGTGAACGCTAAACACAACAATGACGACTTTAAGGTTTGCCCATTGGCCAACATGCCTGACGTCCATTGGATGAAGGCTTAGGTGACGAGAGTGACGTCTGATATAAAAAGGACAGTGAAAGCGTCCTAGGTATTCAAATTCAAATTCAGTATTCAAAATTCAGATTTACTTTAGGCATATTCTGAGTCGCTATTCTATTCCAAATTTCAGCTTTTATTATCATTCTAAATTTGAGATATATTGAGACCGATTCTATTCGAACTTCATTTTCTTCAGGAAACAGAACATTAAACTCTTAACGCTTGGACATTTTACATCTGGAGTTGTGTTGTTTATTTCATCTAAAACCCCGAGATCCCGCACGTCGTGTACACATCAGACGTAACATCTATAAGCTGCTATACTCGTTGTTCTATTTATGAGACACAATGCTTTATTTTTTTCAAACGGACAGGGTGAATGATGTATGATAGTGAACAAGTCAGAGATTAATATCTGCATGGGTATTACCCAGTTTTCCATTTCGATCTTTGCAATTTCGCGACAACTGCGAAACGCGACACACAATGTCCAAATGCTCCTCACTTGGTATGCGGTCAAGATGTGGAAATCAGATGCGACCGAAAATCACCAACCCAATAGGCTGGCCTAACTTGCATTCTGTATTTGGCCGCCAGCTCCCAGAGACACACTGCCAGAGACACAGTGCGACGGGGTAAGTACATTTGCGAATAGTGCTGAGAAAATAATTCTGCCCCGATGATTGGACGCGTACGCGACGGGGACCACTATGGAGATCAGTCATTTCCGTTCGTACTTTTCCTGGAGAAATTCACAAAATCTGTCTAATTCAATTCGGTAAGCCATTCATGGCATTATCGCCAGTATCAATGCTCGAGTACCATCCAGTGTTGAAATAACCAGAATGATAATAATGGGAGGGCGCAAGCATAATGAGCGTAATTGTCAATGTCCATATTGAGGGGGAAATCGGCGTGCCAAATGAATCGAGGTCAATTGAATTAATTATTCTATTAGTGACGCGGAATATGGAGTATTTTGGGATCTATGTCATGTTACTATCGTCACTTTGATATTAAAGGGTATTATGTCCCACTTTATATGATGAGAAATACAACCTTTTAATAGCAAGATGGTGTTCTCGGTGAAATAATATAAGTTTGAGATAGTTTGAAAATTTCATGCCTCGTGTTTTCTGGGAATGCAGACAGAACCGATGCATGGTAGCACACCCTCCTCCATTACAATAATCTCAATTCAGTGGGATATTTTAGGTGCGCAGTGCAAACATAGATGGTACAACACCATAATATAAAGTGAATGAGTCGTCACGAGTGCTGTAACAAAACAATAATAAACAGTTGGTAACCCACGGCATGGAACTTCCTCAATAGCGGATTATCCACGGTGGTGCGGTACACTTTTACCAGTATTTACAGATGCGTACTGGCCGCGATTCACCTGTTTAAGTATCAGGCGTGTAGAGAAATAAGTTAGAGCTCGACCACGCCGACAATCAAGCACAGGCTGCCCAGGAGTCCCATCCTGCGCTCAAAACACGGAGCGACATTTTCTATTGACAAGTGCCTTTTTTCTCTTCTTACCCACCAGTGTGAGTGAAAAGTCTGAAAATGTCATGCAAAAAAATGGGAGAATCCTGTAATGGAAATAATAGGTGTAATGAAACATCACCGCCCAGTCAGCACGACACACTGAACTAATGCTGATTCAATGCTAGGCGACAGTCTGCGGCGGTGGCCCAACATAGAACCAACATTGGGTCAGTGTATCTTGCTTTTTGTGATGGGGTGTCTAGACGTCATGTTGTGGTGGTCTGGTAATACCTCAACTGTAAATTAGATCTGCTTGACAAACAGCCTGAGACGCGTGAGGGACTGAGCCGCAGAAGGCAGGGTTTAACCCTTTGAGAGCTAAAATATTTTTATCTAAAACAACATATCAAATGTGTCTTTTTTTCAATTTGAAATCATCATAAATGTCTTAGTCAGCTCTCTCCGCTTCATTTGAATACCTATGTTATGGGTCAGCGGCCATTATATATTTTTTTATTCTTTCAGTGAAGGGACCGTCTTTAGACGTCAGAATCTGGCGTCTTTAGACGTCAGATTCTGACGTCTTATGTATTGGTACGATAGTAGGTGTAACCCTTGAGCAGTGCTGAGTTTCAATTATTTCAACCCCTCAAACTCGCCTCTCTTTTACTATTCTGCATCTTTTTAAAGCTGTGGATTCGTGTTTGTGTATAATAAACTTCGTGTTTGTTCACACTGTTCAAAGACTTTTGTGCAATACAACTTATGGTACTATACAATATAAAGAACCATTTATTTGTTTGGCAAAAAGTAGGGCATATTTCGACTTATGGTATAGCCAAGATGCAGATTCTTATATAGAAAGGACGTCAGAAAGGACGTTGAATCCAAAGAGATGACGTCTGTCCATGATCCTGTATGAATTTGGCATCATGGGAGTGATAACTCATCACATTTTGTTTTCTGCTATCAACCATCAGCCTGGGGGGCATAACGCACATTTCTCTTGTGTTTTAAACTGGCGGTTGGTTTATTCCGTGTAGTACTTCCCAAGATGATTGAGCGAAGTGCTGCTTCGTTCATTGTGTAACGTTATAGTTTTTCTTACAAAGTGCAAGATTGGGCGCATCATTGTAATCACCAGTTTCAAGTGAAATATTGGTAATCGATCTTACAGAAATTGTTTCTTGATAATTTTATGATCTCATAGATCTGTGGGTGGAAATGATTGCAATTTGTGACTGTTACTTGAGTGAAACAAGGCAGTCCAAGACATTGTGTGACTGATTCAGATGTAAAAATGGATAAAGAAGTAGTACATCGATCACTCGCACAACACTAAGCACGACACGCCAACCCAATGTCGTTTTGATTGTGGACCAGTGTCGGAGACGGTGGCCAACATCAAAACGACATTGGGTCGATGTGTCATTGATAACTTTTGCGGCGGCTGGGGATCTAATTCACGTCTCCTAATCCATCACCAAGTCACACAAATCAAATTGAACCCAGAAAGAGGTGACAGCGAAGGGAAGATGACCCTTTGCCAGCTGGTGGCGCATAAAGGTGGCACAGGTATATTCTCAAAGAGTGTAATTTCATAATAGATGATACATCGCCGTGGGAAAGAAAAAGACTAGTTTACCATGCTTACGTTTTGCTATTGATTATTCTCTAGTATTTTTTGAAATTTTGCAGATGGCTGTGAGGTGAATAGGCGGGGGCCCTGGTACAGTGCATGCTTTACAGCATCCATGCTTGGAAAATCAGAGATCGCGGGTTCGACCCCCGCTCTTGCATCCAAGTTTCAAAGAAACAAAATGTTTTTTCCCGCTCACTTATAAATATGTAGTATTGTGGAGAGCCTCCGTGACCGAGAGGTAGCGTTCTAAGCCTCGGGTTTCAAATTCTGTTTCTGGAGGGCAGTTACAGTACTCCAATAACCTTACCATCCTCAGGAGGTTATCTTTGTCCAGTTTATATTAGTTTATATGTGCACAAAAGTGGCCTAAAACCGAAATTATTCATTCGCTATGAGGTGGGAATTGCGGTAGCAATTCAGAGCTAACAGTGAGTAAACTATGTCAAAATGCTCCTGGAAGACAAGGACGTTGAAGTATCCTTGTGGTACATACATGTATACGTAAAGTTAAAAACATCCAAGAGCAAAGAACAAGGACGCATTATATTATTGTAAAAACGTTCTTGAAGAGGTACCTGAGGTAATTCGAAGTAAAGTATAATTCAGAAGATTTAGGCCCCAAGGAGAAGAAAAATATGTGGTTTTAGTTCACCCATCTATTAAAATGGTATGCGGTCACAAATGTGGTCGTATTCGTGAAAACGTCCATCTGTACCGAGTTTACCTCAAAGATTAAAACCAAGATTACCACCATGGCAATAATAAATGACCATTCAAAGAGTGCATCAGTCAGATGAAGGGATCAGCCAATCACTGCCAGTCACTCAATTGTTATATAAATATGGCTAACATGTCATATGAGAGTCAAGTACACATCACTCTTTCCCTGCACCATGGTCTACAAGTCATACATGAATGTCCATGTAGTTATCAATGCCTTTGTGCATGTTGTAGTACATTGACATGGGTTACATCGTGGTCTGCATATTGAGCTAATCTGACATACAAAGCCAAAAGGCAGTAACAGCTTACGCTACTTGAAAGGTGAGCAGCTACTGCCTTATGACTTTGCAGAGCATACATGCTCTGCAACATTTATACATTACTCCACCACGAGCTATCTGGAACAGGACAAGACGTGGTGACACCATGCAGAGCATCACCGACCAAACAGGAAAATACGTTGTTCTAACGTTGGTTCAGAATGTGCCAACGTTGAGCCAGCGTTAAGACAGGACGTCCTGATCTCGAAGACATATACTGTATAAAGACAAAAATGCAGTAACTGCTTACTTGTAAAGTGAGAAGTTACCGCCTTTTGGCTTTGCACGGCACCAGTCCACCTCCCTGCACTGGATATGTCGGGTCCGCTCACACGCTGTCGTGACTGAGTCCATACATTATTCAGGTGGCACTGCGGCACCTGTGACACGTTACAGGTCCGCAGACGACGGTTGGGAGAATTAGTTTTCCTGCCCTATCACCTGCTGTGTGGCACGGATTCATCGGGACCGACCACACGGATTAATGAGATCTTTTCACAGTCCGGTGCTTTGCCTTTCCGCCCGCCCCCACCCTGCATACTTGCACCCCGCGTGAATGACGGCGACCGAAAGTGTCACAGCCAGCCTCTGTTGGAATGCATGCAAAGTCCCCGGATGTATGGGAAGCGGGTCACCCAGGAATTTTGAATAGGGAGAATAACAAGGCTAAGCGGTGGCGTTTTGTGTTGAAATTCAACCATTCACTCTAGGTCAAAAAAGTAAAAGCATCGTGAAATGATCCATAGAAAAAAAATCTGGATCTTGTATATCAAAATACATGTAAGTAAAATGTGTTCAGGCGCAGTTTCTATGATCTACTCTCGGAAATGAACCAATTTACAACACTTTCTCACTAACTCACCATACTGAGAAACAGCAAGCATTTCTGAAAGTAGTGAACGCGAAGAAGGTCTTACAATAAAGTAAGTTTCGTTATCATTGTACAACACATGTTGGAAAATATTTTCAATAGACGGCTCATGTGTTGCGTTCACACAAAATGTTATGTAGATTGGATAGTCAGGGGGACTGCCGCTGAGTTAGTTAGGCAGACTATAGCCAAGCCGGGCACACAAAAGTGGCCTACAGTCCCATCTATTCATTAACTCATTTAATTACTCATTCATTTATTTATTCATTCACTCATCCACTCACTCAACTATGGTTTTCACATTTCGTTTACAACATATTTCTTTACATAATACTTCTTCATTGTTAATGGTAGCTAGTAGCGCAAATAATATTGTGAAGGTCCAGACCTCTAGACGACGATGTCCCTATCAGAGAGCTCTATGTTTTGGAACACTTTGCACGTCCCTTGATTTAGCTGGCAGTGAGCCTCGGGAACACTTCACAGTCTACAGAGAGCGATGGACAGATTGCCGGAGAGTTACCGGTGATTTGTGGCCGTAAGTCCCTGTACTGCTTTGCGAAGCCACAGCGCACAAAACTGACCGATCATTTGGGAAAAATAATGTAAAATTTCAAGACGGATGTTGTGAAATTCTGAAAATGTTATGAAAAGAAAAAAATCACCATTACATTGATTATATATAGTTTTGTAATCTTGTGCTTCGCGGTAGACACAAAACTTTGTTTTAATATCTGTGCAACTTCGCAGACTGTGGTCTAACATTGGGTCAATGTTTCGCGTCTGTCGGGTTAATATCAACCGCTACACTGCTGATCACCACTAGGGCCGTTTAAATCGCAGTTACGTATAGGATAAAGCCCGAGGAGGTCTACATTCTTAGCTGTGGAAAAGGCCGAGTAGAGCTCCGAGGGTTTTATCTGACTTAAAACACATCCGCTATAATCACTGACAATGCGGATCACTCCTAAGCAACAGCTCTGTCACACCTGACTGATTATACCGAACTAAAAAATTGGCCTACCGTGATAATTGGTCTTTACTTGGTCAACAATAACTCTCCATTCCCGGCTTAGAATGTAGTGGTGTGTTTTAATGGGAACAAAATGTGGGCTCAAGAAAATGTCTGGTCTCAAGTCTCTGAAATTGTTGGTCGCGGTAGCGAGACACAACTTCAAGCAAGGGAAAATTTAAAACCTTTAATTTAGCGCGTTAAGGCCTAATATTCAAATCAACGATGATTAACTTTGAATGGGAAAGTAAAATGAGTTCATATGATTATGACATAATACGGTAATAACTCATATTATTTCTTATGCTACTGGCATTTTTCTGGGCGACTATCAATATTTTTGTAAGAAACATTACTTGATATACAGTATGACTTATTTCATATATCCAGCAGCTCCCCCATATTCAGTGAATTAACTCTTCCTTTACGAATTCCATATGTGTACATGTATTGATTGCAATGGAGATATTTCATTACATGCATGGTTGAAAATCGCAAACCAGAATGGTCAGTGGCATGGACGCAATGCTCTCTTGCATTTTAAATTTGTGCGATGTGCGCATGCGCTTAGCTATAACCTGTATGTTGCCTAGGGGCTACTTCAGGGATCCTCCTTAAAAAAAAGTCGGTTTCTGGGGCTAGTTTTATCAGGGGGAATTCGGTAAAGGAAGAGTTAAGTAAAAAAAATATTTTTATAATGATTACGAGATAATGGATCAATCCGAGTTAATCCTTTTTTTATATGGGTTACCAAATGCAAAGGCTATACGTAAAACCAACTATTCACGCACTTAGTGGGCGTATCAATTGAAGGCCACGGAAACAACAAGGCAGAACGTTAGGACATCAGACGACTTGCCAAGGGAAGAGATTTGATTCTGCATCTTTAACACCAGAGCTTGTTTTTTAACTTAAAAAACAAAAACACAATAATTTTTGATGCATATTTCGCATATTTAAAAAAGAATTGAAATACCTGATGTTTGGACTGTGTGTTTTCTCCAGTGATCATTTGTCAAAGTCATAAAAGGAGATGATTTAAAGTACAACATTTTCATATGAGCTTTCAGTTGATTGACATTGAAGATTTGATTCGAAACGCATTTCAAAACGAGTACACTCAGTTCTGCAGTACCTGCTTAGAAGTTACTGCCTTTGGCTTTGCGTGGCAGAGTCCCATCCAGCAAACACGAGGTATTGGACCAAGGTTGAGTCGATGCTGGGCCGACGTCGTAGACGGCGTGCCAACATTTAAGCTGGGAAGTTTTTATATCTCACACGACAGAACATATTTTCTCTAATTAAAGCTCCGGGATTAGATAAACCAACTTCTTGAAAGTCACCAGTCCCACACGTGTATCATTTCCGCAGCAGGCACATCCAGATTGCAAACCTTCCATTGGACCTTCCGGCAGTTCCAACTGTCACCTCTTATTTTCCAAATTGGAGGAGATCGTGATGAATGAGGTCTTAGAAGCGGCTCGTAACCCGACGAGCGAGGGGTTTAACTGATATACTGCCCGTCTGTACCAGAGAGACTTCTTGGCCAGACGCCGGTGTTGTACTGTTACAAAATAGTATAAATCTTCCAAAATGTCACTTAGAATTCTAACATTCTATAGTACAATTGCAGATCCAGTTATGTGTGTGTAACACTTTCTTTATTGTGAAGTTGAAAACGCAACAGTCAGCCCTCGAATTTACATTACAATCAAGACATCTTCTATTTACCTCAATATTTTGCTGGTTAACAGTAAGCTATAGAAAAATATTACACAGTGTAAAAAAAAAATTAATTAACCCTTAAATTGCTGAAATATTTTTATACAAACCATAGAGAGCAAAGGGTGTTTTCAATTTGAAATTATCATCAATGTTTTATTTAGCTCTTTCTGCTTCATTTCAATATCTATGTTATGGGTGCGGGGATTGACAGATTCTGACGTGTAAAGTCGATCTCCGTGCCGAGATGGTTGAACGTAGATGATTGCCAGTGTTGAACGCTGATTATCAGTATCACATATTTAAAATGGATCTGTTTTGAATAAAAATAGCAAAATTATTTTATTTTTATTTTACATCAATTAAATTGAAATTACATCTTTTGTTACCCATAAAAATGGACTTTTAATTTAATTTAGGTAAAAAATAAACATAATAATTTTGTTATTTATAATTATTCTTAACATAATTCATTCCAAAGTTTGTGATACAGATAATCTGCACGTAGAGTTTCTAGCCATCTAATTGACCAGAACTACTGTTGTTCGACCTCAGGGCAGGAATATGATGATACAGGCAATCAAATTAATGGTGCGAATTTAACTGTCCAATTTACGAGACGAAAAGCAACCATTATCAGCGGCGTGATGAAGCATTTGCCCCGGGTGGCGATCAAATTCCTGATTACGATGGGACTTGGGAATCCGCAAATCTTAGTTTATTTCCCCGGTGACAATGACACATGGCATGGTGTCATTGGGGCTATGGTTAAGTAGTCCCCGTGATCCCGTTTTGCTGTGAGGATAACTATATTTATCCACTTTGTAATCAATACTGACCTGTGTTCGAGTACAATATCATTATTTACAAAGTGAGTGTATATGTTCAGTAAAATATGCGAACTGGTGCGGGAAACAATAAGATAGACCCCTATGCTATCTTGGCATTGCCTTTTTATTTCATTTTGAGTAGGAAATTGTATTATCGAAATATCCAGTGTATATTATGGCAATGCTACTTGATTTTAGTTATGTATGTCATACCATGTCTATAATAATGTTACATGATTTTTTAACAAGTTAACAATATTGTGTATACATGTACATATATCTCTCTTATTTCTATGACAAATAAATCTGTAATGACTTCCTCTCTATCAATAATATATCTGTCGTACTAATCGGGGATGATCTTCTCGAACACATGATCTAGATTTGAAGCATTATGTCTGGTCGATGGTGCAGTTTCGAGCCATCAGATAAAGAAGATATCATTCAATCATTTCTGTACATTTTATTTCTGGTCCTCAAAAAAGTGAATTGGTGCATATTGTCCGGTAGGACAATATGCACCAATTCACTTTTCTGTGGACCATCAACAAATGCTCTGCTATGATCATGTAGATCTGTTCAGGCATAACATCACTGGCGTTGGTCCTCATCTCAGCTAGAATGGAGCCATCTCTCACAGCGTGTGCTTTTTATTGGTGGCAATGTCAATATTGAGCGTCCACGATGTTTCCTTCATCATCGCCGTGCCAGCCATTGCTGATTGAATTCATGACGATGCATACCTCTCATTACGAGCTATGCGGTGTATAAATACCTTTATAGACGTCGACCTTTTATTTCGAAGCAGTCTGGTACTGTACTGACAATACACAGCAATCACGAAAATATGCAATTCTAGAAAAGGTAGCATGAAAATACTCCAAAAGAAGATGATCAAAAGAAAAATAAATCGGGATTTATTTTGAAATAATAGTGAAAGAAATGCTAAATATATCACAGACCTATATAATTACAGCAAACAAAGATCATCTTGTGAATTTGATATTAACTCAAATGGTCACTTATGGTGTAAATTTAAGCCAAAGTGACTATTTCAGGTTGTCACGATACATAATTCTAATATTGTGTAAATTTCAGTACGTAACGATAAATGGTAAATTTTAATTGTCGCAATTGAAGTCAAAGTCACCATTTCTGGATGTAACTATATTAATTCTAATTGTCTCAATTCAAGCCAAATGCACCATTTCAGGAAGTTACGATTCACAGTTTGTGTTATCAGCCCTTATTTCGGGACAACAACGTTATCAATTCTGAGTGTTTAGATTCAGATATAAGATATTACACCTTCAGCGCCATAAATGTACCTTATATCGCGCAGGAATTCCCACTTGCGGGACCGTCTGCTCAATGGACTGCACGTACCTTGTATTTATTGCAGACGGTTCTTTTCATAGTTTATCTGGCTTGTGGTGACATTGTGGTTGAGCCCGATGATTGCGCATCGTGGCGCAGCTGATCCGACGCTGGCTCGACGGTGTGCCGACCAGCGTCGGATCAGCGTCCCACTATCGCTGGGAGGGGAGGGGATCG
This sequence comes from Flabesymbios commensalis, assembly GCA_964017125.1. Taxonomy (NCBI): domain Eukaryota; kingdom Metazoa; phylum Annelida; class Polychaeta; order Terebellida; family Flabelligeridae; genus Flabesymbios; species Flabesymbios commensalis. Next base: position 39,834,147 of record OZ024910.1, on the reverse strand, counting down.
GGATCCGGTGGATTGACTGCCCTATGCTGATGGTCATATTGGACCCCCGGGCCTCGATCAAATGACAACCAGGGGAGCCTTTAGTCTGTCCGAGCTCCGCCCTCCGTCCGAGTCACCCCGACCTGCCAACTCGGCACTCAGTGATGATGGCCCATTGCCGTGCAGCGCAATCTCGTCTCTTTCTGAAATCGGACACCACCTTTTTGAGGCAGTCGGAGCTCCACGTGTCGTCTGGGATGGAAAAAAGCTGATATCCTTGTAAAGTATGCTTTATTCTAAATCAGACAAAATGCGAAATTGGTGGGAAAAGATGACTATCGCATGTATTCATATCATATCATTGCTAATTATTAATATATTTTCATTAAAAGACAATTATACAATATATAACATGAAATATAATATTATTTGAGAATACTGACAAGTCTACAGTTGAAATATATGACATTTGGATAAAAATATCATACAAAAAATGCCTTCAGGGTAGCGCCAAATAATTATCATCTCACGACCCTCATGAGGCTCCCCTGGCCCAATTTAGCCTGTGTGTGCACAAAAAGGAGCTATCAAAGCCCTATTTATTCATCTCTCATCTCATCTTCCGCCGATCCTGTAGGCCTATGTGCATAAAATGTGGCTGAAATTCAATTCTCGCTCATTAATTCAATCATTCATTTATTTTTTCGCATAATCGTGATAGACTGGACATTCGAAACATTATGATGCAGGCCTACTTCATAATGTCTGCTCCTCGGAAGACCCCATACTGGTCATTCCAGAAGGACAGTGGTCAAGGCCAGCCAAGTGCTACAGCACTGACCTGCAATAGGAGACGTTGACCCCCTGTTGGTTTAATGCTTGGCCAGCGTCTACGACGCTGGACCAGCATCAAACCAGCAGGGGGCAATGACTCTACTTTCTGAGCATCCACACGTGGCTGGTTCCACACCTACTTTTGATTTACACAGTGCCCCTTCGCCACCTCTTCCTGCGCGCATTCCCCTTTGGGGACCGGCACACTTGTACGGACATTACCGGCGCTCAGAGACGACCAGAAATTAAGTGCTGATGGTACGACACGATGCGTGCAACTCATGTTTAGTTCACGTTGGCCCAACGCTGGGTCGACGTCTTATAGCCCTAGTGGCTGAAACAGGTTTCAGCCACAGATTGACCGCGTACAATATCGTGGGACATTTCTTTAGACTGTCATATCGGAAAATATCGGGGCATAATCAGATTAAAAATTATTTTTTTTAGAATCAGTAGCATTTCAGTTCTATGCCCGCATGCTCAGCTCAGAGATCGCACAGTCATTAAAAAGCTATGGACATTTTTCGGACCTTGGGGTCGGGATCGCTCTCAGTCACCGCCATGTTGAATTTTTTCGGGAAAAACAAATACATCAATCCACGGCCTCGGAGAGGACGACACGGCTAGAGGTCTTATAATTTTAGACGGTGCTTCAATCTGATCATTCCCCACTATTCACCTAAATTTATACCAGGGACAATATGTTATCGCATTGGAATTACATCGGTGCATATCATAACACCCTAGCATTCAAGGTGCTATATGTGCCACTCAATCGAGTGCCACATATAACATTTTGGATGTTAAGGGATGAAATGTCACTTGTTTGTTAACAAGTGACATTTTGTCCGTTAGCATCTTACACACCCTTAATTTTTCACCGCAGGGACCGTTTTCAGACGTCAGAATCTGACGTCTATAGACGTCAGATTCTGACGTCTAAAGACGATCCCTGCATTGAAAGAGTAAAACATTTATAATGGCCATATACCCATAACATAGGTATTCAAATAAAGCAAAAAGAGCTAGCTGAGACATTTTTGATGGGATGAAATTGAAAAAAATCTTCGGTCTCCATGGTTTATACACAAATATTTCAGCGTTGTAAGTGCTGAAGTCACATAATATTACACATAAAATAGGAATAAAGTTGACGCATGACCCACTTTAAAAAGTTGACAGACGCCACGCCTCAATCCCAGCGATCACTATGACCTGAACCAGACATTGATTTCCACATTGATGAAAGGGCTCCAGGGACAACGAGTCTGTGTTGTTCCAGTGTCATAAATAACTGATGGCGTGGCATGGTGTGTCCGTAACGCTTCACTTCCCGTGTCCACTTAATACTTTAATCCTACACGCGCGCAACCCCTGTCGGCACCGCACAACAAAGAAATCCAGACTGTACAATCCACAAAAATAGTGTCACATCTCAGTAACTATACTGACTACTACTGTGGGAAGCCATGCTCAAGGCAGGGGCATATCAGCTCCACTAGGCATCATAACAATCTATCACCAGCATAGTCTCGTCTTGGATTTTAAAAATATATAGATGAATTTTAAATACCCCGGCAAACACGAGATTTTGACCCGATGTTGGTTCAATGTTGGGCCAGCGTCGTAATTTTGTTTTTTTTCAATTTTCTATATATATTTTTTTTAAATCACAGTTGGATCCCCAGTTGGAACGTGTGATTTCGTGCAAACTATGTATACAAGGGATACTCAGGTACTCAACAATTATTCATAATCATAACGGAATAAAGCAATACACTCATACACTACATCCAGGTCAAGAAGGAGGATCCTACCAACAATTACTGATTGTGTGTTGTTTAGCTTACGTCTCTCTGCACGCCGACATCTTTGAATTATATATACATAGACCCCCCCCCCCCAACACACAAACACACTGATTGCAGTACGTGTTTCACATATATTGAGGTGATACTATGTACTTTTTTATAACCAATACATACCCTTTCTAAAGTAAGTTCGAGTCAAGAAAGCAAGTATCACATAGGTTATATCAAGTATAGGCAAGTATCACATAGTATCACATATTAAACATTAGGCTACAACGCTAAAACATTTTGTATAAACCATGGAGACAAAAGGGTTTGTTTCAATTTGAAATCATCATAACTGTCTCAGTTAGCTCTTTGAATACCTGTTTTATGGGTCTACGGCCAATATAACTCTAAGGGATGTCATACCATCAGGCAATAAAGGTGAATCTTTTCTGACTAGCTAAATTAGCGCCAATTGGATTATTTATTTTCTTCAGTTACACTGAAGAACAGGTACTTCAGAGAATGGTATCGTTCATGCAGACTAATATACTAAAACAAATGCAAAGCCAAAAACTCCGCTGGGTGGTGGATTTTCAGAGAATATGATGTTTCTACCCTCTCAATCTTGGTACATTGTCTCGATGTTGTGTCCTTGGTCAAGACACTGCATTCTCAAGTGCTTCACTTGACTCAGGTAAAAATGAGTACACTATAATATATCCAATGCGCCGAAATGGCTACATGATTTTATGCTCTCCGTGGAGTTGAAATAGCACACGAAAAGGGTCCTGTGACCAGGGGGTAAAATGCAAAGTCGGATGATAGACTTGATATGACTATAAATCAGCACCTTTACCTTTTTACCTTTTAACTGCTCTAAATATCTTTGCCCGGTGCTCCACAATAACCCTTTAACCTTCCAAATTATAATACAATTTGATAATTTATTTCAAATTTTGGCAAAATGGAGGTCAACTGTTTTTTTCAACATTGCTGATTGATGTCACATTTTATCTTTAACGTGTTCAAAATGTGGTACATAATGTGCTAATAAAAAAATGAAAACCCGAATATATGCGGCACCGGCGGTTAAAGGATTAGAGCAGGATCTCTTCCAGTCATATTTCTACGATAAAAGTCATTGCTTCAGAGGTATGGATCACAGGCTATTTATTCACTAAATAAGACATATATATTATTCATGTTCCGTGCAATTTATCTGTATGTCTATGTAGTATTACTGCATTCCCATGACGTATGGCCACAATGGTTTGCTGTTAGCATGGTTAGCAAGAGCTAATATTATATGAAATGCAAATTTTATCTTAATGCAGCATACATTACATACATAATTTTCATTTAAAAGGTTTCCGCTGTACACACCAGCATAAGAATATCCTTTAAATTGTTTTTCATAAGCATTTTCGATTTAACACTATTACAATACCAATATTAAACACGAATTATTACAATTGATGTAAATGGTTCTAAGAAGCAATATATCAATATATTATTAAATAGCAATAATTTGTTTTGCAATAGTTGAATATATGATATTGTACTTCCTTGGGACAGCACTGTAAATTGTGATGTAATATAACCATTGCTAACGAGAAACCACGTCAAAGTTAAACTTTAGGGAATGTTTGTGCTGACACCTTCATCAATTCAGCCATCAGAAATAATGTATTTGTCCAACAAAATACATAGATAAGGGTATTACAAATTGCATACGCAATCAGTTCGTATCATCTTCAAGCTGTTAACAGCGGCAGCGGTCAACAACCTGAAGATAATAAGATCTGCCAGGATCTCTCTGGTGTTAAAACATCAGCTTGACCAGGTTGACCAAGTGCGGAACATGCATCATGTATGATGGCATGCCATCACCATGATGTATTCGGTAGAAGGAAAACTAAACCGTAACTGTATCACCCTCTCCGCAGCAATATGACATGTATATATTCATAAGCACATTAACTTTGCACAGTCGTATATCTTAACAAGAAATGTAGTTTATTCTGCAGTCTGAAGCAATGTTAAAATAAACTAGATTATTTAGAAAATTACGTTCTACTTATTGCATATTGTGCAGCATTGAGACATATTTAAATTAATGGCACAATGCGATTGTCTGCGGAGTGTACCTTCAAAGCACATGTGACTTCAAAAGTCAACTGAAGTTGATAAAATGCTTTTCTGCTGCTGGACGGTCCAGCAACAGAAAATACTTTTTTATGTCTGGTAAATTCGCTTGGTCAACCTTGTGAAAAAAATTGTATTTGAATTATATTTGATCAAATACATCAAATACGGGGATCAAATACACATACAAATACAGGTCTCTTCAAAAAGTCAAATACAAATACGCTAAATTCAGATATAAATACGCAAATACAAATACAAATACGTATTTGAAACCATCCCCGCCTGGACCATTTACTTTAGGGTTGACATCTCTATGAGTTGTCTTATTTTTTAATTTAGATTGTTGTCGTGATAGCCTACATGTTTTATTTACGCTTGAAATCAGCGTTTTATTCTAAAATAAATTCGAGTAACACTGTTAATATTCAATGAAATAATTGACATTAATCCACGTGATTTGATCGCGTCTTTGACAACTACGTGTGAAATCAGATATGTTTTTCACTAAGACTACATGAGCTTGGGCTTGGCATACATGACCTGTGGCTTTGTGTTGAGCCATCCCCGCGTCTCAGACCATGTTTAGTAATGTGATCCACTCCATCTCAAACGCCTTTTCCTTTAACCCTCACACGCTGAAATATTTTTTGTATGAACCATGGTGTTTTTTTCAATTTGAAGTCATCATAAATGTCTCTGTCAGCTCTTACCGCTTCATTTGAATACCTATGTTATGGGACTACGGCTATTACAAATATTTTACATTTTCAGTGAGGGGATCGTCTTTAGACGTCGGAATCAGACGTCTGTAGACGTCAGATTCTGACGTCTAAAGTCGGTCCTCGCGTTGAAAGGGCTAAGTCCGCTGACGGCTTATTGACTAATAGAGGACGAGGAAAATTTAGCTGCCTCGTCTCTTCTTAATAAAAAATGAAGACTCCGAAGAAGTTTGGGAATTGGCTCTGACAGCTACACATGTCATGATGGCATGTGCATTTATTTGTGCTCAATCACCCGACTACGCAGCTATCAGCTTACAGGTTTTATTACAGGGTTGTCTGTTTATGGCAGATTATGACGCCATCACTATTCGTAAATATGCAAAATTATGCCAGCTATAGGTTTTAAGTTTCAATTGAGAAATTTATTAAAGCATAGTTAAAGCATAGTTTTCCATATATAGCAAGTTGAATATCACACCATGAACATCTGTCCATTTATTGATCCATATTATTGCTCCAAGCACCCAATTATGCAATGTGAGGTTTATGCTGGGCTGATAGCGCAGACGGCGGGCCAACGGTAATTTGACACTGGATGAACGTCTCGTAAGTGTTCATGTGGATGTTCTGTACATTGTATAATGAGCGTGCTATCAGGTTGTATTTTGCGTGTGTGTGCTAATTTTGGAATATGCTGTTCTGGTAATTGTATGCATGCCACAAACTCGTCTATAACATGTAATCCTGATGTACCCTCTCAGCACAGACATCGTCCTTAGACGTCAGAAATTGACGGCTGCATACGGTCCTGCACTGAAAGAATAAACAAATTATCATTGCTCTAATAACTTAGGTATTTCAATGAAGCAGAAAGAGCTAATAAAAACATTTATGGTGATTTCATATTGAAAGAAACCTTTGGTCCCTTTGGTGTATACAAAAACATTTTACTGTTGTGAGGGTCAAAACATTGTCATTTATATCGCATCGGCACAACGTTATCGTTACCAACTCCACCAATATTTTATTCTCTGTTTGCGTTAACACGGTTAACAACAGAATTTGTCCTCGTGCTAATTTATACACCAAGAGCTGCTAAATGTGTAGTCCCCACTTTTGTGAGGCTAGTAAGGAATGTGGTTTGGGACACCTCATGCTTTTAGTCTTTTAGTGCTCTACGAGAAACAAACAACTCCCCTGTTCACCATCAAGACACTGTCGAGGTACCTAGAAATCGTCAGGTGATGCACCAGTGTTTGTATACTTTTGGCCCATCATGTACGAAGTTGGAGCATGGTTAATATACTCTTGTTTCTAGGCGATATGAGACCTTGGCCTAACGCTTCAGCAATGTTGAGCCAATGGAGCAGACGTCGTCCTAACATTGAGCCACTGAGCCATATGCTATTATACGGCAGATAAGGTGGTGTCCTAGAGCAAAGTCTCATTGATGTCTCGAGACTTTGCTTTCTGCTTCAACAAAATTGTTATGAAATATCCTAATAGGTCATTTCATGAGACGAATAGGCCCTAACAATAATACATTATTGTAGACTGATACCATAACATTTTACACTTAATTTTGTTACGCTATTTATTTATCAGTACGGTACGTTTTTATAAAATAAGCAACACAATCCTCTAACTTAACCAACCTGAGATAGTGACCCAACGTTGGTTTAATGTTAAGCCACCGATGGCTCAACATTAAGCCAACATTGGTTCAACATCTCGTGTTGACTGGGATGTTTCTAGTACAGGAGATTTCCACAGCGATGTTCTCCAGAGAATATGCCAGGTTTAAGAAGCCGCTTTCTAAAAGCTAAACATGGCCATGGACATCGTGACTCCGTCACTTGGGACCCATCAGTAACGAGGATTTTATACTTCAAGCCGGTCTGGATTGGACGCCTGTATTTTATCGTACATCTCAACACAGGCGTGAGCTTGCCAGTGATGTCGCGTTTGCAAACGTAATTTGCTAATAATAACAACCAGGAGCTGCTTGCGTTTTCTTAATGCATGCTTCATTATCATGATTACTGGAAACATGATTTTATAATTTCAAACTTTACTTCTCTTCGACATTGTGATTTGATTGAACTGGTGGAATAACATTATTGATACAAATAAATAATTCCAATTAACCCTTTAACCGCCAAATTATTCAATTTGAATTTTCACCCACTTGAAGTTGTGTCTCGCTGACGCGATCCACAACTTCAAGTGAGTGAAAATTATTCAGATTTGACCAAATGGAGGTCATCTCTTTTCAAATCTTGCTGGTTGATGTCACATTTTATCTTTAACATATTTAAATGTGGTAGGGCCTACTTAATGTGCTAATAAAAAATGAATACCCGAATATATGCGGCACCGGCGGTTAAAGGGTTAACCCTTCATGCGCTGAAATATGCTTCAAGCCAGAGACAATATTTTAAAATCCGCAGACGCCAGAATCTGATATCTATTGACGTCACATTCTGACGTATAAAGACGGTACCCGTCCTGAAAGACTTAATGCATGCTCCATTACCATGATTATTGGGAACAGGCTTTTATAATCATGATAATGTTAAACTTTACGACGTTGTGATTTGATTGGAGTGGTGGAATAAAACTAGTGACTTAAATAAACGTTGGTCCGGTGTTGGATTAACGTTAGTCAGCCCATCGTCAAACTAACACCGGATGAAAATGTTATTAGTGGTTATGTTTGGCAGGTAACTTAATTATGTAAATAAGCATGATAATTAACACAATTAGCATTGCTATTTCACTTATGAATAAATAATGAAATGAATGAATGAATGAATGAATGAATGAATGAACGAATGAATGAATGAATGAATGAATGAATGAATGAATGAATGAATGAATGAATGAATGAATGAATGAATGCATGGATGAATGGATGAATGAATGAATGAATTAATTAATTAATTAATTAATTAATTAATTAATTAATTAATTAATTAATTAATAAAATAATTAATTAATTAATTAATTAATTAATTAATTAATTAATTAATTAATTAATTAATTAATTAATTAATTAATTAATTAATTAATTAATTAATTAATGTTTTTTATGCCACATTTGTGCGAATATAGGCTAAACTCGGCAAGGAGAACCTCCTGAGGATGGTGAAATGAATGAGATGACACTGCCTTTCAGACACAGAAATCGAGATTCGAGCCTTGGCGATCGTATATATTGAATACGCGTTTACGTAATATCTCATTCACTCTATTTTAACCGTTAACATGTTCAAAAGCTGGAATTTATTGTAGGATTAAAAATGAAAAGAGCGAATATGATGGGGACCGGTTTTTAAAGTTTTAAACTTTTGAAATATCAAGTGTATCTAAACCATCCAGAACACTTGCTGGAATCCTGCTCACTTCACATGCTGTACCCGCGCCCACATATCTGCAGCGGATTCGGACCACGGGTGCGGTGGAGACATGAGATGCCACTGGACAGCATACACAACACATTCACACATGCAATATTGGTATAATGCTGGCCCATCGTATACGACGATGGCCCTGCATTATGCCAATATTGAATCTACACTTTGTGTTAGCTGCAGGGCTGGTGCTTTTGGTGTCAATTGCAATATTTCGGCATCAATACTGCCGTGCAAAGTCAAACGGTGGTAACTGCTTACTTGCAAAGTAAGCAGTTACTGCCTTTGGCTTTGCACGGCAGAGTATGAGAGTGTTGATAGTATTATCACTATAAACAATGTCATCGCCTGGTTTACCGCCTGACATTCGGCATACATAAAATATGCATCGGCGGCTGCAACCCGGCAAACTGTCTTTGAGCTAAGTATTGGTTGATGTTGGGCCAGTGGCGTAGACGGTGGGCCGACATCAATCCGGCATTGGATCAATGCTAATATTACACACATTTATAGTCTGTCCGACGGTGGAGGATTGTCCAGAATGAAAGCTGATTATTTAGTCAATTTTAAAGCGATTTTCACTAAATTGTGCAGCCTTTATCATCTAGTCAATTTTTGGCAACACGCTTAAAAATACTGTCGCTACAAGCCAAAAAAAGTAAGCAGCTTTTGGCTTTGAGAGCAGAGCTGACTAAACCACTCATATAACTAGAGTAGACAGTCAGTAAACATATTTAAATAGCCGTAGACCCATAACATATAGATATCCAAATAAAGCGGAAAGAGCCAACTAAGACATTCATGATGATTCCTCACTGAAAAAACCCTTTGATCTCTTGGTTTATATAAACTATTTCAGCGCTGGGATAAGTAGGCGTGCTAGGCTTTGCAGGGCAGTGTAACCTACATAGCTGCTTCTAACAGTGACTGGTAGTGACATAAGTATCACATATCGTCGCTAAAGGATCCTATCTGACACCGTTAGAGTGGCAGATAGGATCCTTTAGCTCCGAGGCTACGATATATTCACTTATATTATCGAGCCTTACTAAATACGCGCATGGTAGTTTTTATTCTGTGGCCCGAGGTAGCGTGCTCGAACTCAGATCGCCAGGACACGAATTTCGAATCTGTGTCTCGAGGGCAGTGTCATCTCCTTCATCACACCATCCTTAACCCGTTTGTGACGAGCCCCGGAGATCTCCGTGATTTAGGGAGACTATTCAGATACGAGGCCCGGAGATCTCCGGGTTTGATTGCATGAGATAACTATGACGTCATAAAATAATCTCGTTCCAGAAACAGGGCGGTAGCATAATAATCTCGTGTTCAACGGGTTAATAGGTTATTCTGGCCCAGTTTAGCCTATATGTGCACACATGTGGCCTAAAAACCGATTCATTCATTCATTCATTCATTCATTCATTCATTCATTCATTCATTCATTCACACGGCCCGATTCTTGTACGAGAAATACGACGAGCTGTTTGTCAAGTACTGTGACAATAACCCATAGACGGCTTTACCATGTTTACAGAACCTGCGCCTGACCGTTCCATTGTTTTTGAATAACGAGTCGCACGACAAGTGCGGACATGGAGAAGTACACTGCCGCGCAAAGCAAAAAGGCAGTAACTGCTTGCTTTTCAAGCAAGCAGTTACTGCCTTTTGGCTTTACAGGGCAGTACAGGTGTGGCTGCTCCGTTGTTTTATTCAGCTATTTATATGACATCGTAATGCCTGGCAACATTATTATCTTCCAATAAAGCCTAAGTAATGAGCTCGTTATTTAATGATTACCCGATGCTGGTTACTTATTGCATTGATCCGGCGCTGGACCAATTGACAGTCATCATCCATGACGTTGGTTCGTACTCGGGCTAACTTTCAACCGTCATTCTTGTCCGATGGAGCGCGCCATAATCAAGTTAGGGTGGAACTAAACCAGAATGACAGAATAAATAATATCATATGGAACGAACAAATACGTTATGTTACATATCGGGTTTGTACAAGCATAGGCTAAATTGGACAAAAATAAAAATGAAGCTACCTCTGGACATGATATATCGTTTTGTCATTCACTGATTCATCGGGGCCCATGTATTTGAGGTACACGCCTGCGGGGGAGGCTTTAACTGTTCAAGTGATCGAACGGCACTGTGCGTGGAGTGGAGTTCTGTCTTTTTTACCCTCCTTGTAGACAGTAACAAGAGTTGTAGAACCGTGTAATGTAACCAAACTTATAATGTAATCGGTTACATTACACATCTTGGTACATTTTACTGTTCTACAGAGTGATATTAACCACATGTATATACACAGACTGCAGTCAAATTGGTCGCTTACAGCTTTAACAATTTTATGTTTTCTTGTGGTGGCTTAATATTTAGATATTTTCGACTGCAGTCGAATTGGTCGCTTACAGTTTTGACAATTTTATGTTTTTCAGTGGTGGCTTAATATTTAGATATTTTCGACTGCAGTCGAATTGGTCGCTTACAGTTTTGACAATTTTATGTTTTTTAGTGGTGGCTTAATATTTAGATATTTTCTCTCTTCCGATGATTAACAAACTCGGATGACCTCGCACACATGATATAGATGTAGCACCCAAATGTAGTCACAAATGAGACGTTGACCGAATGTTGTTTTAATGTTGGACCACCATCAGCGACGATGGCGTACCATTGAAACAACATTGGGTCAACGTTTCATGTTTGCTGGGTAGTCATACACGATTCTTGTCCAAGGGAGGGGAGGTCGACACGAGTTCGACCTTTTACAAGAGCAGATACATGTATGCCCATTCGTTACCTGATCTCGCTCAAGTGTGGAATTTTAGAAATTTAATTTTCGATTGCATGTACACCTCTTTCGCTTCATAAGCGAATAGCCAGGTAAAATATTTTATCAAGATCAGAATATAAATTGAGATCATACTTGAATTTTCGCTGGCTTCAATATTTCATTTTTGAAATAATTTGACGCAACAATAATTATTTACAAATGGTGGACATGAGATCACTGCCACGCAAAGCCAAAATGCAGTATCTGCTTACTTGTAAAGTAAGCTGATACTGCCGTTTGGTTTTGCAGAGCAAAGCTGGTACACTCCCAGAACCGACGGTGCATCGGGAATACAACAGGTACTTTAGCTGTGCATGCAGATGCGATTTATTCAATCACGATCTCAATGTCTAAGTCGTGCTACAGTAAAGATAAAGATCGTGATATACAGCTTTTAAAAGCCAAAAGACAGTAATTGCTTGTTTGAAAAGTTATACATTACTGCCTCTTGGCTTTGCACGACCACGTAAGGCTACATCGCTTTTATTTGTAAGTTATATTTGAAACATGCCGACATTTCCTTATAGACGCATGGCTGTTGACTTAATTTATCAGCAGTTATAACATGTGTACTACACTTTCCAATACCAAAATCATAATCACGCATGCGCGTGACATGGTGGTATGCTCACTTATACTTCGTTTCATTATTCATCATTATGTACTATTTGGCTTAATCTATTAGGGTGTGACATGTAAGTGTTATCTGTTCAGGTGTGAATAAATTGCGCTATCACAATTCGCATGTCACTTAATAACAATTTCCCATTCGCCAGTGATCTTAACCCAATTTCAACTTCTGAAATCTTTCATCGCGCGTAGGTGAAAAATGAAATCCATTAATATGTTCTTCTTCTCTTCTTCGTAGGTGATGGTGTGGTGGGGTTTACATTCACAATGTATATTTAGTACTCAACCTTTGTCATAGCCATCAACCATTCCTGGTCCAGTTTAGCCTACATGTGCACAAAAGGTGACCTAAAACTCCATTCAGAAGTAAAGGACCATTCCCCAAAAGTTGAAGGGCGTGGTTTAATGACATCGTTCACGCTGCCAACAAAGTCACTCTTTATTTTGCATAAATAATTGAATACCAAAAAATAATAAGCTATACTATCCCGCGTATCTAAAAATGTACTTAAATTTATTTATTTTAGGTCAACGTTTTTTTTCTCCAATTGAAACTTGTAACCTTGGTAACATCAGTGCCAGTTAGATGGAAAAACACTTAAGAAAAGATCCACTATATCGTATATAGTCTGTGCTTAAATTTTAGGTGTATCGCAATTCGATATTTACACATTTTAACGAGAAACCTCAAAAAAGACATCACGTCATTCGACGATACAGCTGAGAATCCGCGCGACATAGGGTGTCGTGAGAGAAATGCAAAGAAATGGCGCCGCTCTTCGGAAGAATTTCCATAATCTCTCGTGACCAGACGAATGTACGACGCCTTTCGAATTCGGATTGGAAAACTAAGGAGGCGCCCGGAGAAACAACAGACACACTGGTGTATCGTATTCCATCCTGGGGGAGGTCGATTTTTTGGGGGGGATTTTCAACGGGATCCCGGCGGAATAAACCACTTCTCGTGTGTCACTCTCCCGATCCCTGGCGGGGGAGTGACAGGCTGCGAACACGAGATGTTGACCCAATGCTGCTTTAATGTTGAGACAGCGTCGCAGACGCTGGCCCAACATTAAACCAGCATCACGTCAACGTCTCAACTGGTATGCAATAATTTCAGTCGAAATGTCAAAGAACGATGATCTGCGTCATCTATAAATTAGCATGTCCAACTGTGGATATAATATCAGGTGACCAGCGCAACTAAGACTAGGCAGTTCTTGAAACAATTTACACCATGTCCGGCTGGGAATTTTGCGAGAAACCACACGTGGCATCCTATATTGCTATGCAAAGTCACTGCATTTTGGCTTTGTACGGTAGTATACATTAGGCAATGATCAAGCCATGGGTATGAATAAGTCAACTAGTGCATCTTGGTATTACTAAATCTGGTTATGAACGACCATATATATGTCGATACTGTTTTTCCTTCAGATGAATACCAGTAGGCCCTGCTGTAATTCAGGCTGTGGCTTTCCGTGTTTGGCAGTGAATAATATCGTGAAGAAAATCTGAAAAATATGTTAGTGAGAGACAAAAGGCCTACAACATTAAAAAATATGTTTATGATGTTCAAGCACACCACGTATAGCTTTTATAAAAAAAACCCGTTGTTTCGTGGGCTGTCACGGACTGCAATACTTGGACCTGTTTTAAGAACATTTTACTATTACAATGGTAGGCCTATGTACAGGGTTCTACATTGTATACCTGATGATTATTCCGACCTTTCCATTGAATGATGTATTATTATTTAACTTTAACATGTTCAATGATTCAGCCGAAACGTAGCCATGTTACCAGTGGTCACTATGGTTAGCTCCCCTCACCAGCATATCTTGCTGTGATGCTTATTGTGTTCTGTTGGGCAACGGTCGCCGCATTGCTTCAGCACATGCAAACTATGCGGATACTTACTATCCTTTATATTCGCATAACACCGCAGCCATAGAGTGTCCTGTCAAAGTTTCTCTTGCGTCAACGAGTGTGATTTAAGGCTGAAACAAATCCAATATGCCTGCCGCACTCATCATAGTCCGCATTGTGGTACTTGTTCACACAAGACTGACGATTGAAGCCCAGCCCACATATCTATAACCCAGCAGTCACGAGATGTTCAAACAATGTTATTTTAATGTTGGCCACCGTCTACGACGGTGGCCAACATTAAAACAACTTTGGTTGAACGTTTCGTGTCTGCTGGGATTACCCTACTGCAGTAGCTTCTTACTTTTCAAGTATTACTTTGGCATTGTAGAGCACTATAGATCGAATATACAGACGCATTTAATTTGTCAGGGACAGCTTTTCCTGGACAGGTCCATGTAAAGCCAGAGGTTTATTCATGGTTGGAGCAAACTCTGCGACATTGGCCCAACCTCGTATCTGCGCCGGGCGAACCCATTGCTAGGATACTGTGAGAATAACGACCCACCGGCTTAAGTAGTGAACAGTTTTATGCGTCCGTGGGGACCCAGCGGTGTTTGGCCACACCTCAGTGGGGATGCCCCCATAAAGGAAAGAAGTGACGTACAGGGATTTCCCAGTCGCAGCCTCTTTCTCACACGTTGAATAGACGTGAGGACATCTGTCCCCTTTGTGCTCCACGTCATCAGAATTGGTGCACATAGGGAAACCCTATTGGACCCTGATCCGGGCACTGGTTAATTATTTAAACTTCGATTAGAGCGGGTTTGCGCGCGATGCATATATACGATATAAGATACGATAAAATAGCGACTTTTTCTCATAGCTATTTTGTATAATAGGGATGTTATATTTGGCGAATACAAATACAAGACAAATACGGGAAATCTAAATTTAAAATTTAAAATCTACGATGCGATTCAACTGGCATCGAGTGTGTTTTCTGTTAGCCCGTTTCAGCTATATCAGTGTTATTGTGGAGATGCAGCGTATAAGCATATCCCAGCTAAAAACGTGACGTTGACCCGGTGTTGGCAAGATGTTGGTCCACCGTTTACGACGCTGGCCCAGCATCACTGTTAAATATATGTCATTCAAAAGTAAATGGTCATCTTTGTGCGCATACATGTATAATGTATAGGCTAAGCTGGGTCAGGAGAAGCTCCTGAGGATGGTGAAAAGCTTTTTTGAATAACTTAATGTTCGTAAATCCCGGAACAAACTTTTTTTCTGAACTTCATAAACATATCATTTCCGAGTGGTTTCCCATATTTAGATAGACATTGTACTCAACACGCCTGAAGAAAAATAAATCAATGGCAATGAAAAAATATCGCTCAATTTGTCAGGCGTTGTCAATGGGATAACATGATCAGCCATATTGAAAGGATCACGTGATCCGCGACCTTCTGGGATCACTGCGGTAAGGCGGGGGGGGGGTCTGCCTGGATACAGAATTGAGTGGGGGGTCTCTGGTGATTTACTAATTTACCCCTACATTTATCCAGACTGTGTGACACGAGTCCTTGTCACCGTCGTCTAGCGTGTGGGTCCCCATGGAATGGGACACATTCACCCTGCTGTTACTGGGACTTGCGTGTCGCCGGATCTGAATTCTGGCTGGGCCACGGTGGCCCAGCACTGAGCCGGAATCAGGATCCTAACCACCCTCCGAAATCCTCCCACATACGTCATACCGCATGTCCTCCCCGGTTTTTTCACGGCGGCACCGAGCCCTCGGGGGAGACCGGGATTTTTGATTAGCGCGACCATGTGGAAACTATGCCCTTACGCAATCAGAACTGGTCGCTGGTAAAGGTCACCAAAATATGAACCGCGGGTCACTCTGTTGAAGAAACAAAAATTCCGCGTCAGGCGGTTGAGCATTATTTTTCTAGTTCCCGTTT
The DNA here is from genome assembly GCA_964017125.1 of Flabesymbios commensalis. Taxonomy (NCBI): domain Eukaryota; kingdom Metazoa; phylum Annelida; class Polychaeta; order Terebellida; family Flabelligeridae; genus Flabesymbios; species Flabesymbios commensalis. The sequence continues at coordinate 39,817,936 of OZ024910.1, read as the reverse complement.
GTCTGGTGGAATCATTGCTGATCGAACCACCACATATCGGTATCAGCTATCCATTTCACTTCAGGAACACAAATGGTGTTAACCCTTAAATTTTAATAATTTTATTTTTTACCCACTTGAAGTTGTGTCTCCCTACCGCGACCCCACAACTTAAAGTGAGTGAAAATTACACAGTCACATCTGTTAAATTTGAGATCAACCATTTGACAATGTTGATGTTTAAACAGACATTTCGTTCCCGACAACGGTTATTTCATCGGCTGATGCAACAGAATAAAAACGACTGTATAGTCCTGATGAGCGGTGCAAGGGGTACCTTCGCCGAATAAAGAGAAGTAAGCGTAGTTTTGAGTGAGCCTAGTCCATCACTGGTGATTGTCATGTATCTCTCGGGACTCGGGCCACAGTTCACGTCAGTCAGCCAGAACATGCAGCAATTTGAGGAGAACACGGTTATGCCGCGGAGGAAACACTAAAAATGCGGACGCCATCTTCTACGCAGTACCACTGCCGCCGCCTACCGAGTTGCCGCAAATCATTGCCCCTTGCGTGACCGGGGTGTCAACGGGTGACTCCTGAGCGCTCGTTTGTCAGGAGATGGCAGAGCAGGGTATTCACGGAATGGTCTTCTTATGAGCCACTAATATGATGCCGGCTTGCCTTTCCAAAGACAAGACGCCCGAGACATGTAGTTTGACGCCATTACGTCTTATTTACGATCGTACTTCTGTGCCCACTCACAGCAAACACAAAATATTTGTATACCATTTGTCAATGTTGGACCAGCGTCGAAGACGTTGGGTCGACGCTGTACAAAATGTTATACAAATGTTTTGTGTTTGCTGGGTCACATCGTATGTGATTTTTCAAAGTAAAAAGGCTGTAACTTCTTACATATGAAGTAAGCCGTTGCTGCCTTTTTATCATCACTATACCCAACTGCAGCTTCTCATTTTCGAGGGTTGGCTTAATGCCATTTATCTATATTTCATGCAGGAACAACATTGAACCAATGATGAGTGGCGTAAGACTTCACACATGTATATAGACGGTCAATTTCATACGTTTTACACTGCTCGAATATACTAAAACAATACTCTAATATTCTATGTAAAATGTATAAAAACTCGGATGATAGATCATCAGACAATTTATATGATTTATCAGACAATAAACCTGCACCTTTTTACCCTTTAAAATATTTAATCATAATCATGTAGGATACAGATAATAGTGATGTGCAAATCTAAAAGGCAGTATCTGCTTACTTGTAAAACAGATACTCTATGTTGACTTTGTACGTCAGAATATTTATATGGCAAGATAATTATTTGTCACTAAAAGATGAGCTTGAAGGGGGGTTACTGGGTTCATATATTTGTCATCGGGATTGTGCATATACAGTGCTCCAAAATGTTCAAAGGCCTGGGGTGTGCAGAGCCGTCTATGATACTGTACACTATAAAGAACACTTGAAGTTATTGAAAAAAAGTGTAGGGCATAGTGCCGACTTCGGGCTTCCTTCTGTCGCGATATTGCCATGATTGTGCAGAAAGCGACGTAAGGCAATACTCACTCACTCACTCACTCACTCACTCACTCACTCACTCACTCACTCACTCACTCACTCACTCACTCACTCACTCACTCACTCACTCACTCACTCACTCACTCACTCACTCACTCACTCACTCACTCACTCACTCACTCACTCACTCACTCACTCACTCACTCACTCACTCACTCACTCACTCACTCATTCACTCACTCACTCACTCACTCACTCACTCACTCACTCACTCACTCACTCACTCACGTACTCACATACTTTGGGTTAACATTAAGCACACATCAGGTCAACATCTCGACGTTTTTAGTGGGCTAACTTGTCTTTTCCAATTGCTACATGGTATTAATCAATTGAATGGACAAAAAACTACGCCTCCGCAAGTCTACATGTATATAATACGTGGGTGTGACAGATCTATTGCGATTCTAACGTTATTAGCATACCAATCTGTCGCTCTTTCTGCCACTTGATGGTCCGCAGAATTAGGTTGCTCAAAAATTTGTTAAAGTAGGCCTATATATTACTCGAACCCTACCCAAATAACGGAAGATATTTTCACGTCATGTGGTCATAAAATATTATTATTATTAATCAACTGCAAATGCAATATGTCGGTCCAAAATAGATCAGGTTTATTATCCGCAAGGACCAATATCACCATAAGTATTTGTTGTGGCCGAAAAGGGTTTTATCCTGATGATGTCGATAACGATGACCACTATGCAATTTAATTAACATATACGTCAGAATCTGACGTCCGTAGACGTCATATTCTGACGTATAAAGACGTTCCCCGCACTAAAATAATTAAACTCTTTATAATAGCTGTACACCCATGACATAGGTATTCAAATGAAGCAGAAAGAGGTAACCTAGACATTTATGATTTTTTCAAAGTAAAAAAGCCTTTGGTCTCCATGGCTTACACAAATACATTTCAGCGTTGTAAAAGTGCTAATATTAACCCTTTCACGCCTGAATTTACTATTGTCATCTTCATTCACTACAAGCCGCGAATTGCTGTCGCAATTCTCGACTTGTAGTGGATGAAGATGACTTGATGAGGTTTAAAATTTAAAGAAAATTGCCGTGAATTGGTAAACCAGTTTCATGGAAATTTTCGTTCTAAAACCCTTCATTGTAGAAAAATTAAGTATGTTTTCAGGAATGTAAAATGATGCTTTAATGCATCGTGGGGACTTAAGGAGTTAATCACGTCTATAACAGTTTTTACATGTAGTTTTTCGACTTGTCCTTAACCCTTTAACTGCCGGTGTCGCATATATTCGGGTTTTTTATTTTTTTATTAGCACATTAAGTACCACCTTTTAAACATGTTAAAGATAAAATGTGATATCAATCAGCAGTATTTGAAAACAGTTGACCTTCATTTTGTAAAATCTGAATAATTTCCACTCACTCGGAGTTGTGGGTCGCGTCAGCGAGACACAACTTCAAGTGGGTGAAAATTCAGATTGAATAATTTGGCGGTTAAAGGGTTAAATGTTGAATGAGAATGAACATTAATGTGCTAGATTGACGTATCTTATGATGCGAACTGGTATACATGTAGCTATTTTTCAGAAAATGTGGATCTCGCGAACCACAACTTGAATGGCTGGAAATTTAAATTATATAACTTCGTGCTTTAAAGTCTCCTCACTAGGCCTATAAATTGTGGAATAACCGGTAATACATTAGCCTGTATGACAAAACATATAGGCCTAACGTTTGCTGAGAAAAAGTAAATGAAACGGAACTGACTGTCCAACGTAAGAAATTATCAGTCTATTCCATGGTTTAAAAATGAGAAGGCCACAGCCTGATTGCTATCTTGTACTGCCTAATCATGGCCACCAGATGTGACGACGTGATTGGCTGACCTCTACCACGTGACAGACATATGACCTGCGCCTGCGCGTTCATCATGGGTATTACGTAGAAAGTAGCGATGCAAATTGGTGGTGTCATTAGTTGTGTCCCAGATCACGTCGAGACCGCCTGTAAGTGCAGGTCACATGACCTGGTCAGGTGACCTGACCACGTGACCTGATCAGCAAGATCAACCTCTGGCTTCTGCATGTTAAGGCCTAAGAGTCTTTGTTGTTTAAGCAGACACAACGACACCAAACAAACACTCAGAATTGTATGAATTCAATAACTATCGACAATACTATCTCCTTGCAAAGCCAAGATTCAATTGACCTAACTGCTTATTTGAAAATCGGTTAGTGATCTTTGCAAAACTGAATAAAACAATATCGAGATGCGACTGCCGTTTGAGACCAGTCCCGGATATATTCGGGATTTGAGACTGCTCCCCCAGAACCAGTCCTGGATATGTTCGGGAATGTTTATAACTATGGCGTTTAAACTGTATTATAAGCAATTCTTGATAATCCATCTTGAAAATCCACCGCCACCAATGGTGTCTTAATTAATGTTGGAGCAGCGTCATAACCGGTGAATCAAAGTTAAACCAGCATCAGGTGAAAATCTGGGTTTGCTGAGTAACGATATTAAGTGTCTCGATAACTGATTTCACAATTTCCAATGGTGATACATGATTTATAACACATGACCGTAGCTGTTACACGGGATTTTATATATATCGTCCCCTTGGATATGAAAGGGTAGGCTATGTCTGCCACTTTGTAAAGTGGCAGATACACCCTTTACTATCCGAAGGGGCGATATATATATGTTGCATAATTATGTTACATTGTACATGAATTTGACATTTCCTATAGGCTGCAACTAATGGTATTAACAAAGCACATACTGCATTGTTGGCGTTCCTTCAGTTTTCGCATGTATTATACCAGCCTACATCTGAAGCTACAATACACATTTAGGAAAGTTAAAAAAACAGGAAATAAAGATACCTAAATAGTACATCCACTGTCGGTATTCTTATTTTTCTCTTGTGACCAGGACAAAAAAAGTATATCTCAAGGGCACAGAACAGCTTTAGTTTTTATAAAAACCGCTTCTGGTGTTTAAAAAAGGAAAATATTTGTTCTGTCAGATCACATGCAAGTTGTGAGAAAATTAAGCGAAATAGGCACATACTATTCTTGTATTATCATGATTATAGAAGTGATGTGAAGTAGACATATTGATCAGGTGCCGAATTAGTGGTAATGCCGAGCTGCATAATGTCTGAGTCCATTCATCCGTTGCCGAGATATTATTGGGTGTGAAATAAAGATCTATCAATGTAGTGTCTCCCGTGACCATCATTGTATTCATGAGCGCTAATGAATGCAATCCAGGCAAATTAGACGCAGCGTATTTGTGCTACTATGCGCAGCGCCGGATGGTAAGTGCACCGGGCCGCCATCAAATAGCCTCCCGTTTGGGCAAATAAGCTTCCGTTCATGGGACCTTTAATATTTTATCAGCACATGCGCATTACGGCGCGCGGCGGAGGGGGAGCGCCCCGGGTTTCGCATGTATAGGCTACTGGCCGTCAGAATACCTGGGGAGACGTCATTATTCAAACGTGGTGCGCCTCTGTTTTTATTGGGTAATAACACGTTATCTAAGAGGGGGTGGCCGCACGGCAAAAACCGCCGACGCATAATAATAAGAACTCTGGCTTTCATCAGCTCCGCCGTGCATAGGTAAAATATGCTCATGTTACAAGTGAGCAGATACTGCATTTTGCCTTTGCGGAGCGGATGTTTTGTTATGTATTTGTTGGGAACCCCGTTACCGATGTAAAGGCACTGATCCCCTGCGAACATGGGCCATTCAATCAATGCTGTTTCAATGCTGGCCCAGTGTCTTCGACTCTGGGCTAACATTGAAGCAGCATTGGGTGAATGTCCCGTGTTTGCTGGAAATGCGGCCTCCAAGCAGAGGGAACAGCTACCTGGTGGAATGGATACTGCTCGGCAAAGTAAATAAACAGTAACTGTTCACTTGTCAAGTAAACAACTACTGCCTTTTGTCTAAGCATGGCTGAATACATGCCCGAGTCAGTCTCGCTGGCTGAGTTTCTATATCCGGACTGATACTTTTATATGGATTACCCAGTACTCGTGCCTCCATCGTTGAATTATATCGGGAAAATCCCTTGAAAACGAAAACAATAAGGCATTGTCTCGCGCACATGTCAAACTTCTATGTTGTGCAATATTATGTGAGAAGTGGTTAGAGGGGAGCTGAAATCTCCATTCTTTCCCAGATACGCTTCACTGCCCAGTTCGTTTTGCCGCTTTAAATAGATATTCGTACAAGAGAATACATACTGCATCTCAGCACTTGTCACCACATCAAGCCCTAGCCTTGTGCTGAGATGCGCCTATCTCGCCTTCCCAAAGATGCCGTATGCAAATATAATCCATCATTTGATTAGTCGTTGCTCCAAACAGGTCAAAAGACTAGAGTGTGCAACACTGCGTAATTATGATATCAGTCACTAAAATAACAATCAAAGTAAACAGAGTATAACACCGTCGCAATATTGCTACAAAGTGCAATATCAATAGCGGATCGGTGCAAGTTGTAAGTAAGTTTTAATCATGTTTTTTTAAGATTGATAAAATAACTTGTTTTCCCCTTTCAACGTTGAGACATCATTGCGAAATAGTAGGGTGCGTCGTTGTAAATGTTTAAAGGTGCTGTCAACTAATGATTCGTTGCTGTGTCCTTATAGGCAAGGCACTTCATTCTCATATTCTTCACTTGACTCAGGTGTAAATGAGTACCCGGTAGAGCAGAGGTGGCAATGTGCTTGGATGATGAATTCCCAGCGCCATAACTGCCCTAGAGTATATATGCCCCCCAGGATCTAAAACTGCACAAGCATGTAAAAAGTGGTGAATAACATATTCTCTGCTACACAAGCATGGTCTTCAAACTTGATATAACTATCTTTACCTTTATCTTTTGCATTTTTAGCACATTGTATAATTGAAACGTGACACCAATCAGCCACTTGAAGTTGTGAATCGCGTGGGTGAAAAAAAACACATATTTTTTTTAATTTGGCGCTTGCAGTGTTAGATTACTAACTACAGACATATGCTGTATGTTTCTGTTTCAACATTTTGGCCAGTAAACATAGCATTAAAACTTCACATTTTTAAAAGCTTTGTAAGTCAATGCTGCTTATGCTTCACGTTCTTTTGTACAGCGAGGGACCAATTGAGCACTGATTATAGTTAATCTAATACCCAGCAAATACGTGAAGTTGAACCAAAGTTGTGCTGATGTTGTTGGCCCACGATCTACGACGCTGGCCCAACTTAGGTACTATGTGGGTTTAACGTCTCGTGTTTGCCGTGAGGCTGATTATAATGTCAGTAGGGATTTGTAATTACGTCAGAGATATCTTCTTGCTCGCAATTATGTCTGCAGCTCCAGCAAAATAGACCATCCACAGAATGATATGCCAGCCGCAATGCGAATTCAAGACTTATCCATACGCTAGCCTAAAATTGGGAAAACGTTTGTAACTCTGGCCCAGCATCAAACCCTCATTGGTTCGAGGTCTCGTGTTTTTGGATAGGGACTATACAGAAACAATGCACTCGACTGACACTCATTATCATGTATGTAATGTTAAAGCTCTTGGGTGAGTGATGGCCTATGACTCACTCAAGAGCTGTTGAGTGAGCACAAAGCATCGAACTATTGCTGTTTTATTATTGGTCAGTCGTCTGCTACGATGGCCTAACGTTAAAACAAAATTGGCTCAATATATCGTGTTTGCTGAGTGACGGTCATTGTTTCAGATACGAATGATACAACATATTACAACAGCCAATAATCATCATCTTTCTTGCGGGATTTTGACCCAAGTGCCCTTGGGTCCAAATTCCCCAAGAAAGATGATGATTATTGGCTGTTGTAATATTATCTGACACTCGTGTCTAAAATACCAAGTTCATAATACAATCATATCCACTTGAAATCGGGTTCTCACCCTGAAAATGAATTGGACAATACCTTGTTTTTGCGAAATTTAAGTGTAAATTAGCATTATTTAATTTATATTTTAACTACTTAGTATTATAATATATACAGTGTGTTTTATAGATTTTAACCACTTTTTTCATGCTGATTATTGATAGTTTCTATTTTTCTTTCATTTAAAGCTGGTATTGCTAGCGCAAATTCCAGCTTCAAATGACGACAAATATTTATTAAAAATTGCAAAATTGAATTATTCGATTAACTGAGCATTTATCACAATCTATTTTGTGGATACTAGTGTCTTTTTATTTCTTCTTCAGACGAAATAAAGTCACACTAGTATCCACAAAACTTGCTTGAAACCATAATATAATTCGATTAAGTAACATTTCCATTGGCACTCACTTGAAGGGATTCGACAATTCGTCGACTCGGAGCTGAAGGATCCTATCTGCCACTCTGACGAGTGTCAGATAGGATCCTTTAGCTCCGAGGCGACGCATTGCGCATTTGAAAACTAAAACTGTGCTAACCTATTTTAATACGCTACTCGCCTAAAAGTATCAGTCCGAAACGAGTTGTAGTGATGCATATGCATCACTTTAAGTGAATAGTTTTCGTCCCCACGTAGAGAAAGTTTTCTATCTCGACCTAATTCTATGTAATTGTATTGATGGCAATGAGCAAATAGGTTGTGATACAGGTTGCCGACACTGCATGCACACTAGCATAAAAAACTCACGTAATCACATCTTAACTGAATCCAAAGGAAAATTATTTTTCACTCCCCTTATCGTTATTGCAATTTTGATTATGTCGGAGTCAATAAATATTCACATCGAGAACATGCCCACCTCACTATCCTTATAATGTAACAAAGTTATAAAGCAATCACTGTCTTCATCAAGTCGAGGGACACCTCGCCGCATAAAAATGATATTCTCCGAAGAAAATGGAGTCATTTAGGGACCCATCAACAAGAGACGCTTGGCCTCTGTAAATTCAATGTTGGGCCAGCGTCGCGGACGTTGGTCCAGCATTGAAACTACAGAGGTCGAGCGCCTTAGGCTGCAATGGCGTCGCCAATAAACTGCCTGTATTTTTTGCACAATCTCATTTTCTTGGTCGGTAATGTAATAACAGGTGCGTTGCTATGGTGACTGTTTCTAGGCGCGGACCGTTGCCATGGAGATGCGGCTACCACTGTTGCTGGTTGTGTTGCTAGGAGCGCTGTGTTCAGTGGTCAGCTCGCTTGCCCTGCCCCACTCCGATCTATCAGAAAGTGACGTCCAGGTGAGTGTCCACGCGTCACCATGGCAACGAATATCACCGTTGCCATGGTGATTGCAGATTGCTGTTCAGTTTAAGTTATATTATTGCTGTTTTAATTTAACCAGCTAACACACGTTGAATGTCGGATCAAAATCGGATCAAAAATATTGCGAAAATATCACAGATGTTAAAACTACTATATTGCAACGCTCTAACGTCTTATATAAGATTATACATTGTTATACAAGGTGCCTCTTTAACCCTTTCAGTCCTGAATTTACCATTATCATCTCCATCCACTACAAGCCGCGAATTGCTGCCGCAATTCTCGACTTGTAATGGATGAAGATGACTGGAAGTGGGTGATAAATCAAAGAAAATTACCATGTATTCGTAGAACAGTTTCATCGAAATTTGTCTTCTAAAACCCTCAGTTGTGAGAAAATCAAATATGTTTTCAATGATGTAAAATGATGCTTTAATGCATCGTGAGGGCTGAAAGGGTTAAAGGCCTAATGAAGTCCCCGTAAATACTCTGCACATAGTAAGAGTGTACATGTCCAGTATTAATAATTGTTTGCTAATAACTAATAATCAGTGCACGAAATTATATGGGAATTCACAAACAGGTCATCGTGACATACAGGTACTTAATTTATTTTGCAAAACTAAAATCACCTCACCTGGTCTTTAAATAGTAATTCCACGCAAGACAATAATTATTTGGAAAAATGTTGAATTATCGGCCAATGCTGGGCAGTTACGTATGATTTCCAAGTCTACCCTATGTCTTCAGTAATATCCGCCTTGTCCTCGTTTCTTCTCCGGGCTGCAGCCGTAAAAAATATACTGATAGAATTAATTTGTCGGGGACATCATATTTATGATAGTTGCATGCCATAAATGTGCATATCTAGGTAACCTATTTCTGCCGTTCTTAATATTTATATACCATCACAGAACATAGATCCAACGGAGTATCAAAGCTGGGTCAGTATTGAAGACGCTGTCCTGACATTGCAATACTGTATAATGGTACTGATTGACGAATATTTATGGGGTTTTTTCAAAATCTCAATATAATTTACTTCAAATGTGTCTCAAGCTTTATCAAAATGGTGATCGGAATATTGTGAAAACTTAACATTTGAAATATTTGATGTGGTTTAAATGGTGATTAATGGGCATGTTTTGTTTGTTTGAACAAAATAAAAGATATAAGTGTTCACATGTGTTATGTTTTAGAATGCCGCGTACAATGATATGTATAACGGTGTAAGTAATATACAGACGTCAATCACTTCTTGTTCGTGCCCCTAAACTGGGAACGAATAAACTAATATTTATTCTCTGTAGCATTGAAAGGTCGTATAAGACACCACTTTAAGTGATAGATACAACCATTTAGCCCTTTAACCGCCGGTGCCGCATATATTCGGGTTTTTATTTTTTATTAGCACATTAAGCAACACATTTTAAATGTGTTAAAGATAAAATGTGACATCAACCAGCAAAATTTGAAAAGAGTTGACCGCCATTTTGTCAAATGTGAATAATTTTCACTTACTTGAAGTTGTGGATCGCGTCAGCGAGACACAACTTCAAGTGGGTGAAAATTTAAATTGAATAATTTGGAGGTTAAAGGGTTAATACAACAGTGACCATTTCTATCACTCTATTGGACACTCACACCACAAGTAAAATCGCTTTCCATGTATTTTCACAACTACTGCAGTGTAAATCCAAAAAGCAATATCTGTTTATTTAACAAGTAAGCAGATGCTGCATTTTTGCTTTGCAAAGAAAATCACAATTAATATTATGCACTGAAATTCTCGTTGAACTGATAATAATGCTGATCTCAAATTTAGCCTGCGTACGTTTTTTTCGAAAAGTCTTAATCTTAGAAAAATAAACAGTATGATCCGCTTGTTTCGGATCATAGTTATAAATTTTATCAGAGCGATTTGCATTGATTGGTCGATTTTTTATATAATTGAAGATAAACATAATATACACTTTAATCCCTTGACCGCTATTGAATTAAATATTTTACCCACTTGAAGTTGTCTCACCACCGCGACCTTCAAATGGGTGAAAATCATTCATATAACATTTAATTTTGTTTAATTTGAGACCACAAAATTGCAAATGCTAATGTTGAGTACTCATTTCATTCCCATATCAGTGATTTGATCGGCTAATAAGACGGATTAAAAACGGTTAATGTCGTGCTTAGTGCATGAAGGGTGCTATCCTTTTTACAGATCACAGTAAACAACAGACATTGAACCAATGTTTGGCTAATGCTGACTCACCGTCTACGACGTCGGCCCAGCATTAGCCCAACATATGTTGGTCACTCCTGAGAGAGATAGTGCTGTACACTGCTAACTCATAAAACGCTGAGATATTTTTCTATAAACCAAGAGACCGAAGGGTTATTTTTCAATTTGAAATCATCATAAATGACTCTTCATTTGAATACCTATATATTATGGGTCTACGGCCAATATAATTATTTCACTCCATCAGTGCGGTATCGACTTTAACGTCAGATTCTGACGTCTAAAGTCTATCCCCGCACTGACAGGAATTGCACTTGTGTGGGACACTTTCTTGTGAATCTGTCTCAAGTATTTTTCTTTTCCATCAAAACACACCATACACCCCAGTATCAATGGAAGCAAATTGTGTACATTGATATTTCAATGCTCAGAATTTGAAGACATTGTTAGTGCGGCTATGAAAAAAAAGAGTATCTCTGATTGTCGTGTTGTTTTGTCATTGTTCTTTCATTGTTGGAATAGGCTTTGATTTGTAGCATATACTGATCTTAGCTATACCTTGCGCTGGATTTTACTTACTATTCGCATTGTGAAAAGGTGAACCGATTTTGACCCCACATCGTCTTCATTTCTCTATATATTACCTTACTATTTAAAACTTACTATTTAAACTGAATTGAATTGAAAAAAATGATTTTTTGTTTAGTATTATTTACATTCATTTTGTTCGTTTAATACTAAAACCCTTTCCTGCTTATTGCGACATCTATTTTTTTTATGAAGACTAGATATTTTGATAGATATTTTGATATGTTGAAGTATTTGGTTAACTGAACATCTATCACGAACTGTTATTGTTATTCACAGTGGGATTTCACTCGGATTAAAGCAGACGTATAATTATTATACGGACCTAGCAGGAGAACAATACATGCAGTTATTTTATGGCTGGTTTCAGTTTATCCACTATCAAACAGAATAAAAAAATATTTGAATTTGCCCACAGGTATAGGTTGATTGTACAATTCAGATGTGTCATGTCTTTGTAGCTCTTTCCAGTAAATGCGAGCAGCAGTAACTGCATTGTAAAGAAGACGTCGGGCCAACGTTGAAATAACATTGTTTTAGTTTAGCGTGTTTGCTGAGAACAGCTGATATCCCAGCAGACACAATACGTTTGATCAATGTTAGTTTAACGTTGGTCCGCCGTCTACGACGCTGGACCAACGTTAAACCAACATTGATTTAACGTATTTTGTCTGATGTGTGGTCATGGCGAACGTCATTTTAGTTCAGCTTTAACAATTGAACATATTGTTTTTATGAACTTGAAGCCGCCTAATTTTCCTGCTACACCGGCGATATATAATCAAATTAGGAAAGCTCAGTTGCGGTGTGCTGATATTTCAAATATAACCAAACCAGTTTTGTTTAATGCAATGGGCAAGGTCAAAACTAATCATAATTATCAGAAAGATCATTGGAAAAATAAATGAGTCTGGTGGCTCCGGGGTTATGAAGCTGAAGTTAAATGGGTTCGGCCTAGATAGTACAAAAGGAGAAATGTCGTCATTTCTTTGCAACACTTTAATTATAATGATAACAATAGTCTACCCACATCTAAGTCGATGTACATGCCCTTATTTTTTTAATTAACATACTCATGCAATAATATTTATGTGAAACCAAGAGCAAATACAGTTTTCACGTTATAAAAATTATATCGTATATCATATATATGGTGTTCTACATTGAATTTGGTGTAAGTAGAATTATTTTGAATTTTGGTGAATACAAAAACATAGGTGTGTTATATTGTCTGAGAAATGTATTCTCATATAAACATTCGTAGACATGAGACGTTGTTGTAGGTCGAGTTATGACGAAGATATTAACTTGGGGAAACAAGTTATTTTAATTTCATGTCATGTCGTGCGGTGTAATAAACAAAACAATAGTATTGCTCTGCAAAACCAAAGTAAGGAGATATTGTATTTTTTTTATTTCACGACTTTAGACGTCAGAATCTGACGTCTATGAACGTCAGATTCTGACGTCTAAAGTCGATCCCCGCTCTGAAAGAGTAAACAATTAATAACGACCGTGAACCAATAGCATAGGTATTCAAATGAAGCGGACAGAGCTAACTAAGACATTTATAATGTTTATAATGACTTTAAATTAAAAAAAAAACGTTTCCCAGCAAACATTCCTATAGCTTTTATACACCGTCGGCACAACGTCTTCGACGTTGGACCAACATTGTATAGATCATAGATGTTAAAGAAATGGTTTGTGTTTGCCGGGTTGGTTTCTATGGTACATGCGAAAATATTTCAGCGCTCTGAGAGTTTAAAGGTAATTAGACTGTATAATCTCTGGCCGTTGTCTTGACAAACTGGACGGTGTCCAGGCGTTTCAGGTGTGGTGCTTCACAGTGCAGCCCAGTAAACAAAAAACATTTGAATAACATTTATGCAACGTCGGCCCAACGTTTTGGTTTGAACCAACATTGTATGATTATTGTACAAATGTTTTGTGTTTACTGGGAGGGCATGTTTGTGATCCCGGTGTCAGGAGCAATCCGCGTGATGATCCCCTGACGTGACAGCCTGTCATCATCCAGTCTCACATGGATCAGGATCATTCCGGATCGCTCCGGATCTGACCTGTCCGGGAGCTCTCGCCAATTGCGTACGCTCACCGACACCACCCTCCAAGTGCCTGGTTTAGAAATTCCCTAAACCGTAAAATTACATTGTCACCCAGTGTGACAATTCAAGCTGTCATGTCGCTTTTCTAGGCCTTCTATACAAGACAAATTAAAAAAAATAATAATAATAATAAAACAAATGATCATCCTTCAGAATGTGACTATGCAGGAGCAGTGTTGATCCATCGTCTACGACGGTGGCCCAACATTGATCTTGCATTGGGTCATTGTTGTGTGAATTGCAGAATGTGACGCCCCTATCTGCCAGCGATAACCTTCTGGACAATTTCTGAATTATGATAGCATGATGATTTTTTTAACAAAACATTGATGACAAGATGTTATCAATACGTATTATTTAACAAATTGAAGCGGGAACTGAAGCATGAAATTCATGATGATTTCAAATTGAAAAACCCTTTGGTCTTCATGGTTTGTATAAAAATATTTCGGGGCCTCAATGGTGAAAACTGGACGGTTTACCAATAGCCTCTGAAAATAAGGATCACATGCTCCTTATTTCATAGGATGCTGAGCCCGCAACGTGGGATACAGCAATAACATTCGTTTAGTTTACAGTCCCGAATTATGCCTAAGTATAAACAAACTTTAACGATTTATAACGTCCGTTACAAATTATATCAACGAGTGCAAAGAATACATATAGGCCTATTCCGGGACACAACAGTACATCGTGTCGGGAAGTGTCATCTTCAGCCATTTAGTTGTGTGCGGTACGCAAGCTGCGCTTTCCTTGTGCATAGCCATGGCTGAATAAGATGGGAAGTGTGAGTGAATGCGTGTAGAATGCGTTTGAAGTCGCTACTCTTCCTGGAATTATACCACCTCGTCACTCCATCACGACACCGAGCGGGAACACAGTCTCGGTGGCGATTCTAAGCTGGGCCAACTTCACAGACGTTGGCTCGGCTTTGAATCAACACCGAGATACCTCTCTCCTTAGTAGGGACGCCAAATGCATCACCTGATCCGTGATCCGGACGGGGATTCCCCCCGCAGCCTTGATACCTCGCTGCCCCCATGACCTTTTTGGATTAAGCCAGCTGTAAGGACGGGCGTCCTGGGCCGGTGGGACCCTGATCCGGAACGCGTGCCAAGAAAGCCGACAAGGAAGGCCTGATTAAAAGTTGTTTGTCATCTGCATTGATCTCTGGTGACGTGATGAGGCGGATCGATGGCTTGTTAATGTCGGGCAGCATTTCCCGATGCCTGAGTTGGCAGCACCCGCAGGTGTGGGCGGTCATGCTCGGACTTTATTTGGCCACAAAACTAATAGAGAATAGTTAGGCCTACCTTGCCTTAATCGAGAGTTGAAATTCCTCGCGTTGACATACACAAACTAGTGGTATGCATCGACGCCTATTTTCTGACAAGTGAGTTGCCACAGTTAATTAACCCCATCCTGCAGTCTTCAGAAATATTCGTTCTCAAAGTCTGCCTCTGTCAGGAAGAATGATTAAAATATAAAACAAGTCATTATTGACCGTTAATATTCTGGTATTATTCAGTATATATTGATTATGCTGGAAAGTTAGATATCGACAGTTCTTATTCGACACTTCCATGTCGACAGTTATTACCGAATACTACCTTTCGTCACGTAGTAGGTGATTATCACAGTCATACATCCTACATCAATGTTTGACTATCAGACGTGTTTATATTCTTCAACCATCCTTACAGTATGTTTCTACAGTAGGCATAGTCTTTGACAGGTATAATAAATAGTCCACCTTTATGTGGAAACTCCTACAGAGACTATTACTTGACAATCACTCTATGACCTCTAGAGAAGGTGGGGCAGAAGCTCTTACTGAGACTAGTACTTGACAGTCAAATTATGACCTCTAGAGAAGGTGGAGCAGAAGCTCTTACCGAGACTAGTACTTGACAGTCAAATTAAGACCTCTAGATAAGGTGGAGCAGAAGCTCTTACTGAGATTAGTACTTGACAGTCAAATTATGACCTCTAGAGAAGGTGGAGCAGAAGCTCTTACCGAGACTAGTACTTGACAGTCAAATTATGACCTCTAGAGAAGGTGGAGCAGAAGCTCTTACCGAGACTAGTACTTGACAGTCAAATTATGACCTCTGGAGAAGGTGGAGCAGAAGCTCTTACCAAGACTAGTACTTGACAGTCAAATTATGACCTCTAGAGAAGGTGGAGCAGAAGCTCTTACTGAGATTAGTACTTGACAGTCAAATTATGACCTCTAGAGAAGGTGGAGCAGAAGCTCTTACCGAGACTAGTACTTGACAGTCAAATTATGACCTCTAGAGAAGGTGGAGCAGAAGCTCTTACTGAGATTAGTACTCGACAGTCAAATTATAACCTCTAAATAAGGTGGAGCAGAAGCTCTTACTGAGATTAGTACTTGACAGTCAAATTATGACCTCTAGATAAGGTGGAGCAGAAGCTCTTACTGAGATTAGTACTTTACAGTCAAATTATGACCTCTAGATAAGGTGGAGCATAAGCTCTTACTGAGATTAGTACTTGACAGTCAAATTATGACCTCTAGAGAAGGTGGAGCAGAAGCTCTTACCGAGACTAGTACTTGACAGTCAAATTATGACCTCTAGAGAAGGTGGAGCAGAAGCTCTTACTGAGATCAGTACTTGACAGTCAAATTATGACCTCTAGATAAGGTGGAGCAGAAGCTCTTACTGAGATTAGTACTTGACAGTCAAATTATGACCTCTAGATAAGGCGGAGCATAAGCTCTTACTGAGATTAGTACTTGACAGTCAAATTATGACATCTAGAGAAGGTGGAGCAGAAGCTCTTACCGAGACTAGTACTTGACAGTCAAATTATCTCCTCTAGAGAAGGTGGAGCAGAAGCTCTTACTGAGATTAGTACTTGACAGTCAAATTATGACCTCTAGAGAAGGTGGAGCAGAAGCTCTTACTGAGATTAGTACTTGACAGTCAAATTATGACCTCTAGATAAGGTGGAGCAGAAGCTCTTACTGAGATTAGTACTTGACAGTCAAATTATGACCTCTAGATAAGGTGGAGCAGAAGCTCTTACTGATATTAGTACTTGACAGTCAAATTATGACCTCTAGATAAGGCGGAGCAGAAGCTCTTACCGAGACTAGTACTTGAGAGTCAAATTATGACCTCTAGATAAGGTGGAGCAGAAGCTATTACTGAGACTAGTACTTGACAGTCAAATTATGACCTCTAGATAAGGTGGAGCAGAAGCTCTTACCGAGACTAGTACTTGACAGTCAAATTATGACCTCTAGATAAGGTGGAGCAGAAGCTCTTACTGAGATTAGTACTTGACAGTCAAATTATGACCTCTAGATAAGGCGGAGCAGAAGCTCTTACTGGGACTTGTACTTGACAGTCAAATTATGACCTCTAGATAAGGTGGAGCAGAAGCTCTTACTGAGATTAGTACTTGACAGTCAAATTATGACCTCTAGATAAGGTGGAGCAGAAGCTCTTACTGAGATTAGTACTTGACAGTCAAATTATGACCTCTAGATAAGGTGGAGCAGAAGCTCTTACTGAGATTGGTACTTGACAGTCAAATTATGACCTCTAGAGAAGGTGGAGCAGAAACTCTTACTGAGATTAGTACTCGACAGTCAAATTATAACCTCTAAATAAGGTGGAGCAGAAGCTCTTACTGAGATTAGTACTTGACAGTCAAATTATGACCTCTAGATAAGGTGGAGCAGAAGCTCTTACTGAGATTAGTACTTTGCAGTCAAATTATGACCTCTAGATAAGGTGGAGCATAAGCTCTTACTGAGATTAGTACTTGACAGTCAAATTATGACCTCTAGAGAAGGTGGAGCAGAAGCTCTTACCGAGACTAGTACTTGACAGTCAAATTATGACCTCTAGATAAGGTGGAGCAGAAGCTCTTACTGAGATCAGTACTTGACAGTCAAATTATGACCTCTAGATAAGGTGGAGCAGAAGCTCTTACTGAGATTAGTACTTGACAGTCAAATTATGACCTCTAGATAAGGCGGAGCATAAGCTCTTACTGAGATTAGTACTTGACAGTCAAATTATGACCTCTAGAGTGGTGGAGCAGAAGCTCTTACCAAGACTAGTACTTGACAGTCAAATTATGACCTCTAGAGAAGGTGGAGCAGAAGCTCTTACTGAGATTAGTACCTGACAGTCAAATTATGACCTCTAGAGAAGGTGGAGCAGAAGCTCTTACTGAGATTAGTACTTGACAGTCAAATTATGACCTCTAGATAAGGTGGAGCAGAAGCTCTTACTGAGATTAGTACTTGACAGTCAAATTATGACCTCTAGATAAGGTGGAGCAGAAGCTCTTACTGAGATTAGTACTTGACAGTCAAATTATGACCTCTAGATAAGGCGGAGCAGAAGCTCTTACCGAGACTAGTACTTGACAGTCAAATTATGACCTCTAGATAAGGTGGAGCAGAAGCTATTACTGAGACTAGTACTTGACAGTCAAATTATGACCTCTAGATAAGGTGGAGCAGAAGCTCTTACTGAGATTAGTACTTGACAGTCAAATTATGACCTCTAGAGAAGGTGGAGCAGAAGCTCTTACCAAGACTAGTACTTGACAGTCAAATTATGACCTCTAGAGAAGGTGGAGCAGAAGCTCTTACCGAGACTAGTACTTGACAGTCAAATTATGACCTCTAGATAAGGTGGAGCAGAAGCTCTTACTGAGATTAGTAATTGACAGTCAAATTATTACCTCTAGAGAAGGTGGAGCAGAAGCTCTTACCAAGACTAGTACTTGACAGTCAAATTATGACCTCTAGAGAAGGTGGAGCAGAAGCTCTTACCAAGACTAGTACTTGACAGTCAAATTATGACCTCTAGAGAAGGTGGAGCAGAAGCTCTTACCGAGACTAGTACTTGACAGTCAAATTATGACCTCTAGATAAGGTGGAGCAGAAGCTCTTACTGAGATTAGTACTTGACAGTCAAATTATGACCTCTAGATAAGGCGGAGCAGAAGCTCTTACTGGGACTAGTACTTGACAGTCAAATTATGACCTCTAGATAAGGTGGAGCAGAAGCTCTTACTGAGATTAGTACTTGACAGTCAAATTATGACCTCTAGATAAGGTGGAGCAGAAGCTCTTACTGAGATTAGTACTTGACAGTCAAATTATGACCTCTAGATAAGGTGGAGCAGAAGCTCTTACTGAGATTAGTACTTGACAGTCAAATTATGACCTCTAGAGAAGGTGGAGCAGATGCTCTTACCGAGACTAGTACTTGACAGTCAAATTATGACCTCTAGAGAAGGTGGAGCAGAAGCTCTTACTGAGATTAGTACTTGACAGTCAAATTATGACCTCTAGAGAAGGTGGAGCAGAAGCTCTTACTGAGATTAGTACTTGACAGTCAAATTATGACCTCTAGAGAAGGTGGAGCAGAAGCTCTTACTGGGACTAGTACTTGACAGTCAAATTATGACCTCTAGAGAAGGTGGAGCAGAAGCTCTTACTGAGATTAGTACTTGACAGTCAAATTATGACCTCTAGATAAGGTGGAGCAGAAGCTCTTACTGGGACTAGTACTTGACAGTCAAATTATGACCTCTAGAGAAGGTGGAGCAGAAGCTCTTACTGAGACTGGTACTTGACAGTCCAATTATGACCTCTAGAGAAGGTGGAGCAGAAGCTCTTACCAAGACTAGTACTTGACAGTCAAATTATGACCTCTAGAGAAGGTGGAGCAGAAGCTCTTACCGAGACTAGTACTTGACAGTCAAATTATGACCTCTAGATAAGGTGGAGCAGAAGCTCTTACTGAGATTAGTACTTGACAGTCAAATTATGACCTCTAGATAAGGCGGAGCAGAAGCTCTTACTGGGACTAGTACTTGACAGTCAAATTATGACCTCTAGATAAGGTGGAGCAGAAGCTCTTACTGAGATTAGTACTTGACAGTCAAATTATGACCTCTAGATAAGGTGGAGCAGAAGCTCTTACCGAGACTAGTACTTGACAGTCAAATTATGACCTCTAGATAAGGTGGAGCAGAAGCTATTACTGAGACTAGTACTTGACAGTCAAATTATGACCTCTAGATAAGGTGGAGCAGAAGCTCTTACTGAGATTAGTACTTGACAGTCAAATTATGACCTCTAGAGAAGGTGGAGCAGAAGCTCTTACCAAGACTAGTACTTGACAGTCAAATTATGACCTCTAGAGAAGGTGGAGCAGAAGCTCTTACCGAGACTAGTACTTGACAGTCAAATTATGACCTCTAGATAAGGTGGAGCAGAAGCTCTTACTGAGATTAGTAATTGACAGTCAAATTATTACCTCTAGAGAAGGTGGAGCAGAAGCTCTTACCAAGACTAGTACTTGACAGTCAAATTATGACCTCTAGAGAAGGTGGAGCAGAAGCTCTTACCAAGACTAGTACTTGACAGTCAAATTATGACCTCTAGAGAGGGTGGAGCAGAAGCTCTTACCGAGACTAGTACTTGACAGTCAAATTATGACCTCTAGATAAGGTGGAGCAGAAGCTCTTACTGAGATTAGTACTTGACAGTCAAATTATGACCTCTAGATAAGGCGGAGCAGAAGCTCTTACTGGGACTAGTACTTGACAGTCAAATTATGACCTCTAGATAAGGTGGAGCAGAAGCTCTTACTGAGATTAGTACTTGACAGTCAAATTATGACCTCTAGATAAGGTGGAGCAGAAGCTCTTACTGAGATTAGTACTTGACAGTCAAATTATGACCTCTAGATAAGGTGGAGCAGAAGCTCTTACTGAGATTAGTACTTGACAGTCAAATTATGACCTCTAGAGAAGGTGGAGCAGATGCTCTTACCGAGACTAGTACTTGACAATCAAATTATGACCTCTAGAGAAGGTGGAGCAGAAGCTCTTACTGAGATTAGTACTTGACAGTCAAATTATGACCTCTAGAGAAGGTGGAGCAGAAGCTCTTACTGAGATTAGTACTTGACAATCAAATTATGACCTCTAGAGAAGGTGGAGCAGAAGCTCTTACTGGGACTAGTACTTGACAGTCAAATTATGACCTCTAGAGAAGGTGGAGCAGAAGCTCTTACTGAGATTAGTACTTGACAGTCAAATTATGACCTCTAGATAAGGTGGAGCAGAAGCTCTTACTGGGACTAGTACTTGACAGTCAAATTATGACCTCTAGAGAAGGTGGAGCAGAAGCTCTTACTGAGACTGGTACTTGACAGTCCAATTATGACCTCTAGAGAAGGTGGAGCAGAAGCTCTTACTGAGACTAGTACTTGACAGTCAAATTATGACCTCTTGAGAAGGTGGAGCAGAAGCTCTTACTGAGACTAGCTCTTGACAGTCAAATTATGACTTCTACAGCAGATCCGCTCTTGCTCAGAGTGGTATACTCAAAAGCTATTATATTTGGGCTATGTCCAAATATATTGATTTTACAACGGAACTTTAAACTTATTATTCTTGGCACGTTTTTGTAAGACGCTATTTCTCCCTGAATTTTCCAATATCCAATAATTATGAAATTTGGACACCATATTCCCAGAGTAGTTAGCTATGACTTTTCTAAGACATCCATCGTGTTCTTCCGGATTAATTCAGGATTTTCTGGATCACTATGCTCTTGAAGGGCAAAAGGCAGTTCTGCTTGTTTGTAAAGTGAGCAGATAACGCACTATGCTGCTCTTCAAATGCAAAAGGCAGTATCTGCTTACTTGTAAGGTGAGCAGATACTGCCTTTTGGCTTGCACGGCAGTAGGCCTATAATTGGGACCAATATTGGTTCAATAGTGGATATGTCGGTGATTCTCCATTCATTGCCAGGAGGGTGAACAGGGTGCCCCTATGTCCAGACCTACTCCACCCTTTAGTCTCCAGATTTGATAATAAAAATACATTTATCCAATGTTTTAAACCAATATTGTGTATTTGGTATAGACAGTTGAAACTTTTCAAATGCTACAAATAAAATTACAGTTGCAATTATTTTTAAACCAAAACGTTGAATCAATGTTGTTTTAATGTTGGGCTAGTGTCGCGGATAGTGATACACCAATAAAACATTAAATCAACAGAGAGACAATTCAATGTGTGTACTGTGCACCCTGAATGGGATTCCATTTGACAAACTAATTATAACTATTTAAAACTGCAAAAGCTCAGTGGGGACTTCTGAAATTTGAAACCTGAAGTCCGAAGTCTAAAATTACAGTTCAGAATGGCTGCCAAAAAACTCAAACGCGAAATGCCAATCAATCTGTCATAGAAAAAATAACCCAACCAAATTCAAAATGGCCACCACAAGAACTCATAAAACCTAGCCCAAATATTATTGTTACTTGAAAAGTCACAATTCATGTCTAGTTTATACTATGACCTCTAGAGCAGATGTTGCTACTCACTGTAGTTATTGACGGTCATACTGTGACCTCCACTGCAGAGCATCTTACTTACAGTAGTACCTGTCAGTCTGTGATTGTTTCTCATTGACCTAAATATATTTTTAAATTTCGAAATTCAGTGTACACATGCCGCTAGAGCGGAACATCGTATGTTTCGTACGATCAGTCCGACCTCAGCACTTACTGAGATTAGTACATTACGGTTACCACTTTCAGTGCGGGGCTGACGTCTTTAGACGTCAGATTCTGACGTCTAAAGTCGATTCACGTACTGAAAGTGTAAACTATTTAGCCTAGGTATGCAAAAGAAGCGGAAAGAGCCAACTAAGACATTTATGACGATTTCTAATTGAAAGTACCCTTTGGTCTCTTGGTTTGAGTACAATATTTCAGCGCGTTAACCTTTTAACCGCCAAATTATTCAGTTTAAATTTTCACCCACTTGAAGTTGTGTCTCGCTGACGCGATCCACAACTTCAAGTGAGTGAAAATTATTCAGATTTGACAAAATAGAGGTCAATTGTTTCCAAATTTTGCTTATTGATGTCACATTTCACCTTTAACATGTTTAAAAGGTGGTACTTAATGTGCTAATAAAATATGAAAACCCGAATATATGCGGCACCGGCGGTTAAAGGGTTAAGGGTTAAAGTCTCCATTTACTCGTCCCACTGGGACGAAAGGGACGAATCTGCCACTTTGCAATGTGGCATATATGTTACTTTAATTCCAAGGAGACAGTACTATATGATATAATTTCATTAATACGCTCACTGAAAAATGCATGCTGCTATTGTTGCTGTTATAAGCAGTTCAGAATGAGAAAGCGAAAATAGTAACTGTTTACTTTGTCATTAAACAGTTACTGGTGTTTGCAATTGCAAAGACAAACAGCAGTAACAGCTTACTCTTTAAGTTAGCAGTTACAATTGTTTGTCTTTGCACGGCGAGTACTCTGTGTGACTGCTCGCCATAACGAGGAATAACAAATTGAGGATGATGATCCGGATGTGTAGTACTAGAGACGTGATCCGGACGCTGGCCAATCCGTGATCCTCGTGTGGGCTGCCGCTATGCCGTTCTGCAAAGGTAAAATGCAGTATCTGCTTACTTGTAAATGAAGCAGATACAGCCTTATAATAGTGACACCGTGAAAGACCCACACGCCCCACACGCCCCCACTTTTCACATCCGTCTCGCTTGATTGGTCACGTGGCCTAATTAGGGAAGCAAATCGTTCACCTCGCGTCGTTTTTCTCTGCTAATTGGGGCGATTGCTTGGTACCATTGTGGACAGATCAAGCCTTTGTGGAGGTCGTGCAAAATTGCCGGATTGTCATCACCTGTTTGCTCTATTGTGCAACGTATACATGTCGCTCCCTTAGTGCTAAAGGGTGTAAATGCCACTTTCCAAAGTGGCAGTTACATCCTTTTAGCACTTAGCGGAAAATGTATTCAGCTGACCCTCCATCAGCTTTCTACAGGCTACTATGTTGGGTATTCTATATGAAGAAATATGTCACATTCACAGTAAAATTGTCGAAAGTGCAGTCTGAAAATAATTTGAGGAATATGCTGTGGAATATAAACAGCTGAGTTGCCAGTATTCCACAGTATCACTGTAATCAGCCGTGGTGTGGCAATGTTGCATGTAGCTAACTGTAACCTTGACAGTTTAGCCTTACTGTAACGTTACGCTATTGGACATTGTCACCTCAGAAACGCTATAAAATTCATGATTTCCCATGTTAGGCCCTATATAATTATCGGTGAGTCAAAAAATGTTCTCCATGAGCAGCTAGTGTCCTTAAAGTCCACTTTATAATACGTTTGACAGTTAAAATGATCGATAAATAACCCTTTAATCTCCGGTGCCGCATATATTCGGTTTTAAATTTTTTTATTAGCACTTTATTTACCACATTTTAAATATGTTAAGGATAAAATGTGACATCAACCAGCAATATTTGAAAAGAGTTGACCGCCATTTTGTCAAATCTTAATAATTTTCACTCACTTGAAGTTGTGGATCGCGTCAGCGAGACACAACTTCAAATTTGGTGAAAATTTAAATTGAATAATTTGGCGGTCAAAGGGTTAAAAGGCTCAAATTAAATCATTTAAGTTTTCACCCACTTGAAATTGTGTCTCGCTAACGCGACACACAATTTCAAGTTGGTGAAAATTATTCATAATAATTATTATATTATATAGTTTATTTGAGACGGAACATTTACAAATCCTGAAGTTTTAAACGTTCATTTCTTTATTTATTCGCGCTTAGCAAGTTAGTGGTTAACATGATTAATTGATACAAATACAGTGAACAGAGCAGAACAGAATAGAAAAATATGTATTTGCCAAATAAAAAAACAAGAACAAATGAATAGGTACATAATAACATGGTATAGGCCGGGAGACCCCCATTAAGATTTTTAAAGTCGCCATCATGGGAGCCCCCCACAAATGTATAAGATATTTTTCAATTCAAGTGATAAACGTGTAATGGCAAGTAGGTTGATCTTTGATTTTGATAGGCTATTTTCCCACCAGCACAAAGCATTAGGTCGGCGCCGTATCACCATACTATGTAATATGCATTGTTCTATATGTCGCAACATAATATAACTGGCAATAAACAATAAATCATTATCATAAATAATGTTAGTATACATCATGTTTGTTTTTTCATTTCAAGTCGGTATTATTATGTTATTTATTATGTTTTATTATTCACCTTTCCATGTCATACTCTGTTCACACAGTTGGATGGCCCAGGTGGTGACGATGACAGCAGACGCGCCATCTGGCTGGAGACGAGAGAACTAGACCAGGCTTTTAAGGAGATGGTTTTCAACGCTGTTTATGATGTAAGTGACGCAGCTATTAATATTAAAACTGTAAAATCACCTGTTAACCTATATTTGCACAAAAGTGGCATAAACCCCACTCATTTCAATTATTTCAAACAAGTTATATAATACAAAAAAGTGACATCACTGGAAACGTCAAGTGAGTGAAAATGGAAGTTAACCCTTTAGACCCTCACGATGCATTAAAGCATCATTTCGCATCTCTGAAGATTGTAATAATCTCTATATTACAATGTGTCCAAAAGTATGACTTAGTTTCCTGAAACCGAGGTAGTTCAGAATTTTCATGGAACTGTTTTAAAAATAACAGTATATTTTTTCATTTATCACCCATTTCAAGTAATTTTCATCCATTACAAGTCGAGAATTGCGACAGCAACTCGCGGCTTGTAGTGGATGAAGATGACAATGGTAAATTCAGACTTGAAAGGGTTAAATAACTTGGCGGTTAATAGCAAATTCTTGTGATTTTTTTTGTCACAAGATATGAAAATATCAATATTGACTATCATTAAATTAAAAAAAAAAAAAAAATCATTTGACAAGGCGTATAATCCCTAAATAAGGTTTACAGCGATATACAAGACCATAGGCTTTAATAGTGCACTGCACTGGTTATAGCTTGTGGATATTTATTAAAATACTTCAATAAGAACTATTTTTAACAACGATAGATGTAGTTTATGAAAATATAATGAAAACAGCCTACGTCAGAATATTACGGACAATATGTAGACTACACTAATATTATAGTTTGCATTACAATCCTGAATTTTGTGTTGGTGAAAGAAAAGTAGAATTGTAAACAGAGATCTTTGGGTAATGAGTTTATGCGAATTCTATAGTAGTATATACTTTAGTAAGTTGAAATAAAATTAAACAAAGTAAAGTAATGTTTCTAGTTTACTATTACCAACCGCAAAATATTATACATGTTTAAATGTAGGCCTACCACATAAATTTGTTTGTTTTGATGTTAATTCAATTTGGACATGGTTTCATATAAATTGCAATCTGATTTGTGAAGTTGTCACACGTACTTTGTAGTTATTTTGTCTTTTTAGTTGGAAGCAGAGGGCCGATTGTCTAAAGGCGTGGTGGCGGAAGAAGAGAGCAAGCAGAAACGAGGCCGCTGGCAGGGATTCTGTTTCAGACGCACGCGCAGTGGTCGCTTCCTGCCCTACATCTGCTGGAAGGGCGGTAAGTGAACAAAGAGACAGCTGAGAGATCTGGACACCACACGTTGGCTCAATACTCGGTCAACATCGGATACATTGGCCCAGCATTGATCTAACATTGGTGGCCGGTTTTTCAAACGCTTTGACGTCATCAACCATCCTATCTTTGCACTTCTTCCGGCCAACCTGCTTCAGGACATGCACACAAGACGCACATGATGTTAGTTCATTGCTGACCCATCATCCAAAGTGTTGGCCCAACCTCACACAGCACTTATTTGCTTCACCTGTCCATGGATTCTAAGCATACATTTGAAATATAACAGACAAGCAGACATTTTTCTCACGATCATTGATTTACAATTATTGCCATCCATGTGTCACACTGCTTACAGTAATGTACTGAAGAAAGTTATAAAATATCTGAAAAAGCTCGTGTAATAATAGGGGGATGAAATTGTACAGTTGTGATTTAGTTTTTCATCATAATTACCACTTCACAGAACACATGTCAAATTATTATGTGCAACATTTTCACATTTAATTGGCTATCCTATAAAATATCTACCACTGGCAAACAAACCGTATCATTCCAATGTATTTATTTTAAACAGGGTCCTGCCATTTGTGGGACACTCCAACCGGTCATTTAAAACGTATTTGTTAATCAATAATGTGTTCAGCCCACACAAACTGGACAACGTTTGCATACGGCCTATTCTTATTCTATATTGCCCCTTTCGGACAATGGTCCGCGTGGTTGTGAAATGTTTGATGCAATCACATCTTTGGATGAATCGTCGTTTGAAACGTCCACGTTGTTCAATTTACTCAAGCAGGGGGATTTAGGTGTAATGGCTGGACGTTGCAATTTGGCCGTGTATGGCCTCCAGTTATTTGGTGAAATCAGCTACTTTACTTTTCAAAACCAAAAGGCAGTAACTTTCCTTTCAAAATAAACAGTTATACTACCTTTTGGCTTTGTACTGAAGTACTGGACATGATAGATGTCAAAAAAGTTGAAAATGGCCGGCATTGTGTAGATCCTACTTTACTCCGTGGCAATATGGTGTAGAACTTGGAAGATATCCCAGCAGACACATAACTTACTTCACATTTTTGAGCAGTTACTGCACTTTAGCTTTGCAGAGCAGAACTTGTCCAACGTCGCAATAGTGGACAGAACTGGCAGCTGTTCTTTATTTATTACATCAAAATGTAAAAAACAAATCCTCTAAACACCACGATTACACGATGGAGACCATTTTCTCAGGAGAAAGTTGCTGTTGCTTTTCCAGGAAACCAACTAAAAAGGACTCTCTTCATTATCATGATTTCACGCATACCCTGCGTTTTGACGCAGGATATGCGTGAAAACGGCAAGATCAGGTGATGTTGTGACGGTACATTTTAACTTTAGATTCTTGTTCACATAGGGGGTCAAGGACGCGGTAATAATAATTATTATGCTCGGGACGAGTTTAATAATTAAATGAGAACAACAGAAAGCATGAGATATGAGATAGTTAAAGCTCATGCTGTTATTTTTGTATCTGTGTCATAGAGTCACCATTATTGATGCCCGTCGGAATGTCGCAGAGAAGCGGATCATCAATTGTACGACATCTCCACGTCTGAATCCTAACATATTATTATGATTCTATAGCATTGTTATTTCCATCATACCATACAGTAGCCTAGAGTGTGGCGTCACGTGTGACTGTTTCTGTATATCTGTGCTGTGTAGATCACATGCGTAATTTGTTAAGTTCAGTATGATGTATATAAAGTATTCGGTAACCAAAAGTAATAAATTATCTTCATCAGAATCATGAGCATTGTTGGTATAATAATTATGTCGGTTTTGGAGAGTACATTATTCAGTTCTCTTGTGTATGTAAAATGATTCGCACAAATCTCTATTCAGAATAAAAGAACAAGTATCACTGGTTATTGTCTTTGCGAGCCGCCTTTGGTGTTAAGTCTTCCTTGGAAATCATCATAAATGATTCATTTTACTATCTACGTTATGGGTCTATGATCATCGACGTTGTAATTTATGTGTGCTTACTGATAGTACATACTTATGGTAATTCTGAATTAAATAATAGTAGTTGAAACAACGATTTTAAATACATTATAATTATACTTTTTTCTATTTTTTATTATGCTCAAAATTTTTGAAGTATTGTAAAAAAATATTTCTTAATCATATAAAATTTTTTTTTTTGTTTGTTTACCGATATTGAATATAACAACTCTAAATGGAATATTTTCTATATTTCAAGATACATATACCTTTCTACAACCTGATATTAACAGTTAGCTCCAAGGAATGCGTGGATATTAGTTTGGATAAAATCTGCCGTGCAAAGCCAAAATGCATTATCTGCTTACTTAAAAAGTAAGCGGATACTGCATTTTGGCAGAAAATCACCTGGTTCATATATTATATGCGGCTGATATATGACATACTGCTACTCGATTTAATATACCAAACTGACCAATCCATAAACATAACCTATATCACAATTTTCCCTGGTCACATAATGAGACATGTGCAGAACAAACAAATATTCCCACCAGGAATAATTTCTGATTTTTCCCCCTAATATGGCCTTGACATTTCAATCGTTCACGATCTTGATATTCAAAAGTTTATTAAATGATTAACGGAATGAATACACGTAGTTTTATACAAATATAGAGATTATTACAATCGTTATTACTGGGTGCAGATATAATTATCCTTGAACCTTTTGAACACAATTTCCGACAATTTTATTTTTATTATAATCATGCCGTGCAAAGTTAATAGGCAGTAACTGAAATACAGTAGCCATTTGGTTTATGAGCTGACAGCCAACATAAGGGATGATTTTCAAGTGGTGGATAAACGCACCCACATGATTGTATCTTCCCACACGTTTAAAGGTATAGTCAACTGTCAAAATAAATTGGACAGAATGCAACAGGGTCCCCTGGACATTCCACAATGACATATCACCCCACATCCACAGTTATCAGCCAAGATAATAATACTATATGCATTCCATACACGTCGCCGCATTAAGAGCAAGCTCCCAAATCTTATAAACTCTATATACTTGAGCGACATCTATGAGGAAATAATTCACCAATTCTCTTATGTGGGCTTTGTGTTGAGACACAAACAGCTGTGTTACCATGGGGGGCTGAAAACGGTTGACTCACAGCAAATTGACAGTGAGAGCTTTCCCAGCCAACACGGCACACTCACCAAATGTTGGTTTAATGTCGGCCAACGACGTTGGTCTAACATTAAAACAACATTGGGACAATTTCTCGTTGGAGTAGTATCTTGTAATCTGACCGTCCCACGCAGTTGTACGAATCTTTAACTCGTATCGTGTAAAGCTTGAAAATCACATGTGAATTACATAAAGACAATCATGTATGCTATTATTCATAGTGCACATTACCACATACTCTACACATCTAAACAGGTTAGGCTGATGTCTGCGTGGTACATGTATTTATCTCGGAAAATAGTCTCCTCATGGTCTGATGTTTGCATGATTTCACCTCGGGCAAAGAGCCTGTTCATGGAGGCTGATGTTTGTGTGGTTTTCAGAAGAGCCTGTTCATGGAGGCTGATGTTTGTGTGGATTTCACAAGAGCCTGTTCATGGAGGCTGATGTCTGTGTGGTTTTCACAAGAGCCTGTTCATGGAGGCTGATGTTTGTGTGGTTTTAGCAAGAGTCTGTTGATGGACATTGGTGTTTGTGTGGTTTTCACAAGAGCCTGTTCATGGAGGCTTGTGTTTGTGTCGTTTTAACAAGAGCCTGTTCATGGAGGCTGATGTTTGTGTGGTTTTAACAAGAGCCTGTTCATGGAGGCTTGTGCTTGTGTGGTTTTAACAAGAGCCTGTTCATGGAGGCTGGTGTTTGTGTGGTTTCAACAAGAGCATGTTCATGGAGGCTTCTGCTTGTGTGATTTTAACAAGAGCCTGTTCATATAGGCTTGTGTTTGTGTGATTTCAACAAGAGCCTGTTCATGGCGGCTGATGTTTGTGTGGTTTTCACAAGAGCCTGTTCACGGAGGCAGATGTTTGTGTGGTTTTCACAAGAGCCTGTTCATGGAGGCTGATGCTTGTGTGGTTTTCACAAGAGCCTGTTCATGGAGGCTGATGTTTGTGTGGTTTCAACAAGAGCCTGTTCTTGGAGGCTGATATTTGTGTGGTTTTAACAAGAGCCTGTTCATGGAGGCTTGAGCTTGTGTGGTTTTAACAAGAGCCTGTTCATGGAGGCTGGTGTTTGTGTGGTTTCAACAAGAGCCTGTTCATAGAGGCTTGTTTTTTGTGTGGTTTTAACAAGGGCCTGTTCATAGAGGCTGATATTTGTGTGGCTTTCACAAGAGCCTGTTCATGGAGGCTGATGTTCGTGTGGTTTTCACAAGAGCCTGTTTATGGAGGCTGATGTTTGTTTGGTTTTCACAAGAGCCTGTTCATGGAAGCTGATGTTTGTGTGGTTTTCACAAGAGCCTGTTCATGGAGGCTTGTGTTTGTGTGGTTTTAACAAGAGCCTGTTCATAGAGGCTTATGTTTATGTGGTTTTCACAAGAGCCTGTTCATGGAAGCTGATGTTTGTGTGGTTTTCACAAGAGCCTGTTCATGAAGGCTGATGTTTGTGTGGTTTTCACAAGAGCCTGTTCACGGAGGCTAGGCAACTTAGTACACAGAGCAACACAAATCAAGTAAAAATAATAAAAAAAACTTATATAAATTGTCAGGTATTTTTTAATGTGAGCTCAGAAACATGATCGATAATTTCTTTATTGTATTAATGCTCACTAAAAACCACCTTAACCCTTTAACCGCCAAGTTATTTAATTATAATTTTTCACTCACTTGAAAATATGTCTCGTTGACGCGATTCACAACTTCAAGTGAGTGACAATTATTCAGATTTTGCAAATCTTGGTGAGTGACAATATTTCCCTGTTTAAAATGTGACATTTAATATAAAAAAGGCCAGAAAAGGGAATATGCTTCTTATCAGAGAAAATTGCAAATTTGGTGTGTTTTTTTTTTGGGGGGGGGGGGGGGAGGGGTTGGCCTATGAACTAAACAAATATTAACTATTATGTGTAAAACTGGCAAATCTATATTTATGGTTTTGAAGTCTAAAGTCCCGCGCTGTAAAGGTTAGTGTTGTGTTGTCACAGTAAATACACAACAGGTGGCGCATCGGTGGCATCTGTGGATGTGTGTCAGTGGTTGAGCACGTCAATATTTAATATTTTTTTTAAAATTATTTGTTTTTCTCGGAGAAAAAAAAATTGCAAAAAAACTAGTGGTGCGCGGACGCTGACGAAAAACATAATCTCTTTTTTGCCTAATCGTGATCGGCGGTTAACGGGTTAAGCGTATCCTAATCATTGTTTTAGCCAGCTAGTGAGCACCCAACAAAAATGAGACTTTGGCCAAAGCTTGTTTTACTGTTGTTCCAACGTCGTAGACAGTATATTACCGAGAGAGTAGCGTCTATATTACAGGCAAAACAATTCCGCTTCTAAATTTGCCATTGTTTTTTTCATTACGTGCAATTCAGATCTTAATTAACCCTTTCATTGCTAACTACGTCTAAATTAGTTGATTAGCCTCTCAAAATCACTGGTAAACATCAAGATTTGCAAATGTCTGGTCTCAAATTAAACGAATATTAGTATTTTTGACCCAGTTTTATTTGGTTGCGATAGCGAGACACAACTTCAAATGTGTGTAAATTTGTCGGGAAAGGGTTAACACTTTCACTTTTACACTTGTATTTTGTATTTTTAATAAAAATAAAAAATCGCATAATAAAAAATCGCATTAAAATTCGCGTACAATTAATTATTAAATATACCAAATTAGGTTGAGATAGTGGTACAATCATATATTTGAGAGCCCATGATATAAACTATTATTTTGCTTGTGTCAGTTGAACAATATAACTCGAAAACAGTTATTCAACTCAAACCAGCAACCGCTGCAGTAAGCCACAAACACGTACACGTACGAACGAAAACCGTGTGGCAATGTAATGAAAAATTATGATGAGCAAAAAAAACATATTACTTTATTTTATATTATAAGTCAATGTTTTCCTAGCAATATGGAACATTGCTAGACATTATGTCTGTCAAGCCGGAAACAACCTATTCGAGGCGACTTAGTTAATTTAACCCTTTAAACGCCAAGTAATTTAATTCGAATTCTCACTCACATAGAGTTTTGTTATGTCCCGCTGTGGTGATTCACAACTTCAAGTGAATACAAATTGACAAAGTGGAGGTAAACTATTTTAACCCTTAAAACGCTGAATTGTTTTATGAAAATCATGGAAACCAAATGTTTCACTTTGAAATCATCATGAATGTCTTAGTTAGCTCTTTCCGGTTCATTTGAATACGTATGTTATGGGTCTACGGTCATTAGAAATATTTTTACTCTTTCAGTTTGGGGATTGACTTTAGTCGTCAGAATTTGACGTCTACAGACGTCAGATTCTGACGACTAAAGTCGATCCCCGCGCTGTAATGATTAAAATCTGTTTGATGCCACGTTTTACCATAAACATCTCAGATTCTGACGTCTATAGATGATCCCCTCGCTGAAAGAATTACAGATTTATAATGGCCTTAGACCCATAACATAAGTATTCAAAGGAAGTGCAAAGAGCTAACATTAAAATATAGATTTATGATGACTTCAAATTGGAAAAACGTTGGTTTCCATGGTGTATACAAAAATATTTTAGCGTTGAAATGGTTAATATGGGAGGCGAGGACGTGTGGGTGATGGTTGTGTAAACTCTCAGCAACGGAGGAGAAAGTGAAAAAAAGGGAGTTTCTTCTTAACTGACGGTTCCCAATCAATCCTGGCGAAGTAATCAGGATAAAAGCGTTTTTGCAACAGTCGACTGTGCAATAAAAGAAATATAAAAGGCCGCGAGAAAGAGGCGGGAGCCCGGGGTTATACAGGTTATGGCGTGATGCATTGCCTTAGCTTAGAACACAGCTTGGGGTGACCCTGTTTATGACGTCATTCGTGCGTCAAGATGGCCGCCTGAGAGCTGGCGGAATCACCTGCCCCTCTGTATCACGGGTGCAAAGACGTTTTCATCAAGCTCGCGAAGGATGTATGTTGTCTCGGTACAAGGCGTTCAGTTAACATGTAAATATATACGCTTGATAAACGTTTTGCCACGGGACCTTACTTTTTGTTGTACATCATAATATTGCTATGATTTCCATGATCAACCCTTTAGCCGCCAAATTATTCAATTTGAATTTTCACCCACTTGAAGTTGTGTCTCGCTGACGCGATCCACAACTTCAAGTGAGTGAAAATTATTCAGATTTGACAAAATGGAGATCAACTATTTTCAAATCTTGCTGGTTGATGTCACATTTTATCTTGAACATATTTAAAATGTGGTACTTAGTGCGCTAATAAAAAATAAAAACCCGAATATATGCGGCCCCGGCGGTTAAAGAGTTAAGTCTACGTCACGAAACTAATCGTGTCGATTCATTTTGGAGTGAAATATGGCGGTATCGTAAATTAACCTGATACCTAAATACTGGTCGTATCAGATAGCGGCAAATTTGCCTACTCGATATTAAAAGACTATTTAACATGTTTAATTATTTGTCTTGACATATATACAAATGGTTTGGACCGAATTTTATCGGTGGTATAATTTGGTTATCTGCAACCTTGCTCCCCACATAAAATTGTTGTTCATGGTCCAGCCCAGAGAATACCAATAATGGCAAGAATGCCAACATTACCAATAATTCCAGAGGTATACAGTAAACCAGTGCAGCTATTTTGGTAGAATTCGGCTGCTGGCGAATAAAATCGGAGTCAGTAAAAGCATAAGACGAATCAGCAATAATAGCTTCCCGTGTGCGTGCGCAGGTGTGGCCAGATCACCAGCGGCAGTCTATTTTCCGGTCAAATATGTTGACGTATCTGCAGACTGATCGTTTCTTCACACGCGATGCCTGGCGCGACCGTGTTTCCAAGATTGTTTTTTGGGATCACGCACCAACACATGGATTACCCTGATAACATCGCGTATGGGATCCCCAGCAAACACATTTGTACAATGTTCGGCCAACGGCGAAGACGTTGGGCGGATGCTGTACAAATGCTATACAAATGTTTTGTGTTTGCACTGGCCTTCAAGTTTCCAAGAAACAAAATGTTTCTCACCCGCTCACTCGTAATGGTTGAATATTTTGGGGAGCCTCCGTGACCGTGAGGTGACGTGTTCGGCCTCAGACCGCCAGGGCTCGAATTTCGAATCTTGTGTCTGGAGGGCAGTGTCATTTCATTCCTCTCACCATGCTCAGGACGTTCCCCTGGTACAGTTCAGCTTATATGTGCACGTAGGTGGCCTAAAACCCCATTAATTTCATTTCATTTGCTGGGGATGACACCCTGGCCATACCGGTACACATCTGTAATTTGACACATAGCCGGGTGAATATGGTGCAGGTGCCTGCTTTTGCCATGTTTAGGGACGCACCATTGGATTTCTGGGGGTGAAGGCGGGGGCTAGATTTTTGTACATGTAATATTTTAAATATACATGTACCCTTATAAGGAAACATTAGACGCAGCATAATAAATATTGGAACATAGCCACAAATAATTTTTCTTTTCTTTGATAGCCCTAAGAGCTTTAATGTGGCATGAAAAACTGCTGCAAGATGGCAGCAAGGTCATTTCAAGGTCAGATAGTGTATGAAATTCGCATTATTGCCAACTGGGCGGCTATCAACGATTCGCACTATTGCGAACTTGGGCAAAGAAGGGGTAAAAAACAACTTGGGGCATCACCGTGTGCCAGCGTACATGTATGTCAGCGTGTGCCTGCGTATGCCGGCATTTACCACCATCTTTGAAGCGTACATGTATGATTGTAACCTATGTTTGCTGTGGTATACGCTTGTACGGTACGTTGTGGTGTGACACCCCCTTCAAATTCGTTTCGGAATAATCTGCCCAAAATACTAATAATAGTCTAGTATTTATAATTATTTTATAATGTAATTTTTGTCCTCATATACGTCGGATATAGAACCCACGAAGTTTGAGCTGGGGTTCATAACGTGTGCAGAGTAAAAATGGTACTAGATCGTCCTGTAGCTACCCAGCAAATGTGACACATCAACCCGATGTTGGACCAATGTTGGTCCGCCGTCTACGACGTCGGCCCAACATAGGTCCAAAATTGGGTTGATGTGTCACGTTTGCTGGGTAGATTTATCTCGCTTCCATATCGTATTGATGTTTACGGTGCAGGTATGTGTGGCGACGATTCCGCCGATATTCGAGGGGTATCCCGGCTGTCGGTGGCACACTGGACCTCAGAAAACAAATTTGGAAAAAATATTTCAGCAATATCTAGCTGGTGCTTGTCTGTGCAAATGAAGCCAAAACCTGTGGAGATTAGAGCTCTGGTTATTCTTGTCACCAGGCCTGCAGCGTGCTCTCAGCTACTTACCTATGCAAAAACGCATAACATCGGCTCAACATTGGGCCATATATGGTCCGACAGCTGTGACATAGGCCCACAGTTGGTACATAGTAAAATCATTGCTCGCAGATGGCTGTGAATTGATAGATATTACAGTCCGAGATGACATCGCAGCCCAAAATGCACGAGGCGTTGGCCTTGTGTCGGTTTAATGCTGGGCCGACGTCTGCGACATCGGCCCAACATTAAAATGGCATAGGGCCAACATGTCGTGCTTACCGGGCGGATTATTGTCCTCCAGAATGTGATTAGGACCCTGCGGCCGCGATCCCAGATATCGGCGCGACACCGACTAAGTCGGTCTTTTGTTGGGCGGGTGTCGGGCCACCATCTCACAGGCGAGAGCTCCCGGACAGCAAATAAGATAAATTGAATCAAACAGATTGATAGATGTCTGAAATATTCAGAGGTTGTCTGGGCGAGATACACCACCGCCGAAATAGGCCGGACGGGACGGCAGATCAGCAGCTCGGACTGTGCCTCTAGAAAAGTAATTTTGATGTTAAGTTAAACAAATATATATTTGAATTTCTTATTGGGAAAGGGTACTGTATTGTGCAGAACATACATTAGAAAAAAATAAATATTTTAACATATTAAGCTCCTTATCCCCCAATGGCATGAAAGGATCTTTTTTGACTTGGACAGGTATGAACCATTGTAAAATTGCGAATTTTAAGTTGCGTTTAAATTAAAGTATTCCTGTTTGTCTGCAAACCATGGTTACCATCAGCTTCCACCAGTGTTTGGTGTTTTTTTCGCTGATTTCTCGATTAATTCTCAATCAATGTACATGAAATTTTGCAAGCACTATTGTCTGAGTCGGTATCTCAAAAGTTAGACCATTAATTTTGGCCCCTGTGATAGAATTTCGAGATAAGAGCTAAATTAAATCAATGGGTTTATAATATTATAGCAGCGTCATTATCACACATTTACTACATGTCAATAGTTCTAATTTTAACTAGATAACATATTTTCTTGAAATTTTTAGGGTAGGGGCCATAGAAAATAATGCTTCCTAAATTTCATGACAATCGGATGATAATTGCCTGAAAAATTAGCAAAATACACGCAACGCAAACGTGACAGATTTAATGTGACTTTTACTTTATATGTGCAAAAGTAGCATAAACAATATTAGTAGATTGAGTTATTTTTGGTAGAGATATGAGTAATAAACTTTCATGGGTCGAAAGAAACCTTCGGAAAATTTGATAGTGCTGGAGAGTCACAGCTCTCAATATATATTATGCAAATTATATTACCTATGGAGCCATAATCAATATTAGTAACAAAAAGGAATGCTTCGCCACGATTTTGCAGTGAGCTACATCACCCAGTATGTTTTCAATGTCAATAGCAGTAGCACTGTATCACCTAGATAAATGTGCTGGATTTTGCTGGATACATCCTGTTTTGAAGGCATAGCGTTAAGTGTTGGGTGTACAATGACACAGTTTATGGTCTTTGTACACGTTTGTGTATTCTGGTAACAGGGGACTGGGAGAGAGGGACCTGGTGGTGTTTGTACCAATGAGTCTGTGATTGTGGATTTGTGGCACGTTTCGAGGAGTAGCCCCTAGAGCTGTAGTGCATCTGATGGGTGAACAGAATAGGTACCGTTGTTTCCTTAGTGATTGCTCTTGTTAGATAGACATCACATCTTGTTTGAGAATAAGTGTAGCTGATAGAATAAATGAGTAAAAGTCGATTTGTCTTGTGTCACTTTGTGCGAAAATAACTTCTAATATCCTTCTATCACCCATAGTTACTGGATATCGGGTATTAACACCAAAAATGAAATGAAATGCATGGGATCTTAGGCCACCTCATGCCCATATAGGTTAAACTAGGTCATGAGATGACATTGTCCTCCAGACACAGCATTCGAAATACAAGTTCTGGAGGTCTAAGGCCAAGCAGGCCACCTCTCAGTTACGGAGGCTACCCACAATATTAAATCTTTACGAGTGAGCGGGGAAGAGAAATTGTGTCTTTCTGAAATTTGAAGGCCGGAGCCGAACTCACAATCTCCGATTTTCCAAGCAGGCAGTTTTAACCACTGCACCAGAACCCCCGCCCGTATTAGCACTAATATTTAATCTCAATCGCCCTCCTATGTGTCAGACTGTCAGTTAACTTAGACATTGGTCAGTGATACAGTAATGACGTCTGGTCGAAGAGCATGATATACTGTGTCGCAAGCATTGCAATAAATCTCATGAGACAGGGGTAAGTGAGTCTGAACTGTCAGATATGTTTATGATGATCTTGTACCCATTCGTCAGAGAGATCAGACATCAATATATTCAGAGATGAAGATCATGTCTCTAAAACAGATGAAGGAGCTCACTAACAAAACGTCAAATTTAATGGCGTAACCGTGAAGCTACGGCCCCACCAAACGCTGCGCCGCGCCGCGCTGCAATTCAGCAAACGTGGCCCCACTAGGAGCAGCACAGCGCGTGGAAATTCTGTATTGTTTGGGATGCTGATCATCGCGAGGTGCAGCTTGCAGTGGAGCCCCTGCAACGATAAACAGTACAGTTTATCTTTTTTAAAGCGCGACGCTGCGCTGCGCGGTGCGGCGGGGAGTTTGATGGGATCGTACCTTTACGGGTCATTAGTGACACACCCCCTAAATAAGCTAAATATTGAAAATTTCCAATCTCAGAGAAATACTTTGCATACAGAGTAAGTGCTGTTTTCTTAAAATGACCGTTTTTCTTATTATTTTAAATGTAAATATTCCTGACAATAATAACGTTTTGTCTTTTTGTCTTTTGTACTTTATTTTTAAAAAATCAATATTTTATTTTGTTTCAAACAAATTCCAAAAGACAAAAAATACATCTGCAAAGTAAAACTAATGTAAATTTGGTTTACATAATGTTGACAAACCTTTTCAGAAATACATAGCTAGCAAATGTGAATATTCCATACACATTATCATTATTAATTAACAAAAAGGTACATCGGGTCAATGTTGGCCCAGTCTGTGCTGATGTATGAGCATTTTTGTCCGTGCCGTTGAGGGTTAAAATGTTTAATTTATAATGGAGCGATCAGTCAACAATTCAAATCAAATCAATATTTTAAAATGCAACTGCAAGTGGCAATTTAAACCAAAATTCTTGATCTGCATTTTTCAGTAGCAGTTTCCAAGCGACAATGTGCAAATCCTAATGTCAATTAACATGACGAAAAACGAATTTGTTTGTGCCCTTGGTGCAAAAATCTCAGTCAGCCCAGTAAAATACGAGACGTTGACCCGATTTTGGCTTGATGCTGGCCCACCGTCGGCGACGCTTTACAACATCAAACCAACACTGGTTCAAAGTCTCATGCCTTTGGAATCGCTTTGGAAATACCTGCCCTGACTAGGTGTTTAGTGCCAACTTGATGAAAGCTAGATGATATCTTCCAACTATAAAATCCATTGAAGTAAATCAACCCTTAAAGCACTAAGCCATTCAATTTAATTTTTCAGTCACTTGAAGCTGTGTCTCGCTACCGCGATCCACAACTTCAAGTGATAATTTGTGTGATTTGAAATTCAAGTCCCAATATATATCAGTGTTTCAAGATTGAAGGCATATTTTACTTTTAACATCTGGTAATCAGGGTTTATACAAGTGCTATTAAAAACGCAGAACGTCTACTGCAGTCGACATCAGTGTCCTAATGGTTAAAATGAGGGGCGTTATTTTTCGGTCTTTGATATTCTGTATGGCACAATTCGGCCCCAAAATGAAGAACACAATGGGTTTTTCTCGGTCACGGCAGCTAATTTTATCGTAGCCATCGCAAACGAATCGGGGATAATCTTCTTGATGGTCCATTTCCAGAGCCTAAGATGGTCCTGGAATATGTTTTTGTAGCGAGCAATCACGTTTGTCTATAGTGTTTTCAATAAAGTATCACAGCTCATTGGCATTTTGGCCAAACTGGAGGGTCCAAATTGAGCTGACGTCAGTGTTATTGGCCATATATTGAGCCGACGCTGGCAGAAAATCGGGTATAATATTAACCGTGGATGTCATTATGAAGGAAAGCCAAAAAGGCGATGACGTGTCGTAATGACTGTAGTATACAGGATTAGAAGGACACAAAAATAAATTGGGTGAGAGTTTCATGGTTTATTAACATGATTAAGAAATGTTGTGTGGGAAGCTCCATTATACAAAGGCAATCAGCAGTAACTGCTTACTTGAAAAGTATCAGCGAATCAGCGTTTTTTCTTGGCTACGTATAACGGGTCAACGTGACAGACCCAACATTGGCTAAATGTATCAACGTGTTTTCCGAGATACTAAAAGTGAAGCTGAGCTAGGGTCCTCTTCATTGGATGTAATTACTTATCGACCTTATCAGAAATGGCGATCCTGTCACGACATCACCCGTTCTGTCCACAATAACATTATGATAACACCCACCTCTGCCATATAAAAATCCCCTCTTCGCGATGAGTCACAATCATCGTGAAAATTTAATACCTAAACCATACAGCCCTCTTCTGCAAAGGTAAAAGGCAGTATCTCCTTACTTGTGAAGTAAGCAGATACTGCATTTTGCCTTTGCACGGCAGATTTACTGTCGTGACCGCCAACGTGTGCGTCATAAGCTGTCTAAACCTAGGCCTCTCAGCACCTAGTTTTGAATTGCTGCAGCCAGTCCCATCTCGAGGTGAATGTTATGATTTTATTAAAATATATTTAATTTTTAAAACTGAAAGAAAAGCTCATCTTTGCCGCATTGTAATAAATTATACACTTTATGTCAACGTTTATTCTTTTATTCAAAATACGCGATGTGATACATAAATGTGACGACGGAGCTTCATTTTGTCAAATTTGAATAACTTTCACTCACTTGAAGTTGTGAATCGCGTCAGCGAGACACAACTTCATGTGAGTGAAAATTCCGATAAAACTCTAATGAAATAAATTGGCAGTTAAAGGGCTAAAGCTACGGCCCCACCAAACGCCGCGCCGCGCTGCGCAGCGCCGACACCGAATAAAGGCAGTAGGAGCGGCCCCACCGAACGCCGCGCCGCGCCGCGCCGCGCCGTGCTGCGCGACAAAAAAAAAACTTTACTGTTTATCATAGCAGGGGCTACACGGCGCCGCGAAATGAAAGCTGGGAAAAGTTTATCTTTCACGGCGCCGCGTTTTTTAACGCGCCGCGTGGCGCGGCGTTCGGTGGGGCCGCACCTTAAAATTATGCTTGTGAATGGAAAATACTTGTGCATACTTGTTCATTAAATTTGTTTTTCCCTTTATTTTTTGACGTTCAGCGGTGGATCCGTGTTAGTGAAAGCGTCTCCGAAAGCTTCATTATCTATCACAAAGTGGTAGAGAAAGAAAGTGATAAAACCAGTAGTCAATCACAATATTTCACTTTGATCCCGTCAAATAAGAGACGTTAAGCCTATCCTGGTTCAATGTTGGTTCACCGTCTGCGACGTGGCCCAACAATAAACCAGCATATGGTCAGCATCTGCTATTTGGCAGACTTTGGTCCACCATTCAACCAGCTTAAAATACACAATCATGTGACGTCAGTCTATTGTTAAAACAGTAGATTCGGATCTACGAATCTACTGTTATTTGTAATACTGGTCAGGTCTGGCACAATAATATACGGGTTTAACAATGAAAGTGCATGGCCAATGTTTCGTGGTTAACCAAGCTCACAATGAAATTGCGTTTTCCTATATAAAACCTTAGAACGCATGTGCATATTCTGTGTATTTTAAGTCGAAGAAAGATCTCAATTGCGATAGATTCGTAGATCCGAATATACTCGGCGCTGCGCGCCTCGTACATTCGAATCTACGAATCTACCGAATTTCGTTCTTTCTCTTTGACATAATGTAGGGTCAACATCTGCAGGTATTTGCCAGGCAAGCCATGGGTAATACATATCTCAGTAAACCGCTCATTAGATACCTAATATTTCAAATTGTACTGAATTAATATGGGCCTATTTTTCCACAAAAGGTTCCTTTGGGTCCACATGTGTTAGACAGAAATCCACTAATTGTTTGAACTAAGGTGTCAGTATTGCTCTTTACGATTTCAAACGTCAAGAGACTAAATTCTAAAAGCAATCAGTGATAAATTTGAAATGTGAAACAGGGACCAAAACTGAAGGTCAAGCGCAAAGTGGAGAGACTAATTGATATTCAACCTCGAGCCAGAATAGATCTCAGATCTAATATCTATCTGATATAGAAATATTTTTTCTTTATTTATCATATATGAATTAATATAGACACTGATATTTGCGGCAGGGCAAGTCTGGGTCGATATACGGATATCATAATAGGGGATCAAACTGGTGCTCTGACC
The DNA here is from genome assembly GCA_964017125.1 of Flabesymbios commensalis. Classification (NCBI taxonomy): domain Eukaryota; kingdom Metazoa; phylum Annelida; class Polychaeta; order Terebellida; family Flabelligeridae; genus Flabesymbios; species Flabesymbios commensalis. The sequence goes on along the minus strand of OZ024910.1, from coordinate 39,775,786 downwards.
ATTACCCATGAACTACGTCTACTACATGCAATTATTGTAATAAAAAATTGAATTTTCACCCACTTGACGTTGTGTCTCGCTGACGCGATCCACAACTTCAACTGGGTAAAAATTATTCAGATTTGACAAATGCAGGTTACCGTTTTTGAAATCCTGCTGATCGTTGTCATGTGTTATCTCTCACGTGTTCTAAAACTTGTATTTGATGAGCTAATAAAAATGAAGAAAAAAACGAATATAATCGGAACCACCGGTTGGGGGGGGGGGTGATAAATGGGAGTATCACAGTGCTTGTTGCTTGTATATTTTGCTTGGTGCAAAGGGGGAGTACGAGTATTTTGCAAAACCTCTCTCACAGACCGATCAGTCAGTCATTCACTTAACACAAAATAATAATTAATTCGACGAGATCATATCAGCATGATCCGCCATTTTGAGGCGAGAGTTGGCCCGCTGTAAGATATTGGCTGCGTAATATAAGAAAGCAGTTTTTTTATAATGACACGTACACCTTTAATGCGGATTGAGCCTAGTCAAGCCATTGTCGGCTATAAGATTATTTGCGAAGAAAGAAACTGGTTAAATGGCCTCCTTGCCCTTTCGCACTGAAAATCTCTTGAACACGTTGAGATGAATAGACCGGAAGTCGGCTCGTCAGGGTTGCTGCTGCAAGCGGCCATGCCTCCATAGCAAAATCTCTGTGATGAGCTGAAAAATCGTTCTGAATCATTACATGCTCAAACTGAAAATCAATGAGTGGACAAGATAATAAAATCAGTTTAAAATTGATTAAACTTAATTATTTCTACCATACGTGACATGGGCGGATATAATGGGAAATGTACATTGGATGTTCTGCTGATCATTACGACAAAGGAATAGCCCACCACCTAGTTTCAACAGCAAACATGAGACATCGACCTACATGTCGGATCAATATTGACCCACCGTCTACGACGCTGGCCCAATATTGGACCTACATTGGGTCGATGTCTCGTGTGTGCTGGGTTTCGTCATGCATGGTTGGCACACAAGATGAAAATGTCTGATGCATTAACAGTTCGTGAATTTTACTTTTGTATTTTTCACCCTTGAAGCACTAAGCACGACTAAAGTCGTTTGTAATCAGTTGTATCAAGCGAATAAATTACGGTTATTGGAAATCAAACGGTGTTTGATCTCAAATTAAACGCACAAATATGAGTAATTATCACCCACTTGTTAATTCATTTAAATATTCACCACTAAAAGTCGTGTCTCGCTACCGCGACCCACAACTTGAAGTGGTGAAAATTTAAATAAATTACCTTAGCCGGGTGAGGGTAAAATACCACTAAGCTAAATATTCTAACTATAACAGTTAGAATCATTAACTGTTGATGCAACTGACTTGTTTCGACTTGACAGCTAAGACAAAACTAGGTGGATTTGTTATTAGAAAAATGAATTTGTCAAATAATTCAGTTGGCCACTTTAACAATTGGAGTAGTGGATAATTCGTTTGTATGCGATTAAATCAGGCCTATTTCCTTCCAGTTCGCAACTGGAATTGCGTCCTCCGAATGAACACGCGAAAGAATAGGATTAAATATCGACTCAGCACTCACTGGAGGAGTGTCTGACTAATTGGCTGGGGATGAAATATTTGATATTTTCATCAGTCACTTTTGTGTTCTGTCAGAGCGCTGAGCATTAGCGACAAGAGAAGGCCGACCAGAGCCGCCGCCAAACAATGCCAGAATACTAATAGGACGCGCAAATCAGCCTCCGCCTCCCGCAACCCTCACCCACCAGGGAGGATCATGTGTCTGGGATTGCCGAGACGCCACAAAGGCTGCATTATGATAACTGGGTAACCGGACGAACAGTGCCGTAGTTCAAGTGTCACCTCGTGGAGATACAGGGTTCCCAGCCACCCTAGAAAACCTGGAAAAACTGGAAAATGAGTTAAAAAAATGTCCTGCCAGGGAAATGTCATGCCCACTTGCCTAAACGAGAAAGTGATTGTGGCATGAGTCTGTTGTTTTTTTCCTAACCAAATAACATATTCACTGAATAATAATGATCAGCTATTGCGGCTTTTTGGTGTGGAGATCCCTCTTTTTTGTCTCTCGCTTGGTAGCTGTGGTGAATTTGACCATGGAACTCCTAGAATTCTTAAGAGAAAAGTCAGGGGATTTTGTTTCCATGAAATTCTGGGAACCCTGAAATACTTCCCAGTAAACACAAAACATTTGTATAACATGTGTACAATTTCGGCCCAATGCCGAAGACGTTGGGCCGACGTTGTACAATTGTTACACACTTGTGTTGTGCTTGCTAGGGTGCTTGGAATGTTGCATCCCTGGTCTTGGAAGTACTTGTCATGAACCACAGTTGCGATCAGTGGTGGTAGTTATCGTTTCTTCATGTGGAACGGACTGCAGCAGATATACAAGGCAAAAGTAAAGTGACGGCTTACTTGAAACAAAAGCAGTCACCGTTCATTGCCTTTGCATTACACGAAAGCAAAGACAATTAGCAGTATAACTGATGATTTGAAAAATAAGGAGTTACAGTGCTGTTTACAAGAAACATCAACCACTACAAATTATGCCATATTTGTCTCACCCACATAAAAAATGAGAAAGCAAAGCACACTGTCTCAGTAGAATGCAGCATAGCTTAAGAAGCGTCGGGACAATGTTTGGCCAGTGTTTATTAAGTTGGGCCAATACCTGTGCAATGCTCACGTGTTGCCGGGAAACGATCGGCTACGAAATGTACCCAGATCTAGATCCTGAATTAAAGGTTATATGCTTTCCACGAAAAGAGGTGATACCACTTGTTCTCCCAAGGACACTCCTTTCATGTCACAACCTTTACATATTCCACAGGAAATCTCATTTCCATATTTCCTTAGATAAAGACTAATATTTTCTGATAAGCGAGTGCTGCTATTGCAAGGACACTCTTATGGGTACCAGCTTGTTGTCGCCGACGAAAGCATAGCTAAAGCCAAGACAAATAATGATTATTGTCAAGGCTACATGTGACGTTTTTAATAAATTAATAGGAAAATCCAGATAAATCACGTCGCCATGCTTAGGAGTCAACATGTGTGTACATTATGTCACTTTGTAGAAAGGCGCCAACACAAGTTTGTCATGATCATCTTATATTAAATAAGGATTCTACTTATTTCTGGACCAAGCTCAGAAGCTTGTCTGACAGAACCTAACATTTAATGGCCCTGTCACACTTGGCTGGACTAAGCTACGAACATCACCGAATAACGCCACCGAATAGCCACAGGAATTAATACGGAAGAATAACGAACACGTTCGTGACACATAGGCCTACCATGTATTAAGGATATGTTTTCGCTGGTATGCTCAAAATATCACTTCTAAGAAACAATGCAATTTTACTTATAACTTGATTATCGGATTATTCCTTAAAAACATTTATTTTTCAATATGGCCGCTGGTGGACATCTTAAATTTTGCCTAGTTTTAGCCAAACGGCAAATATGATTTATGGGAACAGTTAGAAGACCCAATTTATGGTTATTCGGGGATATTTAGGCCAAATTTTAGTTGTCATACCGACATTCCCATCTCATCAGTCCACATAAACTATAATTACGTCAAGTCTAATAGGCTGGTTATGATTCTCGAGACTTATTTTAAATCGCAAAATTCCTGCATTTGCATGCACAGTTAAGCTTGGCACCGCCCAAAACTGGATTCAGTATATCCGAAAATGATCGGAAATATTTAACCCTTTAACCGCCAAATTATTCAATTTAAATTTTCACCCACTTGAAGTTGTGTCTCGCTGACGTGATCCACAAATTCAAGTGAGTGAGAATTATTCAGATTTGACAAAATGGAGGTCAACTGTTTTCAAATATTGCTGATTGATGTCACATTTAATCTTTACCATGTTTAAAAGGTGGTACTGAATGTGCTAATAAAAAATGAAAACCCGAATATATGCGGCACCGGCGGTTAAAGGATTAAAAATAATTAATTTCGGCACGACTCGTACTAATCTGAGTTTAACGCAGTCACCTGCCGGGCTAGCGTCAGTGTTGAAGCATAGCAAAAGCTGTGTTTTGTATGCTGGTAGCCAGTTTACTCTGAGATAAAAAAAATCACGGAAAATGTTCAAATTTACTTTACGAATCGCAACGATTACAGACTCTGTATCGCACACAGAGTCTGTTATTACCGTGACGGATTAGTCTCGTGTCTTTAACCACCGGTGCCGCATATATTTGGGTTTTATTTTTTTCATCAGCACATCAAGTACCACATTTTAAATATGTTAAAGATGAAATGTGACATCAACCACTAAGATTTTAAAAGAGTTGACCTTTATTTTGTCAAATCTGAATAATTTTCACTCACTTGAAGTTGTGGATCGCGTCAGCAAAACACAGCTTCAAGTGGGTGAACATTTATATTGAATAATTTGACGGTTAAAGGGCTCAAGCATATTATCTGAGATTACTAACAAACAGTCTGATAACGCTCGTTGTTCACTCGCGGTGAAATGTCAGGCTGACTTTTCTTTGCTTGTTTGTTGACCACACATAGACAGAAGGTCAAGCGCCAGGTATAGAGCCCGACATATTGCTCCCACATATTATATCGTCTGTGACCTTCTCTTTGACAATGAAGCTCGCAATGTCAAAAGTAATCATTATAATACCAATTCAGCAGTGACATTTCCAACTTTCATAAGCTACAGTGATTTTTTTGTCGCGCAATAATGACATTTTGAACTCCGCGGACATAATTAATCCTTTACCCGCTAAGTTATCTGATTTAAATCTTCACCCACTTGAAGTTGTGTCTCGCTATCGCGATCCACAACTTCAAACGAGTGAAAATTATTCAGATTTAACCAAATGAAGATCAACGATTTTGATTTTTTCCTGATTGATGTCACGTTAAGAAGCTGGCATTTGATGTGCTAATTAAAAAAAATATATATATACTCGGGAAGAGATAAAAAGGTCAATTTTCCTTCAAGTAAAAGGGCGAAATTTAATGTCAAACAGGCTACAGGAAGATATGGAGTCAGTATTGATAAACTAACAGTACTCTGCTGTGCAAAGCCAAAACTTTAATGCAGTATCTGCCCTTTAGCATGACGTCATATAGGCTCGTCCATACCGGTTAGACTTCTATAGTCAAAAGGCAGTAGCTGCCTACATTTCAAGTACTAGGAAGTTCCTCATTTCTCCTTTACAGAGCAGTGGATAATGATTTTGCACTGGCAGTGTCAATTCGTTATCGACCGATGAAATGAATACTAAATGACATTTTGTACATCACCTCCAAGAAAACGAAATGACCCAATGACAAGGGGTTAGTGTAACTCAAGGCTTCGTCACGACATCTGGGTGGCTTTTCTGATTAACTTCAGGTGCTGATTGGACACGAAATTTTCGCTTCAGACAAACAACTTTGAGATTGAAATGAGTCACAAGTCATCAGTACTCTTTTGAATATGCCGCGAATTTTCAATCTTTAGGATCTGTGGATCTCAATGCCACACAATTTATAATTGATAATCGCGCCATTTAGGCGGTTACGTCATGTATAATAATACATAGAATTTCATTAGTAATTTTTTTCAACCTTTTCAGCACTGGAGTCGACTTAAGGCGACAGGAACTGACGTCTATATACGTCAGATTATGCCGTCTAAAGTCGATTTAGACGTCAGTAACTGACGCCTGTCAGATTCATACGTCTAAAGTCGACCCCTGCACTGAAAGGCGTAATTAGAGAAATCACGACATTTCAAATTGAAAAAACCCTTTGGTTTGGTCTCCATGGTTTTTAAAAAAATATTTCAGTGTTTTTAGAGTTAATCAATATTGGTTCTGTTGTGTTGATAAGCACACAAAGACCAAGTTATCTTGAACTTTGAATTAGAAGGTAGATTGGCCAAATAGCACACACTCATCACAACAAACACGAAACATTAACCAAATGCAGTTCAATTTATTTCCTTATAATATTATATTTGAATGAGGCCATTTTTGTAGTTATAATGTACTGCAAAATATCAAAAATAATGTTAATTAACATGCCGCTGTTGCGATGTTGAATCAACGTCAATGACGTTGATGCAACGTCGCCACAACGTCGCTTGCCCAGTGGGAAGTATTTCTTCAAGTTATGTCAATTCTAAAGAAGTCGTTTCACCATTGTATGTAAGTTGACACACGCTGATAATTCAGTGAAATTAAAATATGAGTGACCTAAATTCATCTTTTCTACATGTATAAACCTATGTCACCCTTTTAGTGGAATTGCCTAATAAGAGTACAGAAAATGTCATCACTTTTTGTGGTGCTTTAAATTGTGCCAGCTCACCCGTGGTCTATAAATACACTTAAAGGGCATTTCTCACTCTCCCCTACATGGTCACAGTACATTACTTAATGGGCAGAGCAGCTGGACAGTTTATTTATTGACACTCTTGTCGACTAAAACCATAGTGCTGTTTCCACAGAACATTTAGCATGGTATTCTTTCTGTTTTCAGACCGCAAGTAAACACTCGATGGACCGGAAATGAACAGGCTGCCGCGGCTGGCTGTTGCTGTCACCACCGATGTCCATTTACCCAGACGCTCGCTCACACCCCACTCGCCGCCATCTTGGATCGGCAGTCACGTTAACATCCGGCACTTCACAGGTCGAAAAGGCGCCATCTTGTGAGAGGAGCAGAGATCACTATAATATACCGTCGTCACTATGTTTGTTATTCACCTATGCTAGCTTATGTCTGAGTGTGTTCGTGTTTTGCGGCACGTTTTATGCGTGGTGTCGTCCGGGGAACTGATTAAAAATTCTATGTCTAATATTGAGTATCCATGTACATGTAGTGGTTTGAGTAAAACACGACGTCAAAAAGACGATTGCTTATTGTTATCCTATATATATATCATAGATATTGGTGGCGGTCATTTGCAGTCACAAAGTTTCAATGTCAGCATAAATTGTACTAGCAATACACACGTTTTTTCATGGTTTTGTCTTTTCAATTCTCTTTTCATTAGTAAGGTATAGATCGTGCTAGAAGGGGAAATTAACTGGTTAAACAACATAGCTATACTGACATGTTCAATATTGTCTATATTGTTGCGTGCACATCTTTTGAGTAAGAGATAAACTTTTATTTAGCACATGCTGTGATGTTTCAGACCAAAAGTATTATTTTGTTAATAAGAATAGCTTTAAGTGATTTATTTCGGAAAACAACTTACATCATCATCATCATCCATGACAATAAGAGAAAAAAATATATTTAACATATGACAATACATGGTCATATGGGAGATTATAAATGTGTGCCGCAGCACGGCTCTTTGACAATTTTTTCAGTATCGATTATTCTCTATTTTAAATGATTAGCTCTTGGCAATTTGATATACCAGCTAATTTGTACTGGGTACTGCAGACGCGTGCATGGCCCATTGCAATGATATCGGTTGAATAATTACACATTATTTTAGCTTAATACCGCATCAATTTATGGCAGTTTACTTTGTATCTGTGAAATACAATTTCTCTTGGCACGTGTACAGATTTGATAAATTGAACACCCGTTTTTGTACGCACATTTATTCTTCAAATCACGAAATTTAAACGGTATGTGTGTTTCTCTGCATTCAAACAAAATGGAATTTCCCGCCTGTACAATGCATGGACGCCTGATCGGAAGGGATCATCCATTATTTGGATGAGCGGGTCGGCATGGTCGCTCTTGCTTATGTATGCCACGTACGGGGAGCAGCCTGTAGATTGGCCCTTTCCTCTCCGAGGAACTCTCGAAGAAGTCGCGGACACCTCAATAAATATGTCTGGTTGACTCTAGATAAAATATGGATTCTATACTTGATCCGCGCGCGGAATTCAATCCAGTAATTGCCTTTGGCTGCGAGATTTCAACTGCTGCCGCAGTTGAAATCTCGCAGTCAAAGGTAATTACGGTGACGGCGCTGGGGCTTGAAGGGCTAAGTAGACTTTGGTGTTGACAGTCGACAGAGGGTGATGTTTCCAACCCAGGATGCTCCATCTCACCGGAGAGGGGGGAGGTACAGCAGGACAGCTCCGTGCGAAAAATATGACAAACACGTGAATTCCATATCTCTGTAATGCTATGGTGTCCTCCAAACAATTATTTTGAAGGTTTATTTGGATAGGAGCCTGAAAATAACACAAAAGTTTTATTGACCACCTCAAATAACCAATGCGAAAATAAACCGTGTTTCAACGTATACAAATTGACTCATTTTGAGGAGCACATTTTTATAAACAAAAGTGGTGGTGAATAATGTAAGTATTCAAATTATCGTTTACATTACTAGTTAATATCCTAATTGAAATGACCACTTTGTTTGCAATAGTTCAAATACACGCCATTTGGCTGTATACGTGCCAGTAGAAAAAGTACAGTCTACAATATATTGTACACAACCCGATATCGACATAAATTAGGGACGTCACTTTTGCTAATGCTATGTTTGGTTATAAATGCCACCTGGTCGGGCTAAAAATGTCAGATTCAAATATATATTCAATGAAACCCTATATTTTTTCCACATGTACATAACACTGGCTGCACTATTTTAAAATTAGAGTACGCCTATACAATTACAAATAATAATTATATATAATTCAACCATAATACTATAAAGCACAGTTGGGAGTGTGACACTGATAATTTACTTTACACCATGGCATGGCAAGGCGGGGAGGTTATTGATAATAATTATACATTTTTATTTCATCCCTTCGGACCCGAAGGTTCGTATCTGACACTCAACTGAGTGGCAGATTTGACTCTTTGCTCCAGAGCGACGATTTAAAAATGCGACATCTTAAAGTATCGTATTATATTCAGAATATATTATGCAACGTGTGTATATTATTATTTTAATCTGAAACTTGTAACTGTAGTGTTTTCAGTGTTAAAATTATTATGATTCATGTCATGGTAGCTTATAATTTATTTTAAAATGCGACAACTAAGAGTTACGTTCTTTATTAAGTCTCATGGATGCCCACTTCTATTTTAATTTTATTTCTGAGTCTGTGGGACTTTATATTCAACAATTTTCCATACAAACCCAACCAGTTTTACGATTCCAAACTTTTTTTGGTTTTGATTTTCACCAGGTTGCATAACAATTTCTGATTAAAATCACACACTTTAAGTAATAGTGTATTCAAAAGTTAGTGTTACTTTAAAAAAATAAAATTGATATCAGCACCTTATCTACTCCACGTAGATGTACAGCTTGGGTGGCAAATAAACCGATAAGCAACTGCGACTTTTGAATGTTTTCTTGTGTTTTTTTCTATTCAAAGAGTATATATAAACGTGTATTTGTTCACATAGCATACATAACAGGCTCCCGCTTTTTAGCTCCTATGATCTAGAAAGTTTTTTCCCACTGCCAATAAATTATTAGCACACAAATGTTATGTCATAGAAATTTAATCATTCATATAAATCAAAATTTCTTATCGACAACACATACAAAATTGTCATTGAATGGCAATTCATGCGTTTGAGAGATAAATCAATCAGAAATGCTATAAAGTTAGATTAAAGCAATACAGTCATTTTTGTCAAAAATATTTAAAAATTGTTAACGCAACACTGGGCAAAGATTTAGGGTGAAATTGAGTTTCGAATCAGCAAAAATCACGTGTGTTTGCTGTCACATGTATTTGTCTCGGTAACGCAGGAACCTACTCTACCATGGGCAGCTTATTTGGATGAGTCAGATATTATATTTCTATGATTTATATAATTGTCACCCACTTGAAGCTGTGTCTCCATTCCACGATTCACAGTTTCAAGGGGGTGATGATAATTATGAATAATTGTCTTTTTGAGCCGTATCCGTGTCACATGACATGCTGGTCATTGGCCGTGTTCTGAACAGCAGGAAAAAAATGACAAGTCGTTGTAAATACAGATACTTCGAGCAGAGTTATGTTGAAGCATGGTATGATAAAAACCTCTAATCACCTGACACGAATATTCAAACCACTCGACTACCCTCCACGTGTTAACATGGATATCTGCGCGATTTAATATTTTTATTAAAATTAAATCTGTGGTTGTAAATACCAATAGGTCACCATTATAAGCAGGTCTACGGATTGTAAATCAAATTGCATTCTACCCCCCCCCCCTCAATTAAAGAAATGTAGATGAAAAAAGTGCATGGTGCGTATGTGCAAAATGAAACAACTATAAGTTTTAGGCCTATATATAGTGCTATATTATTTGAAAAATATACACAAATCCATTCATTTTAACAAATATGTTAACGAGCTAGTAGCTCACACCCCCTTAGTTAATATAAATGCACAATATTAAGTGCACATTTTAAATTACAAGAAACATTCATACATAAGTAGAGTGGCGCAATTCTGATACACGTGCTCACGCCAGAGAAATATTATGGTTTAATTTGGAAATAATGCTCATAGACGGACAATATGGAACAAAAAACGTTTTAAATACTATCACAATTGGCTTCGGTTGATTCCGTAGATCGCACGGACTAATACTGATCGCAGGGAGCGAAGTGCAAGCTCTGTCGTGACAGGCGGTAGCGGCAGCCATTTACAAAAATATAAATATTTCTCGTCATTCGCAGCTGGAAATTGCGGTAGCAATCCCAGCTTAAAATGACGAAAAATACAAACAAAATGAAACAATTCAGCAGACACTACATCAGAACCCACTGACCTCAACATATTGTAGTGTGACAGAAACATGAGGATTTGCATACTATTCAAGACAAAAATATTAATTAGTACACATTGCAGCTGGGAGTTTGCTTTCTGCCATGCCGGGCTACGATTATGCGATCAGTGTGCGATAGGAGTCATTGGAGGCATACTATGTCAATAATTTCATATTGCCGACCTATACAATCAATTTCGCAAAACACCAGAATCATTATTTTTGTTATAGTCATGTATCTCTCAACCCTTTAGCCGTCAAATTATTGAATTTTCACCCACTTGAAGTTGCGTCTCGCTGACGCGATCCACAACTTCTATTAAAGTGAGTGAAATTCATTCAGATTTGACAAAATGTAGGTCAAATCTTGCTGAGTGGTGTCACGTTTTATTTTCAACATGTTTAAAAGCAGATAGGCAACGTGCTAATAAAAATTTTTTAAGAAACGATTATAAAATTATTGGTATCGGCGGTCCCCTATTCTGCTAAGTGATTGAATAAACTTTTTAACCACTCAAGGTTGTGTCTCGCTACCGCGATCCACAACCTCAAGTGGTTGAAAAATTGTCATATTTGTTTAATTTGAGCACAAACATTTGCCAACCTTCATGTTTAGACACATATCTAATTCCCAATAACAGCGATTTGATCGACTAATGAACAGAATAAAAACGACAATAGTCGTGATCAGCAAGATAAGGGTTAATCATGTTGAAATCAAAAGTGTCTCACAAAGCCACAACATCCATTGAGCACAGATTAAATTGATAATGCGAGACGCAAGCGTCGCTACCTTAACCCTTAATGCGCTGATATATTTATTTAGAAACCATGGAGACCAAAGGGTTTTTATATTTGAAATCACCAAGTCTTAGTTAGCTCTTTCTCCTTCATTTGAATACCTATGTCATGGGTCTATATCCATTTTAAATATGTTTAATCTTACAGTGCGGCGATCGACTTTAGACGTCAGAATCTGACGTTTACAGACATCAATTCTGATGTCTAAAGTCGATCCCCTACAGGCTGGAAGGGTTACGCGAATCCGGCGAAAAACCGATCTTCTGACTGAATATATTCTAAATAATTATGTGGAACAGATTGATGACAGCTAACAAATACATACAAATGAAAATAATCCAAATACATTATGGGGGACTGCAATCAACATCATGCACTGAAAGGCTATGCTATACATTCCAGCCACATCAGATCTATCAACTCTTTGTTAAAACTTTTCTTTTCAACTTGTATTTCTTTGTTAACAAAGGAATTCGTCAAATGACGGTCGATGGATGCTCAGATAATGTGTTCCGAAAGATAGTGACTGATTTTGTTTCACGTACTTCAAAAGGCAATTTATTCCACAAGCGCGTTGCGGCAACCCCGAACGATGAATGGCCGTCATTGATTTTTGACCGCAGTCCAGGACGTAATAGCTTCGTACTTTCGAATCTTGGTGTTTGTTGGTGTTTCTCGAAATTCAATAAATCACTGAGATATGAGGGAGTCCCCATGAATAGTGCTTTATGTCAGAAGGTTCAGTTTAAATTTGATACGCGATTTAATAGGCAACCAACGCAGTGATTTGAGCATAGGCCTAGACTCTGAAAGCCTACTTGACCTGGTCACTACTCGGGCAAGACATTTCTGTACACGCTGCACACTTGTTTTATATTTTTCGGAACAACAAAACAGCAACGAATTACAGTAGTCAAGGCGACTGCTCACTAGAGCATTGGCTAGATAAATTGCAGTAGCTTTATTCAAATCAATTAGAATTCGTCTAAGATCGCGAATATGGTAGAAAGCTGATCTAAAATATTCGAGACATGTTTCTTGAATGCGAAAGCTGGAACAAAATCCACACCTCGGTTTTGTATGGAGTCTATTTCTGCAAAATTTCTGTTCAGAAGCTCAACTGGGAAAACGTGAGCAGCTTTTTTACTTTTGATCATGAACTCTGTCTTACTAGGATTAAGTTTCAGCTTGTTTTGGTTCATCCAGACCTGTATAGCAAGCGTTCAATTTTGTACAACAATTAAAGACTGTGTTATATCTTCTGCAACGAAAAATGTGTGTATGTGTGTGTCATCAGCATAAATGTGATGCTTTAGATCAAAAGCTGTTTTTATTGAACTGGGAGGAGTAGATATAGTAAATAAATGTGAACCCAAAACAGAGCCTTGCGGAACACCGCACAATAACAAGTGCGGAGTTGACAGTACACCATGAACTTTAACAAGCTGAGAACGACCGGTCAGGTAGGATCGAACCCACTGCAACACCACACCATCAATGCCAAACCACTCAGTCAATCTACTGAGCAAGAGGTCATAATCGATCGTGTCAAAAGCCGCAGACAAATCAAAGAGTGGAAGAGCAGTAAGTTCACCAAGGTTTTGAGCTGACAAAATATCATTTTTAATATACAAGAGGGACGTTTCGGTAGAATGTCCAAATTTATATGCCGATTGAAGGTTATTAAAAATACCGGTTTCTACGCTTTCCAGAGTGTCTTTTTTGCTACTATATATAATTAGTATGTTATACATAGTAACTATTTTATCTCTGGTTTTGGTGCGGGAAACAAAATGATAGACCCCATGTTATCTTGGCAATGCCTTTTAATTTTATTTCAAGTAGCAGTCATTTATGTTATCGTAATACCCAGTGTTTTATGGCAATGCCAGTTAACATGATTTTAGTTATGTATGTCACTATGTATATTGTCACATGATTTTGACAAATTAACAATCTTGTATATACATGTACATATATCTCTTTATTTCTATGACAAATAGGTCTGGATTGACTTTCTTTCTGTCAATAAAATATCTGCATGTCTGTCTGTTTAGTTTATTTGCATAATTCACCTAATTGACATACATGTAATTGACCATTATTATAAGATGAAACAACTTTATAACTGAAACATGTTAGTTGTAATTCTATGTATATGTAGTGCGATATTCTATGTTTGAAACGACGTAATGCTTTATGCCAACTTTAGAAAAACATCTCATAATCTAATTTGCATACTTTGCCTAATTAGCATAATTAGCAATTCCGACAATAGGGCTACAGCTTTTTATCAAATATTCTCGAAAACATTTGTAACAAAACTTTTTCGAATATCTTTGACATGAGTGGGTGGTTTCTGGTTATGTTTTCAATTATATATCAATTTTAACATATACGATCTGGGTCAAGAGCTAATTAGTATATTTTCTCTAATTAACATAATAAATGTGTTCTTTGAATCAAAGAAGAGAGAATAACGGTTTATCTATTGGATCTAGAATCATGCGTAATACTAAACACCTTCCAAGAAATCCATTCCTGCTATTATTTTCACGATTTGATGTCAATGTTAATAAATTACTACATTGACAGCGTAGGCACGTCTAGTTATCAATATTTTGTTAAATGTGTAATTTGATATAATAGTCACATAAGAATTAAAGATGTGTCACTAGCCCTTTAATTATATGAAGAGAGATATCATAATGTCAGGCGTGTGAGTAAATGACGTTGTATTAGGTAAAATTACAAAAAAATATTTTGTGTCATACGATGACATTATTGTATCATAATTTGACATAACTGCATCGTGGTATTGAAGGGTCATATTTTCACATTGCAGTCAATGGGGATTTAACATGGGTATGCCATTACGCCGTATTGTTATAATATAATGTCAATATCACAACAAATAAAAAATATATATATATGTTATATCATAATGTCTATTGAGTCGATGTATTCTGTCATTGTAGTATAATAATATTTAGAGCTTCATATAAATTGAGATTATGCTAAGTAACATTGAATTATAATAGCAACATAATTTTGCATATAATAATGCAGTTTCGACACCTTTCACAATAGTGTCATGCATTGTAAATTCTGATATTATAATGACATGATATTACAATATCTTAATATAATTTTGTTTTATTATAATGCTATGGTCAGACATTATTAAGTCGCATAATCACAGATTTAAATCCAGACACGATACTGTGATATTCTGATACTATGGTGGTGGGTTCTATCATGTTAATCGCATTTTTCATTTTATTATATCATATCCAGAAACTATCCTTATTATGTCATATCCAGACACTAATAAAGCCATATTCTGACATTATAATATATCATCATGAAATACAGCTCTCATGTTCTAGCACAATAGAGCTTATTTTGTAAACATAGCGACACAATCATCATTTTATATTAGGCATATAATAGCCATATTTTAAAAATTGCTTTGACATATTTTGACATCATGGTTTCACCACCTGCCACAAAGCGGCATATTCTGACGTAGGATTGTCATTGCAATACAATACAACTGACACTACAGTGTCATATTTCGTCGGTATGATGATATATTCTGACATCTGTCTGGATTGGTTACGAACGTGTCAAATTTCGAAGTATTAATATATATATATATGACCATCTTACGAAACATAGTAGGCCTATTATTATCTGACATTATTACACTGATATGTACTGCGAGTATAGTGTAATTTCTCGATATTATAATCTGATATATTGAGATAATGTTCAAATTCGCGTAATTATTTTGTATTGGAATCTTAGCCCTTGTACTACAAGGCCCGTACATAAACGATTTGAAGCCAGTTCATCAAATCGAAAAAAATGGTTCGTGGAAGTTAATAATTTAAAAAAAATTGAATCTGAGAGATGTATGTTGTTAAATAAATATAAAGACTTTTCGTCAATGAAGCGGAAATTGCGTTTGCAATTCCAGCTTAAATTGACGAAAAATAGAAACAAACAATTCAGCAGCAGAAGGGTTAGATATCGGGATTACGGTCATAGAGGTGTAATGATTTTGCAAACCCTACATACATATCATCATATCTGTACTTGTGAATATTATTCAATGACTTGGCTTAATAATACATTGACCTCATAAGCTTACCTCAATCTTTAATCGCAAAATAACATCGTGTTCGATGTATTTGAATAAAACATGTGCTAATTCTGACTTTTCAACATATTAATTAACCCTTTCACTGCGGAATAACGTCATAAAATGCGTGAGCGCTGAATTATTTTTTTTAAAATTAAAAAACAGTAATTACTGCTGTCGCCAAAAGGCGACATCCGCGGTCTGCCAGGTGGTCGCCTTTCGGCGCCACCCGCGGTTATTGATTAATACTAATATATTATTGTGCAAGTTTAATAATGAATGCTTAAACGAACCCGATATGTTTGGGTTTGACAACTAGCGACACGAGTCTATATCTATTTTGACAACATTGGCGACAACTTAACCTTGAACTTGGCATACTATATAAGTTGAAGTCTAATTGCAAAAAAAATAACATCCAAAACACATTCCAGGTGGCAAACTTATACGAAAAAGTGGTATTACACATGTTTCTGGACCTATTTAAATACATGTACTATAATAGTGGTTAATTATGATAATTATCGTGAATTATGCAAATTAACACATTAGATGGGTTTTTTTTAAATATGTCAAACATTTCTCGGTCACGTCAAACTTATTTAAACAATAGCATTACACATAAATAGCATTATATCTAAATATTATTTGTAAAAAAAGTTGTTTCATCACATATAATGGTCAATTATATTAATTATGGTGAATTATGCAAATGAGCTTAGCGAATCTCTAAAGTGGCACATATCTAATAATATTTATAATGATGCAGACATGCTTAAAAGAGCAGGGATTGAAACAAAACTGTACAATTAAACCACATGTCTCATATAAACATGATCAAGTCGTATTTCTAGATTATTTCAGCTTTGACCTTGACATTTATAGCTGACCTTGACCTTCAATCACAAAAATAACGTCGGAAATTACTTTCTCGTGCTAAACACATTCGAAAAGTGGTATTAAACTTGTTTCTATGCATATAATATTGTTAAAACGATTTATTTAAAAAACGGTTAAGTATGTTAATTAGGGTGAATTATATGCAAATTAGCTTCTAAAAACTTCTCCCCAAAGTTGGCGCGATGCCAACAAAGCTAAAAATGATCTCATGGTGTATATGAAGACTTATCAATAAAAAAACCTTGAACCTAAAAGAAAATACCGGTTCACTTTTTGGCAACCGGACTAACTACTTTGAAGTATTTTTCTAAGCTAAGCAACAACATCTATCCCTGCTGTCTCCAATTTATCACAGTGGTTTCAGTTAATTTGTTTCAAAGCCACTTGGCAATATATGCCCCACAGGACATATTTTCAAATGTAAAGCATATAAAATATATTATTGGCTTTGATTTAATCAACCCTACATTAAAATGAGTGATTTTATTAGCTTCGCATTGTGTCTAGTTAATAAAATCACCCATTTTCCTTTATTTTGAATAAAAAAATGGTATTATTTTCTCCCCATTTTGTTAGGGATGCATGGACCAGTCCCTGTTGAATTGCCGCTCTGTTGTGTCTGTAAATAACACATCAACGGTAGTCATGACAACGTATATATTATTTAGAGAAAAGAATACAATGCTAATAAGGCTGGATGTCAGTTATTTGGTACAATAGCAAACAGGAGTAAAAGACTACTATTCTAATAAACAGTTATTGTTGTTTACATGGTAGAGTTGTGCTGTATCATTTGCACATTCAGACGACGATATTATATTCAACTATAATCTCTCGCACAAACTGACGCACACAAAGCAGCACACATACAGCGAGCAAATTTATCTTACATATACATGGACATAAATTTTCGCATCTAAACCAGACGAAGTGTACTTAAAGTAACATTTAAGCCTTTCTAAGTGAGAATGTCGTGTGTTTTAAGAGATGTTTTAATTAATGCTGTTTAATTTGAGCTTAGCAAAGCTATCATAGAATTTGATTAAATGACATAGCTCATCATAATTATACTCAATAATGGTTGGAATTGTACGTCGGGGTAGGTATGGTAGGTTAGGAGTCATTAAACACTATTAAAGGGAATTTGATCATCAATAAAGACGACGTATGCCAACATGAGAAGGGGGGCTCATATACATGTACACTGAAAATTCGTGTTAGTGCATGTATGCTTGCAGGGTTATATAAAATTATGCTCGCCTGGGGACTTAAAAAAACATATCATTATTATCAGGCTGACTTAGTGCAGATAGAGTAGTTAGTCTCAATCAATCCCCTTTAAGGACGCATGTGGCAGTGACGGCCAATAATGCATCGTTTTAAATTCAGCTAATGTTGATTTGCTTGAGTGTTCCCCCCACCCATGGGAGAAAAATACTGCCGTGCAAAGGCAAAATGCCGTATTTGCTTAATTTACAAGTAAGCAGATATTGCCTTTGCAGTGCAGAATACATAAACACGGATAAACTACAGTCTGGATAAGGAACTGTTAAATAATTCTATATAACCCAGAAAGCTATGTTCCGATAATAATTCAACTAATGTTGGTTTGATGTCAACTTTGGTTCAGCGTATCGTGTATGTTGGGATGTCTTCGTACTTATCACTGCTGCTTACCACTCAGACACCAATTTATATGAACGTCACGACAGGGGAATTCTTCCGGGGGACGCGCCAATTGGCGAGGCGTTGATTAAAATTTACACCCGCGATTACCAAAATCATCTTTTATTGGGCTGTTCTGCGGCGACTGCTTTATTAGAGATTATGGCACCACTGTGCTGCCTCGCTGTCAGCCATGATGTCATAGAAACCGGGAGCGCCAGTACCGCCATTGCGATGTAAGCCCAGAAAACACGGTTCCACAAGTTGTGAGATGATGTGAAAAAAAATATATGTCGACAAAAACTATCAACGAAATGTGTAAAGATTTTAATAATATTAGGAGAAGTAATGTTGACTATTCTAGGCAGATCACAAGGTAGACACTTTTTACAGAACTCCCGTCTGGGTAGAAAATGTCAAAGTTTTAGACAATGGCGAGTGTTCTAATTATGATCATTTCAGTTTCTGGACATATTAAAGGCGTCAAGATAGTCTGGTAATTGATTAATTAATAAGTCATTGTATATATTGAACTGATTTAAATGAAGAATGTCATGAATTTTTAATATTTTAAAATTCTTAAATAGGGGATTTGTAGGCCTATGCGAAAACCTAAAAAAAATATCAATAATTCTCATATCCCGTTGTTAAAGTTTATATCCATGTTTTGACTCGTAGACCCAGGCAAGTAGACAGTAATTAAGTTGAGATAATAATAGTGAGTTACATGTATAAAGAGTGAGAAAAATATTTTGTGGCAACAGAAATTTTAACTTGTTTAGATTCCCAACAACTTTACTTAGTTTATTTGAAATATTATTAACATGATCAGCTCAACCAAAATGTTTATTTAATGTTATAGGAATCAAGTTTGGATATTGAAATGTGTTGGATTCTCATGTTATTGGACGTAGCCCTGGGCGTCAGGGGCCACGAATTGGCCCCTCGCCCAGGGCGGCATTCCAGAACAATTTGATCTATATGCCTACCATGAATGATTATACAGCGATCCTAATATAAAAAAATAAATGAACAGTCTGTGCCAGTTACCGTGGTTAGGCCTACCAATGCAGATGCCAGACCATTTGACATGTAGGCCTAGTCTAAAGGCAGCAATTCTGGACTTCAATTCAAACCAAATAGGCCTAGTTTTATAAAGGGACGTCGCAAGTTACATTGGCACATATCTCGTCGATTTAAAAAATAAAATGGTCAAATAGGATTCTAATTGTAAAGCCCAACGTTACAGACATGACAGAACAAACGTAGTGTGCCCTATTTCGGTCATAGCCCTAATTCTGTCATAGTAACTTTGGGATCCCCTTACCACGTGCTTGGCACCTTTGGCAGACAGAGAAACAAAGAAACGAAAACAAAGACCATATTACAGCATAATGCCGGCATTTAAAGCTTTTTATTTACATTTTATTTATTAGAAATAGACATTCGAAAATGGGGCGTACCAAATCGTATATCTGGCATATGTACCACATAAAAATAGTGTACCATTGCACGCCTTAGAAAAATACTTTGTGATCGATATTACACCTCAATATGAACGCTAATTAGTTCTCAATAGATCGCCAGAAGGCCTACTAGCGCCGTGACGCCGCGAGAAGTCATTTGATTCACGTAAAACGCTGCTGAAAAATATGACTGAATTGCGACCCGATAAAAGCTTGTTTTGACCGAATTGGTTTTCACCATAAATACTCAAAGGTCCCTTATTCGGTCACAGAGGCCTAATTCAGTCATAGGGTGTCCTAATTCAGTCACATCCGATAACCAAATAAATCAAGTAGGCCTACACAACTACTTCTATAGATATATAGATATTTATCTTCACACGTGGGACGTCGGAATTTATGGGAAGATGAAAGTCGCAATTTCAAAGGATATACGCCAAATTAGGATGCTATTGGGAGACAAGTGGGTCAGCAAAACTAGAATTCCCGCTGTGTTTCGGGGTTTTTAGGCCACCTTTGTGCACATAGAGGCAAAACTGGGTCAAGAGAACCTCCTGAGGATGCATGGTGAGATGACACTGCCCTCAAGACACAAGATTCTAAAAGTCTGAGGCCGAGCATGCTTCCTGTCGGTCATGGAGGCTCCCCACAATATTGAATCTTTACTTAGTGCGCGAGGAAGAAACATTTTGTTTCTTTGAAACTTGTAGGTCAGAATTGGGTTCGAACCTGCGATCTCCGATTTTCCAAGCAGGCAGCTTCAACCACTGCTCCAGGGCCCCCGCATCTGTCGCAAAGGAGTCATTCAGAAAGTTCAATCGGAATGCAATTGATCAGCAACTAATAGCCTACATACTCCAGCTCTACAAAAATCAGCTTCAAACCAGTTACACGAACTTTGTAGCCTACCTGAGTATCAGTTTAACCAAGGAGGTTATAAAGACCTCCTTGGTTTAACAGACAGTGGACTGAATGACATGTAATCAGTGTTCTTTTTTTTATCTCGTCTGGCATCCCTGCTTGTCCAGTAGTTAGTTGTAGCTGTTGATATATTATATATTTCGTGTAGACGTTGTCCGCCAATTGTGCATAGGCCTTAACTAAAAAAGTATAGACGCGAAAAGTCGTGCAGATGATAAATACCCAGAGTAGGCCTACGCAACATGGAGCTTTCTCAAATAGTCCATAGGCCATAAGCTGATAAGGTTAATCAGTACCAAAAAGTTGAAAATTTTCTAATCATAATGACCATGTGAGTATGTGCATTGTGATACAATTTCAGTATGATAAACATTTCAGATGAGTAGCTTAACCAGAGATGCTTTAATATCTCTGGCTGAACTAAGATGGCGGTAAATTTCAAAATGGCGCGAATTTAAGCTAAATTGCATGTGTGTTTACATGCTTGAAGAGTTAATCATACAAATCAAATGTAGGCCTATATATACATATTTAATGGTGTATTAGAAGCAGGAGAACACTGGGCCTATGTTAATACTCAATGCCGTTTACAGCCATCATAGCTGACTTCAAAATCAGTAAATCTTGCTGACTCAGTTCACTTACTAGAAAACCTGTCGATCACAATATATTCGATCCCAGCTGACAAGTATCACGTCCCCCATATCGTTTCTTTTCTAGCCCGCTAATTGATGCTTTGATGGATGATGGGCCTAATGAGGGGGAATCAATTAAGTTAATACAAATTTAAATGCTTATCGCCTATCCTCTGGGTCAAGCCCTAAATGTGACCAAGACCTGGCGTGTTCGTCTCAGATCGCCAGGGCTCAAATTCCGAGCCCTGTGCCTGTAGGGCAGTGTCATCTGATTCATTTCACCATCCTGTTCAGCCTGTATGTGCACAAATAGTTTATCTTTTTACAATGAAACAGCGGTCTGTAAAAGTATTATTTCAGGGAGGTATACTCCCAGACCCTACGAGCAGGGCGCTTGCTGGCGACGAGCGTAGGTTCTGGGCTGAAAACATAAATCGCCCTTTTTCAATTCATTTTACTTGGCATCTCTGGGATAATAATGTTGAGTTCCGCATTAGAATGATTTAAGAAATATTGATGCATGTCAGCATTCACCTCGACGAAAAATTATTGTGGAATAACAAAAACCCGGAAAATCAACATCTAAGATATCAACAGATGCTTGCCAATTCTCACCAGGGTTTGAGCCAGGGACACAACTGCAATACGAGAAATACGTTATAAGTATATTCCAATCAAATGATTAGGTCTAATGTGAGATATGGCGAATACATGCATTATCATCTGTGTACAATTCTACCAAGAGAAACAAAATTAAAATTTATTATGGAGAAGTACCATTGAAGTTGCTCTTTTAGTTGTACCCCAGTTGCTTCTACCTCTGTAATTGACCTAGTGCTTTCCTGGGCACAGATGTGTTGCGCTGTTCGTACACAGTGGACTACTCCTTTAAGTTTGATTTCCAGTAGAAGAACATGATGTGCCCCGAAAATTATGATAATTCTAAAGCAGGGTAAATATGAATTCAATTCAAGTCCTGCTTACGCTGGACACTGCTTACGTTGGACATTGATAGCATTGGGGGGGGGGGGATGGTGCTGGAATATTTTTTTAAATAATATTTTCAGGCTAAGTGTTCGTGAAATAAATGATTGTCTGGAGGGCATGTTGTAAAGAAATAAATTTAAATAAATAATTATATAAACTCCTGAGCAACATTTTAATGGCCATTAACCCTTTCAAGCCTGAATTCACCATAGTCATCTTCATGCACTACAAGTGCGGATTGCTATCGCAATTCTCGACTTGTAGTGGATGAAGATGATTTGAAGTGGGTGACAAATTAAAGGTACACACTTCGAAGTAATGAGACTATAAAATTGGCTATAAGGCCTGATTTATCTATTATTGATATTTATTTTGATAAATATCGCCGCCAAAACGACTTTAAAATGCAGTATAGTCATTCAACAATTCTCCAATGTGACCCACAAGTTGCGAGGCATTATCAATCAACAATAGAGCATGCATGTGTCATGTGCCGATCATGTGATCACTGGTGATGTGGCCGTGTCTATTTTTGACAGTTCAGTAAACAAACTTCACTCGTGTCACCAGTGTCTCTATCTCTACTTCAGACACTGGTCATCTTCCCCAGATCAGCTAATATTAACCACCAGGGAACAGAGATTTCACAGCCACTCTCTGTACTGCCGCATCTAGGTGCGTCGGAAAAAGCCCGCTTCTTTCAGAATGATGGCCTCACAGAGTGCAAAATAACTCGATTCATGCTATTACCATTGACGCTTCTGAAAATGAGATGAAAATATCTAGGCTGAATATACACTGATATATACCGTATATAGTAAAAATTGTGCTTAGCTCATACTTTTAAAAACTCCATTAAATTAATTATCAATAAATATAAAATTGAAAGGGGAACACTCATGGATACCCTCAGGTTTGTATGACGAGCACTGCGTGCACAAATTCCCATGTGCTGGCAGCGGATGGGCAGGTGTGCATCTAAACACAACTGGCCAATCACGATCTACCTCACCGCTGGTGGCTCATTTATGAACTGCTGGCTGCTGGTTGGCAGACGGTGACGTAACAGACGACAGAGACCCATGGTGTTGGATATGTGTAAGTGCCACACAAAATCTCAGTGGGTGACTGTGACACTCACTGATAGCTGAGTGTATAAACAAACGAGCAATGGAATGGCTGAGCCGTTTTTCAAGTCAAAAGTGGCCTACACTAGACAGGGTTATTACGGTTAGATGATAATTGTGGCTTACTTTAACTGAGATGTTAACATATCTAGAAGCCCGATGTGGGGTCGGTAGGCGATAGGCCTACCTGTGGGGTTATCTGCAGCTTGGTAGGCCTACTGTCATGACTGTTGGCAGATTCCCGCCTTGCGGCACAGACTGGTGGTAGCGCGCACCGGGCGAGGACGACCCTGCCCAACAACACGAGGAATTCACCCGATGCTGTTTTAATGTTGGGCCAGCTTCGAAGACGGTGGACCAACATTGAAACAGAATTGGGTGAATGCCTCGTGTTTGCTGGGTGTGTATTGGCGCGTATTTTTCATACACATTACCACCATACAGCTGCCCACATGATAGCTGCACGCGGCGGGTCTAAGCTGGCAAACTATCAAGCGTGTGTTCTCACTGGGCACAGCATCTCAAAATCTGAGATGACGATGAGTTTTTGTCAGGCATTTTTAAGTAAACTGTTAGGTAGGCCCTATATTCATTCTGTGAGAAAAGCGATCTCCCCCTACAGGCTCGTGGGTGTGGCGCTGGTGACAGCATGAAGTGGTTGGTGTGTTTACAACTGAACTTTGTCAGACTCTCTAGGTTTGCGTACGCCACCTTCACGTGACCAAAATTAGCATATGGCGTGTTTACACAAAATTCAAATGGCGACAGTTTGAATATCATTCGTCCATACAATCATTAAAATATCTTATATGAGAGTCCTGAATGATGCAGTATGGCCACATATACACGGCATTTTGTATCATAATTAAACTGAAAGGCATGTTTTGGAAACTCTATACCAGAATAGACTTCAATGTAGGAACCTTTAAGTTACCGTGTATTAATAAACCAGTTTCATGGAAATTTTCGTTCTAAAACCCTTGGTTGTAGAAAAATTAAGTCTGTTTTCAGGGATATAAAATGAATGTGCAGCGAGTGTGAACGTGTGCAGCAGAGCGCACCTCAAAATCAATATTAGGCCTAATATGGCAAATTTTGTGGACAGAAAAGTTTTAAGGAAGTTAAATAAATAACGTTATTTGTCTCCACAAACAAATGGAAAGAGATATTTTGCTTCAGGCAGAGACTGAAAGTGAAATAAATAAATTTGTCCGAATAAACAAACTCGAACTACCCCCTCCCCTAGGAAATAAAGGGTGGCTCCTTTATCGTGTTTATTTGTGATACAATAATATTATTGTCAATAATAAAGTTAAAATATGTACGCTGAGCGAATTAAGACACCATGACCACTTTAGGTCGCCAACTATGACTTATTTAGGACACCGGGTCCCTATTCAGTCACAACAGATTTAGTTTTTATAAACGTTCTTAATTTTTGCTTTTTATAACATTTTTTCTCATTTTGAACAGAACTGTTGAAACAATGATGAAAATTTCAATTTAAAAACATGCGTGTTAGTTGCTAATGCACTGTGAAATAGGGATATTTGAAAATGTGAAAAGTATGACTGAATAAGGGCACCTTACGTTACAGAAGTTATCAAATTAAGGAATGTATGCTAATGTCAGGGGGGAGACTGGAACAGCCAGATATAACGTCACTGACATTGTGTGAGCTAACACATGGCGGGGGCCGACATGTGTTGTAGAATATAGTATGACTTATAAAGAAACACCCATGTTATGATATTAAATCTCAAAAAATAAAAATTATCGATACATAGTGTAAATCATTATTATTACTCTTAATGTTTGGTATTGTTACTATATTTGTTGACGTTGATAAATAAACATCAATTTCGATTTATTGACAGCCTACTTATTTGTAGCCAGACACAATTTTGTTTTAATTCTTTAGAACTAATTCAGCAAGAAATATTACTCTTATTATCACGATTATGGAAGTCACTTCATTTGGCTAAAAGTGTAGGCCCACTGTCATCGGCATAGATATGTTTTAACTGGAAGAAGACTGGATTTGATGCTAGAATTCTGTGGAATTCTCTGGAATGACTATTACGAAAGTCATAATGACGTACAGTAGACTCTCGCCTTCTGGTCAGATCACCAATGCGGTCAGATCGTCATTACGGTCGTTTTTTTCGACCCGAATTCGTTCTCAGTCAAAGCTATATCAAAGGCGATCACCAATGCGGTCAGACCACCATTCCGGACTACGGTCACATTTTTGTGGCAAAATGGCAAGTTTACTCTCGTCATTGCGGTCAAATGAGTATTTTCAATATATCGTTATGACCATTTTGAGAGGGGATTTTTATATTGAAAAACTGTCACCTATGTTTTCCACACATGTACAATGCGTACATTACAAACATGGCGAATAATTTTATTATCATTTGGTGACGATAACATCAAATCACGCATTGCTATATGGAAAATAAAATTAAATGTTCTAAATTGAAGTATACGATTGATCCGTTAGTTATATAGAAGATTAAAGGTTAATTGTTTGTTGATAAAGCGTCTAGCTACTTCTGATCATACACTGTCTGCGTATCTTCAATAAGTATAATTAAACATGTTAACTAACGCAAGCACAATACAATTTTAAAAAAAAATTATGACAAGGTGGCATTAACCGGCAACTGTATAGCAATAGTGATTATTTTTAAAACTATTTGTTATTTAAAAAACATAGGCCCTATCTGCGCTAGTTATATAGAAGTTTAAGGGTTAATTGTTTGTTGATAAAGCGCCCCCTACTTCTGGCCTTGCACTGTCTGCGTGCTGCAGTAACTATTTTATTTCAAGCGTTAATTATCTGGTATCGTCAATAAGCATAATTAAACATGTTAGATAATAGCCTACAAGCACAACATAATTTTAAAAATAAATTTATGACAAGGTGTTATTAACCGACAATAATGCAATAGTGAATAAAATTATATTTTATTTTAAGAAGCTGAGTGCGTTAGGTGTATAGCAGATTATTTCTTGATAAAGCGTCTCGCTACAGCAAATAGTGTTCATGTAGTGCTGAGGTAATGATGGACCATCATCGAAGACGGTTGGCCAACATTAAAACAGCGTTGGCTCAACCGCCCGTGATAATAATAATTAAAGACGTGGGAATGTCGTAATTATACAACTCAACTGTTCATTTAAGATAGTGGCTATATAAATTTTACAATTCAACAAATTTTATGTAATTATCATTACATGTTAAGTTTTATTACAGATAATAGACGTAGATTATTTTATATCGGGACGCATAGGGTTAACCCGTTCAAGGCTTAATTTATCATTGTCATTTTCATCCACTACAAGCCGCGAATTGCTGTCGCAATTCTCGACTTGTGGTGGATGAAGATGATTTGAAGTGGTTGAAAAGTAGTATATTAAATAATGTATTTAAATATGTACTTGTTGGAAAATAACTTTTTCAAATATTTTTTTTATAACTGTAAGAATAGAGATGGGTCTATTGTCAAAGGTTGTTGCATCTGAAGTTTTATTTAAAGGGGAAAATGTAGCTATTTTTAATTTTTGTGGAAATAAGCCTGTCGAGAAATATTGGTTTATAGTTAAGGCCAAAGGTATTATAAGATATTCTTTAACCTTTTCACTACCATACATGACGGAAATTTCCGTCGTCATTCGTCAATGAACGTAACCATAAAATGACACAAATTTTCGTCAAATATATACTACATTTATGTATTTTTCGTCATTTGAAGCTGGAAATTGCGTTAGCAATTCCAGCTTTAAATGACGAAAAATAGAACTCGTACACCAGTATATCTGGATCCTGGCATGCACCCCGGCCTGGAAGTCAAAGGGTTAATCAGATTTATTGAAGAATTGGAAATTTGATCATGTCCGGAACTACTTTTAGAGCGAAATCATCAACTATTTTATAACTAAAAGATTGCCCGACAGTACTGAAGCTAAATCTTAATCGAGACGAATTTTGAAGGTAATTTGTATGTGACTCATCGTGACAATCTTTATTTTTTGCTGCTAAATCAGGGCCAAAATTTCCAAAATATGCGTTAAAATTATTAATAATCTTGTCTGTTTCTAATACGATTAGTCATTTTTTGTATTATCAGGAGTGATTTCCCCCGTTTTTTCATGTAATATTATATTGCTAATAGCTGACCAAATTTTATTATATCACGTTTATACTTACCAAATAAATTATAATATTTTTTTTTTATTCAAGTAGATGTCTCTGTTTAGTATAACAGCATAGGTACGTAATAATTGTTCTTCCGGCTTCGAATTCTACAGAGTTTATGTCGGTGTTTCTTAAAGTCGGTGTCTCGAAAAGTGGGCGGGGGCCCTGGTGCAGTGGTTAAAGCTGCCTTGGAAAGTCGGAGATCGCGGGTTCAAACCCCACTCTGACATTCAAGGTTCAAAGAAACAAAATGTTTCTTTCCTGCTCACTCGTAAAGATTTAAAAATGTGAGAAGTCTCCGTGAGCGAGATGTAGCGATCACGGACCCAGACAGCCAGGGTTCGAATCCTGTATCTGGAGGGCAGTGCCATCTCATTCATTGCATCATCCTCAGGATATTGTCCTGGCTCAATTTAGCCTATATGTGCACAAAGGTGTCCTTAAAGCCCATTCATTTAATTGTATTTTGTCTCGAAAGTTAATTGATTTTACTCTTCGTGTGGTGATCATGTGGCAGCAACTTCAAATTTATTAAACGAATCGAGTGGTTGTCTGCTCGTGTAAATAAATTTAAAACGTATTTCACGATTTTTGCATAAGTTTATTAAAAGAAAATATGGGAGGTGATCAGGAAGACCACTTATTCAAAATCCTGCAAAGGCATTGACAGATTTGAATAGAAGCCCACAGTAAATATTGTCAATAAGGGTCCCTAGACCAGACGTGGCTGGGGGTAAGGTGTCACCCGGAATGGGAATTTAGACTAGTATAATTTTCACACAGCTGGACTATTCAGGGGCCAGAATCAACCTGTTGATCAGGTAACTGCCGCTGCTTTGCTGAAATATGGCCAAAAACTATTGTTGACTTAAAATAAACCCATAAACATAATAAGTTATGAAAACATATTATATTGGTTTTCTGGTTGGACGTAAAATTAGCTCGTTTTTCTTCAGGCTCGGGAAAATTGACCATATCTCACATTATTGCCCACTGAGCTGTTAAATTTTGAGCTATATCAATATATTTATCGTCAATATAAATCTACAGATACCGGCTTTCACATGGATGTAAAATTGTTGTGTCTATTTTTCATACTTTTTCAGTAAATAGTCACAATACTTTTCTCTCAGATGATGTCTGTATGTAATAAATGTTTAGATTTGATCCAAACATGTTCTAGGAGTATTGTTGACCTAAAATAAACCCATTTAGAATACAAAAAACAATGAGCTATTTGAATATACTACACACTTTTTTGGTTGGACGTAAAATTTGAACACTACAACAAAGCGCTAAGTTTGTATTTTATCCCTCCATTTTTAGTGAGAACCAGCAGGACTTCTCGCTAATGTTAACTTTATATGGTATAAATATTTGTTATTACTTTTACATTCTCTGGAGCCATTTTTCAAAAATGATCTTGACCACTGAAGAAGTGATCACAGCCCATTGAAAGTTATCTCAGAAACTACAAAATGATCTTGACCACTGCAGAAGTGATTACAACCACTTGAAAAGTTATCTCAGCCACTACAAAAGTGATATTGGCCACTGAAGAAGTCATCACAATAACTTTAAATGTTATCTAAGCCACTACAAATGTGATCTTGGCCACTGAAGAAGTGATTGCAACAACTTTAAAAGTGATCTCAGCCACTACAAAAGGGATCTTGACCACTGAAGAAATGATCACTACCACTTTAAAAGTTATCTCAGTCACTACAAAGGTGATCTTGACCACGAACAAACTGGTGTCAGCTACTGAAAAGTTATCTAAGCCACTACAAAGTGATATTGGCCACTGAAGAGGTGATCACAGCCACTTTAAAAATAAATATAGTTTGGACTTCACAGACATGCATACCGTTCTCTGAAACGGGAAATGTAGTTAAAGTTGCGTTGTGAGCACGCGCGAATCTCAAAAAGTTCAATATCATATCATATGCCTGAGATACAAACTAAATGCTCGGTGCTTTATTAAAACAAATCCATATAACACATGTGTCAACGTTTAAAGCATACTCAAGTTACTCCACTGCGTAGAAGTAAATATAACAGAACGAGAGGGATAGATTTTGTTTTTTCTTCGGGTATTACAAATCCTTATTATAGTAACTTGTCGCAAGCATTCGTTGCTCTATGGATAAAAGTGTATGCGATATGAATTTATGAACACAAATATTTCGAAAAAAATCACAGAATTTGCTATAATCCATCACAATAAAGACATTCCGAGGTTGATAAATTAACTTTTGAACCCATGTCCCTATTATATTGTGTTATTATTAGTAGTACAAATTCAAGTGGTTAAAAATTCCTGTGCGATAATTTATGGGTAAAAGTACAAAACTGCAAAATGAGCAGCATATTTGCTAGATCGCCATACGTTTTGTTGCAAATTGTACAAATGCAAATACATGGATATTATGCCCACATGAAGTTTATATAATTTACATAACTTAGCGCTTGAAGGGATAGGAAAGCTGACAACTGATCACAAAACGATAAAAGAACCAATAAAACCAATAAAAAAAATAATTAACATACATTTCAAGACCCAATGCATTACTTATTTCTGTGTAATAATCTTTGTTTTCTTATTAATTCAATATTTAAACGATGAATTGTGTTTATTTAGCATACCAATTCTAAGATGTTGAGATGAGAAACTTTCATTTGGATCAGCGCAAATCCAGATAGGCACTTTGTGTCAAAATACGGTTTTTAATCTTCCATGGTCACGATGTATAGCAGACATTAATCATGGTGAATGTATCGTGATATGTGATGGTATCCCTTCCAAAATAGAAGAAACCAATGATATGATTTGTCGCAGTTGTTGATCTTCTCCACCGTGGTGCACACAGTTCATACTCTTGAAATATGCCTGTAAGAGTTTTCTGAGAGCGACTGCGTTACTCCGGGGACAGTTCTGATGCATGTAATAGGTGGAGATGACCATCATGACCTGCACTCACATGCTTTTTATTTGGGGGTAAATTGCTTAAAAAATAACGGCCACAATGTAAAATAATAAAATAGATCAGCCGGTTTGAAAATAGCCCCATCAAAGATCTTTCACAACAAGATGGTCGACTGTCACCAAAATGTGAAATAACTGTCAGTGCTACCGCACGAAATATGATTAACAATAGGATAACAATAATATTAACAATAGGATAACAATAAGATTGACAGTATGATAACAATAGAATTAACAAATATGATATCAATAATGTTAACAATAGGATATCAATATAATACGAGTCGATTAACAATAGGATGGCAATATGATTAACAATGGGATAACAATAAGGTTAACAATTGGATAACTATAGGATCAACAATAGGATAACAATAAGACTAACAGTAGGATAACAGTAAGATTACCAATAAGATAATAATAGGATAACATTAGAATTAACTATAGCAAACAATCGCTTGGCTGTGAGACAGCATAATGTGGCTCGGGGAACCAGAGTAGTACGGTAGAAGCAGTTGGTCATTTGACGCCGCACGCATGGATTATTACATAACATTCAGACCACCCACTTTTTACAAAGACTTGAAAAGATACCTACAACTTTGAAGGCACTCTACACATTGCAATCGTGGTAATTTTGATCTGTGCATGCTATTTATTTATAGATTGTATCTATATTGTCACATTAACCCTCTAAGCACGACCATAGTCGTTTTTTATCAGTTTTATTATCCGATTAATCACTGTTATTGGAAACAAAGTGTGTGTTTGAACATCATTTTATTTGCATGCGATAATAATAGTGTTTATCTGTGTTTTTAGTGCGAGATACAAATTAATTTAATATTATTTTATTAAATATACCGACTCTTTGGCTATGAAAGGGTGCATTGGAACCCTGTGCAACAGAGTATAATTTAGCGTAATGTAACTTGTATTTGCACCAGGAAGGTATATATTTTTGGTCGTGTACGTTGTTTTGTTATTTTGTAAGTTTGTTTGTGCACCTGTAGTAGGGTAAAACATCTCACTTCCGTGACCGTGGAAAGGGGAGAAAGGTTTTATGGTTTTATTCACTTCATTAGATGTTAAGCTCAAAATTTGGCGGAGGCCCACCTCGGAAAAGTGTGGGCGGGATTCTGTAGGCGGCCATTTTGAAATTGGCCGCAGCCGAAACCGGAAAAGTGGTAAAATTGTCATTTCCAGTCTGATATAATAGTGTGATACGTCAAATAATTCACTTTTGACAATTTCAAACCAAAATAATTATTCCCAAGCCAAAATCCAAGATGGCCGACCATAGAAAATGGTGATATTTGGCAAATCTATAATAGTCCGGCATATATCGGGACTCCCCCTGCACCCTCCCCCCCTATGATCCTCTGAAACCAACTTTTTTGTAGTTTTTTTGTGTTATTTTAGATGGAACATGTTGCCATTGCCGGAAATTGGACATAAAGACCGAGATATCCAAAATGGCCGCTATCCAAAACGCTATTTCTTATGAAATAGTATATCTTTTGATATAACTAATACCTCTATTCCAATGTTTTCTGGCATACTGAACGCAGTGAAATACTAAAAAAGTGATTACAGTGAATATGTTAATAATAGAAT
Source organism: Flabesymbios commensalis (assembly GCA_964017125.1). Lineage (NCBI taxonomy): Eukaryota > Metazoa > Annelida > Polychaeta > Terebellida > Flabelligeridae > Flabesymbios > Flabesymbios commensalis. The sequence continues at coordinate 39,743,555 of OZ024910.1, read as the reverse complement.
CCAAGATGGCTGCCAAAATAAGTTTTATTGCAACTTTCGCAATAGACACACGTAATTTCACTGACTTTTCAGTGAGTGCCACAATACATCACCTACTGATCTTTTTCGTCGCATTTGCTATTATTTAACACCAGGGGTCTCTGTAGTATGCTACGTCACTATATGCCAGCCAACAGCCAGCTATTCATCAATAGCACAAGCCGTGAGGTAGATCGAGATTGGTCAGTTGTGTTTAGACGCGCATTTACCAGAACATGGGAGTTTGTACACGCATTGCGCACCATACAAGCCAGAGGGTATCCAAGAGAGTCCTCTTTCAATTTTTGTATTTAATTATACTTATTTTAATGGAGTTTTTTCAAGTATGAACTAAGCATCATTGTTGCTGTATACGGTATATATCAGTCTAGGCTATATTCAGCCTAGATATTTTTATCTCATTTTCAGAAGCGTCAGTGCTAATAATATGAATTGGGGTTTTTTACACTCTGTGAGGACACCATTCTGAAAGTAAGGCTTTTTTCCACACACCTAGACGCAACAGTACAAGCAGTGGCTGTGAAAGCTGTAACCCCTGGTGGTGAGTATTAGCTAATCAGTGGGTGATTACCAGTGTTTGAAGTACAGACACAGGTGACACGAGTGAAACACGTAATGTGAAATTTAAAAAAGTAAATAAATTCAGTGAAAAGTTGCGTTAAAATATTATCATGTACTATAATAACCCTATATGATTTACACTTTTGGATACTTTACAACCCTTGGATGTTAACCATTTGAATGAAAAATAAGCACACCCTTCTTCAAAATTAATATGTTACTATTGTGATCTATGTTGCTTTCATGTAAAACTAAGCTTATGTGTGAAAAAATGTTCAATTATTATAATCATCATCATTATCATTGGAGGAGAAGGCAACGTCAAAGTCTGGTTTATCATAGAGCGTGTCATCATCGTCACTGTTATCTTGACCACCACCAAGGGGCAACTAACCATTGGTCCGACACACCATTGGTCCGACACACCATTGGTCCGACACACCATTGGTCCGACACACCATTGGTCCGACACACCATTTTTCCGACACACCATTGGTCCGACACACCATTGGTCCGACAAACCTTAGGAGACCATAAATATCAGAATCTAACAAAGATGACCTTGAACTTTTTTTTATAAACATTGTTTAAATGGCGGGAGATTCTTGGACCATCTTTATTTATTATTTATTTAATGTCAAGTGCCCAACACAATTTATAATGACTCAACCAGGTGACATATGTCCTACATATTTGAGATTAAATTTAATTTGTAATGTATTTCTGTGGACCTCCATGTATCAACTAAGATAATATAAGGTAAAAATGTCATTGTTAAAAATGACATTGGTAAAAAAATAGAGAAAATGTCAGGTTCTTAGAAGGTTCTTTGTTAAATAGTACAATAGAGAAAGGTTCCATATCTATACTGGTATAGATATCATATTGAACCTTTCTCTATATTACTTTAATAGGCCCTATACAGAAAAAAACCTTCAAGAAAAGTTGAAATTTAGAACCTACTGTTTTCATCAGATTTTTTACATTTGAACTCATTGATGTTTCAGCTATTATTTTACCAAGCAGAGGAGAGTTTGACCAGTACTTCATATTTAAAATTAAATTTAAATTGAGAAAATGTGTAACAATGACAGGTCTACGTTCAACCTGGGTTGGGGCGACATCATTCACAGCATTAAACCAGCAAGATCGTATTTTCTAGGTAGTTAAGCAATGTGTTTATTCAATCTGGTATTTTGACCAAAGTGTCACTGATAGTGTATCTATAAGTTCATTTTATTTCGGACTAATGGTACTTCGGAATAAAGGTACTAAGAACTAAAGCGTCACCTGTAACCTGAAACGAAGGCTTTTGACTGAGATATCTACTAGGTTGAGGTTTACGGGGAATTCGGACTAATAATGGGACTTCGTAAAAGCCGACCCCGTTACAGGAGTTGGAGGTAAAAAAAACATGTAGTAATTTTATTTGATGACAAAACTACGGTGGCCCCTTGGTGTCACTCAACTCCATTTAGTCCTGTTGTTACTCAACTTAAGTTTTCTTGTTATTCAACATGTTCAACCCAAATTTAGTGTTACTCAACTCAGTTTTCTTGCTACCCAACTCTTAGTTTTCTTGTCACTCAACTTAAATTTCTTGTATCTCAAATCAATTTTCCTTGTAACTCAACTCAAGTTTAAATCTATAGAGCTTATAATTATATTAATTTACTTTTATAGTGAATGTAGCCATATAGATAAAGAAAACTAATTGTATTTTTTTTATAATTTGATGTGACGATTCTTTCACACTTTTTATTCAATTTTCAGGGCTGGGTCAAAGTCACACCCACCACTTGGGATGACTTTGTCCCAAGAAAATAAGTTACAGCTTTAGTAACTTTAAACAGTGATTTTAAACACTGATATAATGCTAAAAACACTTGACATTCTCACGTAATTGTTTTGAAATTTTAAATAAGATAATTTCGGGAATTGTAAATGTTCTAAACAAACTGAAGTGATGAAATTGAAAATCTGGGTACATGTAGTTTGTGATCCCAACAGAGATAAAATGCTAAAAAAGAACTTGTGACGTAAATGTTGTGAAATTTAAGTACTTTAATCTCAGGAAAATTAAATGTACTTAAGCATTTCAAGCCAAAGCTATCCAATTTTGTTTTTAATATTGGGCCAAAGTCACCCCAAAAATACGCCTACAATTTTTTTTAATTTTGTGGTCAGAAAATTTACTGAAATAATAATTGATTTAGAAAAATTGTGAGCATGACTGCTCGGGACTTTAGATTTCATTATAGAATAATATGTAGATCATTGTGTCCACAGAATTAGCTAAACCAGCGTAATTTGTGCAGGTCTAGAAAACACGTGTTTTAACCTGGTGACCTTCTTGGAGGTGCCTACCTCTGTACAATACAATTGATCAGAAAGGACATGGTGCGAATAGAAACCTATACATGTATATCCCAACATCAGTCACCCCAGTTTACGGTAACTCAACTCAAGTTTTCTTGTAACTCAACTCATTTTTTCTTGTAGCTCAACTCAAGTTTTCTTGTCACTCAACTCAAATTTTGTGTAATTAACTCAACTTTCTAGTAACTGAACTCGAGTTTTCTTGTAAGTTTTCTTGTAACTCAACTGAAATTTTCTTGTAACTCAACTCAAGTTTTCTTGTGACTTAACTCAAGTTTTCTTGTGACTTAACTCAAGTTTATAGGCCTACTATGGATTATCGGACCAATGGTGTGTCGGACCAATGGTGTGTCGGACCAATGGTGTGTCGGACCAATGGTGTGTCGGACCATTGGTGTGTCGGACCAATGGTGTGTCGGACCAATGGTGTGTCGGACCAATGACATGTAACCCCAGCAAGGATGTAAACTAGTCTGCTTGGGAGAATTGGACCCTCATACTATACTGGCTCTATGTGTGTCTTCTACCACCTAGCCATGCTGACTAGGACGCGGCATATCTACAAAACCCTCCTTGGCTCTCTTCCACTGAGCAGTACGGTAATTTGCACTCTGAATGTGTGGGAGGAGAGATCTGCGGCAGGGTGGCAGTTAGAAAGATCAACCTTAGATGATTTGGTTATCGTCAACCATTTTCTTGAACATCAAATATCTAGCAACATTAATTCTACTGATTATTGGGTATCCATATAATGGTGCATGTCAAATTTTCCAGCTCATCCGAAAGACCATCATCAACATCCCACTCGTCTCCCAATCTGCAAAGTGCTTCTTGAAATCTTTTGTACTTTTTTAATGGGAGAATCTTTCTCTTGCCTTTCAATGCGCAGTTGATGTCTTCACCCGTAAAAACATATAGTCAAAGAATACAATCACATTATTTAGCACCTGTTATCTGGCTAATTCTGTAACGTTCAGCATTCGCCTCTTGTCCCCTGTTCCGGTATCAAACATCACTTCATGACCTAACTGGTGAGCATGTTGTAACAATATGTGGAAAATGTCAATATCAGGACTTCTAATCACCACTTGATTGTAATCCTACTGATAGGCAGGAACGATCACGTAGAGGTGAGAGTGAGCGGCTTCTATTGGAAGGTGCAAAAACCCGAGACCAGCCGATTTCAAGCTATTCCTCCATAATGGGCAAGATAAAACCCACCACTTTGAAGTTATGTTGCAAGTTTGGTCCAGTGATGCTGCTACCCCTCAGATACAGGGCAGGAAGGCTCTGCTTATTGTGAGTGGCTGTGTAATTTGCCTAACATCTGTTGATGGACAAACAGTTTCACAAAGGAAGATTCACAGTCATACATCCAACCAAGAGGAATCAGATACACGTGTGGTACTCTATTCTGTCTATGCTTGTTTCGGCCCCCAAGTCACACAAAATCAATAAATTGAGCAATTCTGAGCCACAACATGAAAAAAAGGTTTAATTTACATTTTGATAGCCATTTTGTTTGTAGTTTATATGAAGGTAAATTTTGCGGCCAATTTGGATTTTTCCTTTCAAATTTACTCGTCGGTAACGTTTAGTCCTAATCCACTATATGTTACGACAAATATGTCATAATCGTCAACATGTTTAACAGTTGGCCTATACGTACAGTAACAGTAAATACGTAAAACAATGGCGGATGTTTTGGATCTAAGGGTCAAATAAGTCTTTTCTAAGTTCCTTTCTTTCCAAATACACAAGAAAAAAAATTATCAGTGAAAAATTTTGAAGAAACAATAAATTGTGCGTTTATGTGCAGCAAACCATAGAAAATATTTATGAGGTTTTCTTAAAATTTTGGTTGCCATTTTGTGTTTTTATAATTTGAAGGTCTCCGTTATCCGACAGATTTGAACTCAGCTTACGCAAATCATATAAAAAACAAGTGACTAACAAAATTATACACTAAAATCCCGAGCAAAGTTCTATGTTTCATATCTCAACCCGGGAAAAATTGACTTATTTTCATGAAAGGCTGCAATATTCTTTCATTACAAAATTTGTATGACATTTATAAAAAATAAATAAACACATATATTTAAGCATGCACATATATATCTGGGCTTAGAAAACATAGGCAAGATATGGATATATGTCCAATAACTGTCATTATTTTTATTATGTTGTTTTTAATGACCACGTTGACTAGTTTGTTTTGTTGTTCATTCAGATTATTTTATGATAAAAAACATGTTTGAGCATATTTGTAATGGGTGATGTATTATTAGAATGGTAAATGAATTATCTGTTATAATGGTTTATTGCATGTGCAATCAACGACAGACGCTTACGTAACCATACCCCCTAAAAAGTTGGTGTGGGTGAGTGGTGGGTGGGGGGGGGGGGGTGTATGGTGACCGATTCTGGCCCATGGACTAATAAGTATATTTGAAACATTGCAATGCTTGACCTTCAAATGCCGAAAATGGCTTTCGAGGTTTTTTAAAATGTTACTTCAATTATTTATTTCAAATTTGATGATATTTCCTAAACAATTTCGGTCATTTTGATGTGTTACACGAGTACTAAAACATGTGTTTAAAGAAAGGATCTAGGGTCAAGACCTCTATGGGTCGAAAATGATTTTCAGGTGGCCGAAAAAATGGCCACCCAATTTGTTTGAATCAGCATAAAATTCTGAACAAGAAAAACGTAGGTGACAAGAATTAACATGGAGCTCCTACGAAATTACATCTGAGCCCAACCTAAATGCTGGGTATATTTTGATGATTCACTGCATGGTTCTCATATGATGCCGGTAAGTGGCACCACCGCATCACAGGCGGTAACCTTGGGAAGTCCATCATCTCACTGTACACGAGCATGGCACAATGCTACAAGAAATGGATCTGCAGTTGGAATCCAAGAAATATCGATGGTGAAAATGCAAAACCGCGTGGCGGAATGACATGTTTAAAAAAGTGCTGGCGGCGCCATGACAATGCACTTATCCATGAACTTATTATTAATAATTGCTTCTGTGAAATATTCTTTTTTTAATAATAATTTTATAATTAACTTTCAATTTTGCTTATTTAGCATATCAATTCTTGCTAATATAGACAATTCTAACCTGCTAATAAGATAAGAAGCAATTCGGAATATAGTCAAACCCAGACGGATACACGTGTTAATAAATTATGGTTTCCAATCGTACAGGGCCCCGAAGTATATCACATTTTAGTCATATTAATTGCATCGTGATATGTTATGATATCCTCTCTAAAATAAAAGAAAAATGATATGATTGGTTGCAGTTTGCGGATCCATGCCAAACGTGTGATTATCATGCTTATAGTCCATCCTCTTGAACGCTATACGATTCAGGACCATAAATCTCGAAGCGACTGACCCAGATATAAGGCATGTGACTGGTCGAGATGGCCATCTCGACCAATCACATGCCTTATGTCTGGATTAATTTCTTCGAGAATACCGCCCACAATCTGCAATAATAAAATAAGTCGACCGGTTTGAGAACGAAATCGACGCTCCATACAGTTGGCTGGTTATTGGATATTCGACGTTGGATATTCCAAGGGTGAAGTTGGGTTACTTATTGGATATTATTTTTTGACATTCAAAATTTGATTTTCAAACTAAGACTAACGCTATTCAATGTAGCTGTGTTTTTGGAGCTAACCACGCCACAGGTTTCTGTGATGCACCAGTTTAAAAGCAAATGTGTGTACATTCCGGATCTGTTAACCCTTTCCATGCCTATCCCGGACCGTGTCCGGGAATTTTAATACTGATTACACTGCCAATCCCGGACAGCGTCCCGGGCTAGTTTGCAGTTATTTCACTGCATGCTGAACAGTCGCCAAGTGTGGCCCGATGCATCCAGCGTGCTTCAAAACAATATAGGCGTGTACTACAGTGCCATCTGGTGACTGTTTGGCGGGTACCGACCACTGCTACGCTCTGGTTTGGCCGTGTATGGGCATTTTGTTGGGTTGATTCACAAAACAGTGGCGGTGTTGATGTTTTGGAGTGAATTAAAACAGTTCGCCTGCATACAATCACAATGCCATAGAAAACTAGGTGAGCAACAGCTCAACAGTATAGGCCTATGTAGGGCTACTCTTATTCATATAGCGGGTATAGTATGTCGATTTATCCACTCTTTGCAGCAAACACAATACGTTCAACAGATGCTGGTTTAATGTTGGCCCAACGTCTGCGACGTTACACCAACATTAACCAAGCATTGGTGCAAATTACGGCTGTGTTTGTTGCGTGTCTCGTCGTTATCTCATGTCTGCTATATATATATGCCTATCTGGGTCACGTCGCACTCTTTCTGGTTGACGTGTAATTTTTACCTCAATGCGAGAAACCGATCTGATCAGTTTGCAGCCTCATTAGTCAGCATTATTCAGCGTCTGTCTCACTGGCGTGACCTCTTGTTCTGAATATGTGTTATGAGAGCTCCCGGGTAGAGCAACGACTATGCCTTTCGGAATCTCGTACCGCACGAATAATGTCACTCCTCAGGTACCGTTATCACCCTAGGACTACATAAGACACTGACTTTCAGAAATAGTGTTTGACCCTGAATGATCCAACTACAGTCATGTATATATATCACTTAGTTCACGCATAAATAAAGTTGGAAGGCATAAAACGGTATTTTTCGTACTTTTTATCGAATTTGACCTTTATACGGCCTTGATTTGACCTTGGAATGACCTTTGCACACCACCTCAGTATAGTGGAACTCCAACCCGTGTTACCCTTTCCACACAGTCATATGTAAATTTGTTGCAATTCAAGGCATAGTTCAACACTACTATATTTGGTCACTTTTGGCATTCAATTTTAGTCTTGAAGAAGGGGGAATTGAATAGTGAATTTATCCGAAGGTGAAAGTTAGGCAAATCCGAAGGGGCTATCACTACTCGGGTACTCCTCGGGTACCTTAAAACTACTTGCGACACCTTCTGAAATGGTGCTTGACCCTGAATGATCCAACTACAGTCTTATATAACACTTAGCTGAAAAAGAATATCCAGTTCGAGTCAAAGACGAAAATGCAAAACCACTTGGCGGTCATTTTTGAAAACGCTCTTGCGCCATGATAATGCTGATTTGCTTTTATTACCCAACAGTTACGAGACGTTGAATCAATGTTGATTTACTGTTGGCCCAGCGTCTGCGACGCTGAACCATCTGTAAACCAACATTGGTTCAACGTCTCGTGACTGCTGGATAGACGACCGTTGGCATATTCTACATTACGTTCTGAGAACCTGCATGCTGTCTCTTTGGTCTTTGACCTGACACTGCAGCTATCAGTCGAGCTCTTGATTAATACATTATTTGTCTCATCTTTATTCGAACTTTTCCTGCAAACAGTCACTTTTGATAATGTTTTTGCGTGCTACATATTTTACAATAATGATAACGAATTGATGCATTATGTTACGTGTATTCTTCAGGCTTTGCAGAACAGTATACTTGACCACCAATCTAGAAAAGCATTACAGGACATGGGTAATAATTTTGATGTCAGTTCCAATTAAAACAAAACAGAATTTGGAGTGAAACGCTATACATTTTATCAAGAAGCTTCCCTTAAAATGTCAGCACAAACACTTATTAATTATGTATTGAATAATAAATATAAATTACAATCTAGATACGCTCCATAGTACGTGACAGCATTCTTAACCTACATTTTGATGTACTTGTTAGATACTTAAATTACAGCTACAAACGGATTTGTTTTGCTAACAACGAATTAGTTATAATTATAGACTAGTTATAGTCATAATAATTATTACTCATTACGTAGTTATTGCCATAGCTGACACATTGGCGTCCTACACTTTATCCACGACACTGGGCTCGTATTCTCGTACAAGTTACGATATATCGTAGGCTTCTGATTGGTCGAGATGGCCATCTCGACCAATCAGAAGCCTGCGATATATCGTAACTTGTACGAGAATACGGGCCCTGATGTGTCAGTCATGCATGGCGCTTATCTGTATTAATTGTACTGCTATAGGGCCTAATGCGTTCATGGAACAGCACTGTTCTAGTCATGGCACTGCCACGTACGTCGAAATTCCAAATGTTTTCAATCTTTGCTATGATATGCTAATTTTATCCAGCATTACACGTCGATCTGCAGCACTATGGCGCAGTGCAGGTGTGTAGGATATAGTGTTGTCACATTTCCATGATATACATATCCCCTGGTGCATATTTTCTTGTTGGATATTATTGTGACAACCGCTTATGATTACATGATTATGATGATATGACAAATCCTTTTTTCCGAAGTATTGTATTACAAACTTGCATTTATGTTTCAATTGGTCAATCAAATATGTTAAACTAGGTGAATATTATATCAGCATGTTCAACATAATTATGATACATGGGCATAAATGCAGCAATTCATTTTTCTTTGTATGCCTCGTTTAGGAAAGACGCTAAGGACTAAAATGTCTCAATAAACATATTATAAATCGATTTGACCACGTAAAGGGACAATCGCCTCTAGAGCCATGCTCGGCCTTTGTGTTTGTCTTTCAACAAGAATATTCGAATGAGATGACAAATGAGCCTTAAACTTGCTAAATTAAAATATATCTTTATTTCATTTTTTTGTGTGTATTTGAGTAAATTTTACTCACTTAAAATTAAGGGTCGTGCTAGCGAGACACAACTTCAAGTGGTTAAAAAATCGTATAACCTTAAAGGCCCCATGCATGTAGTCTCCAGACCTACTCTGCACATTGTCATATTTCATACTATTTTAGATGACTTTTTAAATATTAGAGTGCTCAGATCCCATTTTTAAACCACTGGGGACGATCTTCCCAAAGGCAAAATAGGGGGCGGAGCTAATTCGTGACGTCAAAAGGTGGAGACAATGCTTGACTGGTTATGATACATGTACATGTAGCTGATGATGTATTGTATGATTTTATAAAACTGACCGAAGTCAACGCGGAAAGCCGGTCCAACGCTGCCTGAATGCAGGTACAGCACTAGAATTGATGGCCATCACCGCGACCGCTCCTGGCCAGCGTCTAGCATTCACTCGCCCCTTGTTCACTCTGTCTATGCGGGCATATTTAAATATATATAAATCTAGTTCAGCTCATGTACAAATACAAGAAACATCAAACATATACCGGATGCAGTTTCAATGTTAAATCATATTCAATAATGAGCGTTTTTTGTGTCTGAAGTCATGACGTGGTAGATCTGCCCTGCCCAAAAAATGTGCACATTTTCAGTTTTTATTAACTAAGATAGTTCATTGTGATATACATTAATTATATTGATAAACTGAAATCACTTCACAGGGGCGGCCTTTAAGGGTTAAGACATATTTTACTAAAGTAAAATAATTTTCAAATAACTTTACAATTAAATAAAAAAAATATTTACAAAATATATTTGGCTCAAGTAGATTAGGCCTAACAATGACTAAATCCGGGTTTCTGATATTTAAACATACAGCAGTCTATTTGACATGGATTGGTGCCAATGTTAATACGGATTTATCAATCTGACAATCTCGCCTCTAAGACGGATTGGAATAGTAGTCAGAATCCAAATTAACTCTCTAACCGCCGAGCCGATTATATTCGTTTTTCTACATTTTTTATAATGGGACATTACATAACAGCTTTTCTGAATAGTTAGCCTTCATTTTGCCAGGACTGCGAGTCCCCTGTTCGTGAAATAGGCATATTAGCTTATGCTCAAACAAATGAGGCCTGAGTCTGCCAAATCTGAATAATTTTCACCCACTGGAAGTTGTGAATCGCGTCAGCGAGACACAACTTCAAATGGGTGAAAATGCAAATTTATAAATCTGCGTGTTTGTTTGGCAGATTGATCTATTTTATGAATCAGCCATTGACGTTATCGGCGTTTTTGTACGTGTTCAGCCTGTTTTAACATAGTTAATTTCAGTTGCGAGTTATTGTCTAAAATATATTCTATAATTATTTTACACACATAATTTTTTTTAAATTATTTTTTATAGACCCTGCTGTATACTCGGCATACTCACCTTTTTTCAGATTCTACATTTTTATGAGGCACAAATCCGGATTATTAAGCTCAACACAGATTGGTGTCGATCGAGCTGGGTTTTAGACATCATAATAAATGAGATATACATGCGGCTTCATATCTAAACACAAATTGTGACTGTTGAAAATAACGTATGTAATAAATAGAATTGTGGATCTACAATCACTAATAATTCGCACGTTGCCGCAAGGGACCATGCCATGCATGACTGTGGAAAATAGAGTATGAAATAAAAAGAACAATGGATTTACCGTCTCTGATATTTCGCATTTCGATAGTTTCAAGCAGCACTTAAGCTTGAGAACCGTATCAAATCAACATTACTGCCACCTTCGTTTTTCAGTTTTTATCGCGGCTACTCTTTGAAAAGAAGGATAATTTTCGGGTCCCGACGAAATGGTTTCTCGGGAATGCGCCCACACGGTATCTGCCACTGGGCCGTGGATCCGTACTCTGGGTTTCACAGCACGGAAAGCCAATAATGGATCATCGAGAAAATCTGCGACAAGAGACGGAGATTACCGCGTTTAGCTGCCTTGAACACCCGGTGATTTATAACGTAGTCAAGTTTTTAGGTGTCCCTGCAACGACGTGGTGGACAGGGATTGGTCAGTACTGCCGGGCAAAGGCAAAATCTACTAACTTTAAAGAAACTGGCTTTTGCTTTTGTACAGTAGTCATTAATTAATTTCTATCCACCTTCTCAAATAATCGTCAGTTTAATAACGCGTAAGTTCAAGTGGTTGGAAATTCTGAACTTTTAATAATTCAACTACTACTCTTAATAACCTTTGAAGCTCTGAAATATTTTCGTATAAATGATAGGGTTTTTCCGACTTGAAATTGTCATAAATGTCTTAGTTAGCTTTTCCTGATTCATTCGAATACCTATGTTACGGATCTACGGCCATCATAAATAGTTTTACTCTTACAGTGCGGAGATAGACTTTAGTCGTCAGAATCTGACGTCTGTAGACGTCAGATTCTGACGACTAAAGTCTATCCTAGCGCTGTAAGGGCTAAAGATGCATAACTGTTTTGATTATTTTGTCAGAATAACCTAAAGTGTACAAAACAATCATTCATATTTTGTACGGCTTTATAAATGTACGAAAACTATTTAAAATATAGCGTAATTAGTTCACAAAGATATGCTATCAATTATTATGTTAGCTGAGATACCAAAATGCCACAAACCTCGTTGCGACTAAGACAGTATTGAAAATGGTTACAATAAAGGCTGTTTTTTTCAAGTGATTTTATATTACTGCATTCGCTTTAATATCACAACACATTCGATAAAAAGGAAAAAAAACTGATATTGTCTCAAAAATAGCGTTTTTAACTATATTTTGAAATGCCCACGAAGTATCAAAAAAAAATGCAAATGTTTCACACCAAAATCACGAAAACTAATAGTGAAAAAGATGGTTTACATGACAGTTTGGCCAACTACCTTACTAAATTTTCTCACAGTCAAGGCAAAATCTCTAAGTAGCCAAGGGCTCAGATGCTCGCCCATACTTAAAACCATTATCTGACATTATACAGTACTATTTTTCAAGTCAGTGATATTATCGGTAGTCCTAAATTAAACATGACATTTTAATGCATATTTCACCCATATCGCACAAAGTAATAACAAGTAGATATGCCTAAATAAACATGTCATAATAAACAGTGCACTATGAAATATATCTATATCATCACTTCAAAAATAAGAATGGAACGTTTTGCATTCGTTTCGAAAGATGATCATCATCTGCCACTTGGTTCTTTTAATGTCTTGATTATACCCACAGAGTGTCCTACTGTGTTATGATCAGTTTTGGTTTGATCATGATGTTGATATATGTTGAAATTCCTTATAACTCAGCAACAAGTGGAGTGAAATCCAAGATACAAAACACCATTTTTATGCCTGAATCTCTTCAATAAAATAAACTAAAAATAACAGTTATGCAGTCTACTTCTATTTAGTACATATCGTGTTACGGTAGCGAGATGGCGTCACGAACAGACGCCAAACCTCTGGTTTTGGCGCGGGAAACTTATATTATGCATATTATCTACTGAACCCATTAAAGCCCAACTTTTTAAAACAGAGCCTCCTAGTCGAAAATATAACACATTGCTACGATTAGATCATTATTACTATTTTACTATTTGATTTTTTTTTTTTTAAGTGGTTTCTGGGACTGGCAAATTTTTTTGCCAGTGGGCTTTAGAGGGGTCAATGAAATGTGTTTATTGTGACCAGTAGTATTATTAGTAAATCATTGCTTTACGTCACTTTTCGGCACAAATGGCCTTTTGAGTGACATTGTAATACGATAAAAACGCTGTAGTCAATTGATGAGATGAATGATGTGAGGGTGGGGGTTGATAGGGCATGGTGGGTTATTGAGAGCGTTTTCCTTCGCTCGCCCAATAAAGGGTTCTAGGCATGTCTAGGGAATCTAGCCACAGACATGCCCAGACTTGGGTTTGGCTGTGCAATTTAATGCTGAAACTCCTTGGCATTTCGCGCAGCGATTAGATTATGGCCAGATTCGAAGAGGCTGCAGCTTCCCTTGTATGATTGCTGTAGACTAGTGCTTCCGTACCATGCCGTATATCATGCAACTGACGGAACAGATCTGTAATGACCATCCCCGTAGTGACCAACACTGGTAATCACTCCCACGAGGAGTATCATACATAAATGTATTTTATTTCATACCGAGACTAGGAGGGGGGGGGGGTGTTTCTAGACCGGCAAATATACGGGTTTACGTGATACATGTATATCCTAGAGACCACAAGTTGAAACTGAGCCTTATTGGCTTCTCACGGATCAACTGCTTTGTGCCATGTTTACCAAAATAAGGTATCATGGTTTCGTCAATGCTGAAATCCTTAGTCACATCTGCCTGCTTGAAAGATCCAATCAACTCTTCAAGTATCGGTCGAGCCTTGTAGTAGGCCTATCTGTCACCTGACAAATTAGTATTACCTCTAAAATAAAGAAGTCTTACGCTATCATCGAGCCTGTTCCATCTCAGAGAATCAGAGACCAGAGAATTGTGAATATCAGCTCATTCTGATCAATAAAGCCGGCTATAAGGTAGTCGGTTGTATCCAGATAGAAGCATGATACCTAACAATGTTAGAGTATCCATCTTATCTACTGTATGTCTATACCGAGGCTTCTTGCCTTTTGCTGAGAATACATGTTGTACTCCCTCTGCATGATATCGACCAGATTGCGGGGGAACATTGAGAGAAATACAGTCCCAGGAGATTTAGCATTCTCTTTCAATTATACATCTTGATTGTACACTTCATACACATCCTAATGACACCATCTACTTCCTCGCTTTCTGATCTGCTTTACAGTAGTTGGCTCATCCCTCGCAGCGTATTCAAACATGGAGATGATATAATTCATCATATATCATAAACATATCAATCAAAGACACCCGTAAGTGCCCACTGGCAAATTTTCTTGCCAGTACCTACATTTTTAACTGCAATATCTTCCTAGTATATGTCATTTAGCAGACACACAATTATTATTAAAAAAAGATTGAAATGTGCTTAACATATCAGCATGCTCGGGGATTTTAATAATAAACATAATAACATAAATAACATAATAAACATAATGTATTTCGTTGCATCATTTTACAGAATGGTTTATTACTACAGACTATAATACCATGTATTATCCCACTGGCAACTTTTTTTGCCATGTAAATTATTAGTCTTTTTATGCATAGGTATGAATCTTTTTTCACCATTACAATTACATGGTGAAAATCACCACACATGACAGTTTCTTTATGAATATTGACTTACTTACTACAAGATATGTAAAAAACTACGTATTGGTCTTTTCCACGACGATGAAGTGGCATTCTGAAAGTACTATTTTCCGACAAACTTAAGCGTTGGTGAGTGTTGATATCAACTAGCAATTGCATAAAATGTAGTTAACCAAGACGACAAGGGAGTTTACAACGGGTTCAAGTCGTCTAGCCTTTTATATTTTTTTTATTGCGACGTCACACAAAAACGTCACTGGCAAAAAAAAATTGCCAGTGGGCTTTAATGGGTTAATATACTTGTTGTATATAGATGTATATGTATACAGATGCTGCATAGCTTGAGAGGTTTTGATAACCATGTTCTAGCGTAGCACGAACATTGTTTTACATAACATTATAATCATACAATATTGATGGTTTTGTATTTGTAATAAATATATGCATTGGTCAACAGCTAAAGGAAAGGATAAATTGTATAGACCACATTGAAAAATATCCGTAGGCGTCGCCACTTGAGAAGTAGTAGGTGGGTGGGTGTTGGGTGGGTGTTGGGTGGGTGAGGTGGGTGCGCGATTATTATAGACTATCAGTCTGGTCGATGGTGATGCCAAAGATATCAGCCACTGAATTAGATTCAGAACAAAAACCAACAACCTAATCATGTTAATTAAATGCACAGGAAAATAGCTTAGTCTGGTAGGAAGAAGGGGGTATCGTGCACTCTCCGGAAATCAATTTCTAATTGATGTTTCTAGATTGGAAAAATGTCATAGAAATAGATTTGCTATGTTAAGAAGTTAGTAAAATGTCCCACATATCATTTTTATGCAAATTAGTGACGCCATTACTGGAAAACGTATATTTCGCCATATCTCAGCCAATAATGCACGTAGCTCAACAATTAAGGTGTCTAACCCCACGTTTTAAGGGTCCAAGATCATTATAAAACTATTTTTGAATTGGTCAGATGTGTCTAAAAGATGCTAGCGTGTCAAGTATTGCCGCTCTTAGCGAGAAGTCTAAGTATTGCTATATAAACCGCGGATATCAATGACAGATGCATACAATAATTCATATCTGTCATTTATTTATTATGCTGACATAAAGCATCTAGACCTATGCTCAACAAATTTAAAAATTTGAATATTCAAGATATCGGATGTGTACGAGGCATATGATAGTACTTATGCACATTAGTGCCATCATTAGCGAACAAAAACTGGTAACTGCACACGTTATCTATCTAGACCTAATGTAGGTTATTCCTGAAGATTCAATAACACAATAAGACCATAGCAGAATAGCACTCTGATATGTCCCAGTACACGACATGTTGTAGAATGTATGCTACGATGTATATTAGCATGTCCTAGCACATAAAAACATTATGATGTGTCCTAGTAGGCTACATGATATGTACAACGCAAGCTAGACAATAATGTGTTTGCAACAAAACAGTTAGAACTGGCAACAGTCAAGGGTCCAGCAAGGGTCCAGCAAGGGTCCAGTCAAACCATTTACATATCACTCATCACTTTCATCGAAACTGTCAAACTCATAATTGTCATTGTGCTCTTCATGATAAACCTGGTCATCTGCTTCCCGATCGCCAGCATCCCGGAGATCAACCAGAGAGGTTGGCAAGACATCACCACATGATCACAGAGGTTCCAGGACTTCCAGCTCAGTCTTCGTCCACCCCTGTTGCACCTCGTCCTCGTACAGTTTTGTAATTTACCTTGTACAACGCAACCCGATGGATCATAATGCTGTATGAAAGAATGGCAATGGCATGGCATGGCAATATCGCGACAGAATGAAGCCCGAAGCCGGGACTATGCCCTACTCTTATTTCGAATTACTTCAAGGGTTCTTTATAGTGCACAGTACCATAGACAGTACTGTACACTCCATGCCTTTGAACAGTTTGGAGCAGTGTATATGCACAACCACGATGACAAATATCCATTCTGACCGGGATTCGAACCTGGTACCCCCAGGTTACAAAGTGGCCCCAAAGTAGACTGGTACGGGGTAGGCGAGACAGGTCGACGCCGGACTTGGAAATTAGTTTCTTGTCTTCTCCCGACATCTTGTGGGACAGCTCGACATGGACGGCGTTCACAGAAGATTTACTAATGTGTTCGTACACCAAATATGTAAGCTGCTCCAACTGTTTCATCACATGAGCCTTGATGTTCCAGTCGTCACCCATTTGCCTGAATGCTTTGAGGAACCTCAGATTCTTTCCCAGCTTTTTAGGTGGAAGAGCTGGTGCAATCATCTCCAGTGAAGACACGATATCCGAGGAGAGTGACACAGTAGTCTCTTCTCCGAGAGAGTCAACCAGGTCAGATAATTGTATGTTAACAATCTCTCTGTGCTTCCCCGATCATGTGTCCAGGTATACAGTCAACTTGATTGAATGGGCATGATGCAGTAAAATGACAAATATCTCTGCGTCTGCGGGTTCTGGCCACAGCGTATTGAAATCCTAGGGCAGTAGCATGGTGAAGGTACAGTACCAGCACCGGTCACCCTCGTATCAGTCAATTCGTGGTTGTTGTAGATAGTGAGTAGGTACTGCACTTCCATCTGTGTTTTTATAAATGGGAACACTTGGCATGATGAAAATAATGATGAATAGACAACCCAGTATCAAGACTAGTAACATAACACAATCATACCTCGCCATGTGTTGTAACAAATTGATGAGTTCTGCCCTCCACAATGAGGACTGTCATATTTGTTCTGTCCAGCCTAGAAGTGACCTATTTACCACTCCATACAGCAGGAGCTGGTATGGCAGATTTTCAGGGGTGGCGTCTTCTAGAAGGTAGGGCATAGTGAAGGAAAGTAACTTTGTTGATCTTGGAGAAAAACCCATATGGTTACCCAAGGCAAGGATGTACATGTACAGCCATAAGCCATACATACTTTATCAGCTCTTCCAATTTCATTGGTTCATTTAGACTTTACGAGGAGCGGGAATGCCAGGTTGCTTTGCTCCTGATACTGCATGGTTACCTTTCCCTGTGCGGAAGTGATGTTGATCTTGTTGTTGTCTGCTTTTGGGATTATGTTACATATTGTCGAATCGTGGCGATTGGTCTTGTGAAAGCCCACATAATGCCAAGGCAAACGAGGAGAACGACGTCCTGGTACTCATCTGTACTTCAAAGGATGTAAGCTTGTGCAAGAACACCAGCAACAATGAAAACCAAATTGTACAGAAGCCAGAATGAAAATGCAGCATTTTGTTCTATTTGGGAATTTAACACGATTTTTTTATTATATTATTATGTAACCGTTTCAGCGGTTTTTCAGCTTGATAGTTCTGATTCATCATAGTCATTCAGCTCTTCGACATAGAGCAAGCGGAATGAAGATAGCAAGAGGATATCATTCTGTTGGACAACATCTTCTTCAGTACGAGGACAAGTGCTTTCTCATGCGCAGATGGCATGTAGGTATGATTCGTATTATTTGGCCCTTAGCTATTAGAGTTATGGTTAGCAAATGCTGCGCGGAAAGATCTAAAGCGTGATGGATTCTGTTTGCACTTGGCAGCAAGGATGTCGTTGTTTTTTCTCCAGTCGATGACGTCGATCTAGACACATTACCGTATCTCAGCCTGTGATTCAGTTTACTGCCATGTATTGTCTTTGCGAGTTGGTGCTTCTGGTTCTGTTTCATTTCCCGGAAGATTGAGGTTGGTAGCTGCAAAGCGTTGATGACACTGTCGATTATGCTCAACACTTTGCAGGTCGTCTGACAGAGATGCACGTACGTGGTTGCACACTTCTTGCATACGTTATCATGCTTATGTGGAAACGGCTATCCCAGATGCTATGAATCTGTTAAAAGTTTTTTTCAGCAGCAGTTGCTTTTGCTTTATTGAATGGCGTGAATCGACCATAATGGCATATGAAGGAAGCATGCACACTGAGTATGTTCGAGGGCACAAGGATCTACGTTTTATTTTAGACATGTTGGCCTAATATCTATGCTGCCATCACCACTACCTGCAAATGTGGAATATCTACCATAACCAGTGGTGGTAGTAGAGGTGATAGATGCAACCTATGCTACTACATGTATTTCTACCACTTATAGAAATACCGACATTAAAGTAGAATGGAACGCATAGCTGAAATAAAAACAGGTATGCAACATATTATGTGCTGTTATGTTGCTTGCGGACATGCAAAGGACATATCAGATCACTCAGATCAGATCACAAATAGGTTTATTATGTTCTTTGACCTTCCAAACATAGGTCTGGAAACTTGTTATGTGCAGTTATCTATAATATTGGCTGAGCTGAGCTGAAAGATAGATTTTTCGTTAATGGTGGCACTATTTTTCACATTATCATGTGTTAGTCACATCAATAATAGTTTTATAATGCGCTTGGACCCTCAAAACATGGGGTTAGACACATCAAGTGTTGAGATATCTGCACTCTGGGCAGAGATATGACGAAACATACATTTCCCAGTAATGGCGGCACTGATTTGCATAAAAATGGTATGTGGGACATTTTGACAACTTTTTAACATAGCAAATCGTTTTCTATGATATTTTTCCAATCTAGAAACATCAATTAGAAATTGATTTCCGGGGGGGTGCACGATACCCCCTTCTTCCTGCCCAACTAGCTAGGTAGTTTTGTCCAAGTCGTGGACTGTCCTGTCTCGGATAAAAATGAAAACAATTTATAATAATTTCGTTTCCTTTCGAAAAAACATAGTAAGAATAAATACTTGTGATTGCTTTAACCCTTTCAGCGCGGGGACCGATTTAGACGTCAAGATCTTACGTATGTAGACAATTATGATGATTTAAATTTTTAAAAAAACGTTGATCTCTTTGTTGAAGCACGACTAGCATTACTACCACAGTTCTGACTGCACGTCATCTCTTTCTCAGTAACCGCTCTATAGTAACTGTTGTCTATCTTAAAATCTTGTAAACGCTGATAAATGTTTACCATAAATACAGTGTAGCAGAGCATTAATAAGTGAACTGACGTAGAAACTGCATTTAAATTTGCATTAAAGGTCCAGATCACCCTGGAGAACGCTAGCTAGTGAAATAAAACTATAGATATACAGTATCTCTCAGTCTGTGATTGGATGCTTTCACTCGTGCGATACCCTCTGTGTATACCTATACACTGCTATTGATGTACCACAAATCATTATTAAAACAGATTCCTAAGTAGTAGGCCTATAATCAGATTATCAGTTAATCACTGTGTCACATACATGGGCTTGAAGGTGACATACAATCATGATAGTACATTTGTTTTGTCTGCTCCAAGTAATAAAGTAAATGCAGATTAATCCACACTCTCACCAAGTCCAGCAAAGTATATTTTTAGTATCTGAAATATCTACGAGGTCGGCTCAACATTGGACCAACATTAGGTTACTGTGTCGTGTTTGCTGAGAATGTGATTTGTAATGTAAGGATGGCGGCAGGTTTTCCCAAATATCTACATTTGAATCTAACGAAACACTATTTTACCTCAACGAGGGCACCAATTTATTTTATTAATTCGTCATTAGTCATGAGCAAAATTAGCCCAAATAATAAAACACAACGGGGGCGTGCGACAAAAAGTCGGTTTAGCAGAACAGTATTATATAAACAGAGCACACGGCATGTGAGCGGCCCGCGCCATGCACGCGGGCGCCCGAGGGGGCTTCAAAACAATCGCTTCAACTGTTCAGGATACTATGGTGTCCGGATAAAGCCATCTCGCCCTTTCCTTGTTTCGCTGTTTCAAAAAGTAAAATCTCTTTCCTATCGCCCTTTCGCAGTTTTGCCCTTTCGTTGTTTTGTAGTTTTTTTGTAGTTTTCGTTGTTTCGCAGTGTCGTTGTTTCGCAGTTTCGTTGGTCCGCTTCGCTCTTTCGCAGTTTCGCATCGCTCTTTCGCTGTTTCGTTGTATCCAGCGTCGTTGTTTCGCATCGCTCTTTCGTTTTTTCGCATCGCTCTTTCACAGTTTCGTACTTTCGTTGTTTCGCACTTTCGCGCTTTCGTTGTTTCGCTCTTTTGTTGTTTCACACTTTCGTTGTTTCGCATTTTCGTTGTTTCGCACTTTCGTTGTTTCGCTCTTTCGTTGTTTCGCAGTCTCGCAGTTTCGTTGTTTCGTACTTTCGCACTTTCGCTATTTTGCACTTTCGTTGTTTCGCTCTTTCGTTGTTTCGCACTTTCGCAGTTTCGCACTTTCGTTGTTTCGTACTTTCGCAGTTTCGCACTCTCGTTGTTTCGCACTCTCGTTGTTTCCCACTTTCGTTGTTTCGCACTTTCACAGTCTCGCACTTTCGTTGTTTCACAGTTTCGTACTTTCGTAGTTTCGCTCTTTCGTTATTTCGCACTTCGGTTGTCTCGCACTTTCGCGGTTTCGTTGTTTCGCACTTTCGTTGTTTCCCCCCTCCCCTCCCTTCCGCTCCACTTGCCTCTTTGTATCACGTGTGTTGTGCATTAGTCCAACGCTGCCTCAATGTTATTTGAACGTCGTAAACGTTGGTCAGTATTGAATCAGCTATGGGCCAATGTTGTGTGTTTTTGGCTAATAATGCTTAAAGGGACTGGCCCAGGCTAAAATCATAAAAAAATCGGTGATTTTATTTCGGGTTCTTAATATGACCATATGATGTAAACATGTACATAGACTAGAACTGCAAAAGTTGTTTAATTTTTGTGCTGCGCATTCATCAGTTAGACTAGATATAGAGACGAAACTCCCGCATTTCCTATTTTTGACATGGTTGTCAATAATTAGAAATCAGGAATTTCGTCTCTATATCTAGCCTAACTGGTGAATGCGCAGCACAAAAATTATAAAAATTTGCAGTTCTAGTCTATGTACATGTTTACATCATATGGTCATATTTAGAACCCGAAATAAAATCACCGATTTTTTTATGATTTTAACGTGGGCCAGTCCCTTTAATAGCATATGCGGGTAACAGTCACTTGAACAAGAATACAGCCCCTGGTAACGACTATGTCCGATAATTAGTTCACAGGTGTCTGGTTTTGGCGCGGAAAACAGAACGTATATATTATATGTTACTCTTTATATGACGTCTGTCGTTTAGACGTCGCTTGCCTCAGCGAGACGTTATTATTATTAGCATAAGCTGTGGTGTCGCTACGCCCTGAATCTCACGCCTGCCCCGAGACAGGCTTTAGTGGGGCGCAGACGGTTTATATCGGTCACAAAATGCCTGGTATTGTCCAAAATTTCAATTTCTCTGCGGAATATCGTCAGGAAATGAACATGAAATGAATGGGATTTTAGGCCACCTGTGAGCACATATAGGTTAAACTGGGTCAGGAGAACCTCATGAGGATGGTAGGATGAATGAGATGACACTGCCCTCCAGACACAGGATTCGAAATTCGAGCCTTGGGGGGTCTGAGGTCCGTGCACGGTACCTCTGGGTCACGTAGGCTCCCCACAATACTTGTGGATGGGGAAGAAATATTTTTTGTTTCTTTCAAACCGCCGAGACCAGGGAACGAACCCGGTCTCGGCGTGAAAGGCAGCGGTGTTAACCGCTACCCTAGGACCCCCGCCCATATATATCGTTAGGAACATTACTGAGAACAGAGTAATTCGCCACAGGATGTATTCACTTGACATATGATGATAGTGAACTACACGACACAGCGCAGTAGGCTTAAGCGATTATTTCCAGTTAAACTAGCGTAATTGCATCATGTTACTTACGATAGTTCGCCTGCTAGTGTTTGTGGGCCGTTCAACAATTATGTAACGATTTTGACACCTCTCCTATGTAACACTTTTTAACGCTATTTCGACTAAACTCTGTAACTCATCACTTAACCCCCCTTTAAGCATTACGCAATTGGTGAACGGCCCCCTTAGGCTTGTATTCGACATTTTTGAAAACAAATTAGAAAATAAATAACTAGGTAATTATTTAATCAACATCTAATCACTAAAATGTGCATGGTCGGAAAATATTGGCTGTTTTGCCTTGGCAAAAATATTGGACGTTTTGCCTTGGCTTTGCATTATTCACATACTGACGTGAGCTTTTAAAGGTGATCAATCACCCCTTATATAGCATGAATAAATTTGTGACAAAGTTGCCACAAGATGGGGCACAAGTGTCCCCTTATATGGGGTGATTGGCTATCATGTGACCCTGCGAGAGGGTCACATGATAGCAAATCACCCCATATCAGGACATAATTATTCATATCATATAAGGGGTGATAGATCACCTTTAAAATACCGATGCTCTCACACTTTTAAAGCTATAGCTTATGAATCTTTGAATTTCGCTCTGCATAAATTCGCCCATCAATTGCGAAACAACGAAAGTGCGAAACAGCGAACGTGCGAAAGTATGAAACAACGAAAGTGCGAAAGTGCGAAACAACGAAAGAGCGAAACAACGAAAGAGCGAAACAGCGAAAGTACGAAACAACGAAATTGCGAAACAACGAAAGAGCGAAACAACGAAAATGCGAAACTGCGAAAGGACAAAACAACGAAAGTGCGAAACTACGAAAGTGCAAAACAACAACAGTGCGAAACAGCGGGAATACGAAACTGCGAAAGTGCGAAACAATGGAAGAGCGGAACAACAAAAGTGCGAAACAGCGAAAGTACGAAACAACGAAACTGCGAGACTGCGAAACAACGAAAGAGCGAAACAACGAAAGTGCGAAAGTGCGAGACAACGAAAGTGCGAGACTGCGAAAGTGCGAAACAATGAAACTGCGAAAGTGCGAAACAACGAAAGAGCGAAACCGCGAAAGTGCGAAACAACGAAAGTGCGAAAGTACGAAACAACGAAAGTGCGATGCGAAACAACGAAACTGCGAAACAACGAAAGAGCGAAAGAGTGATGCGAAACAACGAAAGAGCGATGCGAAACAACGAAACTGCAAAAAAGCGAAAGAGCGATGCGAAAAAGCGAAAGGGCGATGCGAAACAACGAAAGGGCGATGCGAAACAACGAAAATGCAAAACAACGAAAGTGCGAAACAACGAAACTTCGAAAGGGCGGGCCCTATCTGGACACCACAGGATACCGCCTACAGCATGCCTATCGCGTAGAAATGATTTCATATGCTGATCCTTCAAAAGCTTCTTCGCAATGTCAGCATTGAAATCCCAGAAAGTAGGCCTACACGATTTTCGCTTGCTTACCGCATGCGGCTTGTGCGCATTTTCTTCTAAATTACCCGTTCTACCACAGTTTTATAAACGCATCACATTCGCTCGCCCCTAGGTGTCGCTTTCTATGTGTTTTCTGCTTACTGCTTCGTTTTTTTTAAATAAATGATTCTCATAATTTTCAGTATATTCACGTGAACATACATGCATGTGCAGCTTCTATTGTGCGTTTTGTAATCTATATCTAATCTGACTGAGGTTTTAATATAATGAATCCAGACCGTCGAGCTAAATTATTGCAATTAACGCTGGAATGAGATTCATGGAATCAAATTATATGGAGAACACTAAATCAATAATAAGTGGCAGACAGGGCGGCAAAGAAATCACACAATGCTAGACCAATGCTAGTTCGGTGATATTGAAGCCACATTGGATAAGAGTTGCGTACTCGCACGCAAGGCTTGTCAGATTTAAGGAAGAATACTACATGTCTTTTTACACAGTCACACTGATTGAGTAGCAATTACGCTTCGTTTTCTTCGCACGTCGCAAACTCTAAATCCAATCTGTTAAATCAACATGTCACATTTTGTTCCTTATCGATAATTTACTTTTTATCCAAGGTGATACTTTATCCTGTAAGTACATTGTATTTAAAAGTCTGCCTGCCTAAGTGCTTGCATGCCTGTCTGCCTGCCTGCCTGCATGCCTGCCTGTATGCCTGCCTGCCTGCCTGCCTGCCTGCATGCCTGTCTGCTTTCCTGCCCGCCCGCCTGCATGCTTGCCTGCCCGCCTTCCTTGCTCTTTTATATATTTACTGTATAGCTACATCAAAGACCGTGTACAATAAGATGGTCGACTTACGGATTTCACCATACAAATGCGTGTAATACATTGTGCAGTGCTGTCCCCTTTTAGCGGGAGTTGGAACTATGCTTTGGCAAGTGTATCATCATATAAAACAAGTGATAATTTCACCACTTTAGCCTCTAAATAAAAATATAATGTTTTTCTAGGTTTAACAGTTATGACAATATTTCTACAATATTTATTTTTGGAACGAAAATAACTGCTAATATAGCAGAAAAGTCATGCTATATTATCATACAATTTTAGAGATTATAATGTCTTCATTTAAATAACAGAAGAGCTGTGTACAGAAAGTACACAAATATGTGGGCACAGAACGGGAGGAGGAGTGACGATATGTCGTCAAGCATAGCAACCACAAAGGAGATCGGGGCAAAACATTGGTAACAACCATAACTTGGCAGCCGTGTCTTTTAATTCAAACTTTTGATATTTAAACAAATATATTTACACACAAGCAATATTATAAATATATAATATGTAAGCCTTCTCGCTCGGACCACTGCCATCAATCTCACTGAAGACTGGAGCGTTAGCAGTATATTGATATCTTGAAAACAAGACAAGTTCATTTTTATGATACAATTTATTTATAGTTGAATTTTAATAATTTTCTATTACTCCTGCCGTTACTGGTAATAAGGTGCTCATTGTTTTCCGGTGGTACATGGTGTAGCCGAATAGGGATATAAATATGTAAAATTAACGTGAAACATTCACAACTTGCACGTGATTTAGTGTCTTTGATGAACGTAATAATTTGATCTCTGTTGTGACTCCTATGTAGAATGTGTTCAGGTATATTTCCTAAAATGCGTTCATTTAAACCAATTAATTGGGCGTTGTTTGGCACAAGGGAACCAGCCCTCATGACCATAAAAAATGAGATTTTTGTTTTATGACGTCGCCAGTAGGCCTACACCAGTTGTCATTAAAAAAATTGACCCAGACGATTTAACGAAATTTCACGCCGCCTAGCGAGTTGGGACCAAACCACAAACGACAAATAGGCCATTCTGAGTTTTACACAACAGAACCAACCCACACATAAAAATGCTAAAAGTTGTAAAATATGTTCAGATTGCTCTAAAAACATGAACAAGTAGCAGTATTATATCTTGTTATCAATTATGAAACATATGTTCATGAAATTATGTGTCAGTAACAAGTAATTATTCGATACATATTTTCTGATCAATCAGTTTGCTATTTGTGGGTTGGTTTTCTTCCCCGTAATTATCAATGGTAAAATTGTTAGTTATTTGAAAAGTATTTTATTTTTACAAAAAAGTAACATAAATTATAATTTGAGTGATCCTCGTCTATGTTAATAATACATTGTTCTATTTTAAACAAGATGTGTCCCATTACCATCCTTAGTAGTAGATAAATAACTACCATTTGCCACCTTATGTGGGTTGGTTCCCTTGTGTAAAACGATATTTTTCCTCCAGGTTCCAGTGATTTATATTCAGATGTTGACCTTATGTGTTGAAAGCAATTATCATGATTATATTTCTAATGTTCATGTAGCCTATGTCGCAATGTGTGTTTTGACAGTAAGATCACATAAGCCTATTAGTTGACTGTCTTAAAAATTATTCAAATTTTATTATAACATTCCCCACGATATGGAGATATGCAGGTGATTTTTGCAAGGTTTTACTGAAATTCAAAATGGCCGCCACAGATCAATGTCAATATTTTGGGGGCGCAAAAACTAAAAAAAAATAGTCAGAAATTATTCACATTTTACAATCACATTCCCCACGATATGGAGACGTGCATGTGATTTTAGGTTTTGCTGAACTTCAAAATGGCCGCCACGGATCTACTTCAATTTTTTTTTGTGAGCACAAAAACTCAAAAACCTAAAGTCAGAAATTATTCAAATTTTGCTATGACATTCACCACGATATAGAGATGTGCAGGTGATTTTTTCAAGGTTTTACAGAAATTCAAAATGGCTGCCACGGATCAACTTCATTTTTTTGTGAGCGTAAAAACTCAAAAACTTAAAATCAGAAACTATTCAAATTTTAAATCACATTCCCCACGATATGTAGATGTGCAGGTGATTTTTTTAAGGTTTTATTGAAATTTCGAAATGGCCGCCATAAATGAACTTCATATTTTTTTGTGGGCGCAAAAACTCAACAATAGAAACCAGAAATAATTCACATTTTACATTACATTACCCCCCATCTGGAAATGTGCAGGTGATTTTACTGAAATTTAAAATGGCCACCACAAGTCGACTTTTTTTATATTTGAGACCGCACAAACTCTAACCTAACTTATGGCGATGGATGATATAGGACTTCATGCAGTCCTCTTGTTTTATATAGGCCTACAGAGACTGGGGCAGATCCAGAATTTTGAAAAAGGAGAGGAGGTCTGATGAAAAATCAGTTGTCCTCCAACCAAAACAAATACATAATTATAAGTAACTTATCAACCAATTTTTTCGGCTTAACTTTTGGCAAATAATGATGCTTTCACAATTTTGGTCGATTTTTCGTCAAAATAGTTTTTGAAAGGAGGGTCAGGACAGCCCCCTTGACCCCCCTCTGGATCTGCCACTGTAGATACGCCCTATTATATTATTGATGAGAAGAGCGACAATCTAGCCAAACATGGAGGAGACGTTGGGGTGAAGTTTTGGAACAGGTCGTCTTGCTCCATCAGCATTTTTCAAATAATGACAGAAAATGAGTCAAATACGCAAAATTCCGTCATATAATACGTCCACGTTACATCAATACTAAAACTTATTCCATTTCCAATGTTCTCATCATAATGCAGGGACAGGTGTATATGGTCTGAAAATGAGAAACTCCTTGAGGCATGGGCATTAATGCATCGGATCGACACGGGCTCAATATAAAAGTGTTGGTTGGTTCCATTGTCCGAAATTGGAATACGCGATTCATCATTTTTAACAACAGAACCACGACCATTAGAACGCCTGCACCACACACGCTATAATCAGCACAATCACAAAAAATTTCCTTAGAGTACATGCTCAAACAACTATTCTAATAATTTCATGCAAGCAACTCTCATTATATTTCTCGAATTAACAGAGCTTCTCAAGGTTCAAGTTCATTTCACAAAAAATGAGTTCATTGTGGGTTGGTTCCCTTGTGCTGAATAACGTCCAATTGTATTAAGTTTTGACGTGGAACAAAGGCCACACACCTTGAATATTCAAATATTGCTTCTTAGACAGAAATGTATGCAATTTATTATTGGCATTAAAATTACTTTACCTGCAGATCGAGACATTTTGCGACAAAGATATCCACTGATATATATATACAAGAATATTATTCTCCTCAATGGTAATACCCATTTGTGGCGTGAATGATTTCAGCATTTAATAAGCTAATTCTGTTACAGAATCGCTCAGATCAGGTGAATCAGCAGTAACAGTAACATGCTTTATATCAACAAAATATTTCTGTTCAGGTATATTCCGAATGATAAACATGACAAATGATCCGTGTCATTAGACTATAATATATAGTAATATTATGTTTTCCTTTGCCCTATCTTGGTTTTCTTTGCTCGTATCTACCCTTGCACACATCGTCACTTGCCAGCAAATACAAGAAGATGCACCAATGATGGTGTAATGCTGGACCAGCATTACAAACCTTGGACCAGCATTACACTATAATTGAGTCGACGTCTCGTTTTAGCTGGGCGTCACCTGTTGTTTGTAAACAATGAATATGCATACTTGTTTATACGGGTTTATACGGTTAATATATCAACCCCTGAGGTACCAAAGGGAAGAAGACAATTAAAAAGTATTGATAACTAACCAACAAATTATTGGATAAAAAATAGAAGTAAACCTCCGTCAATACTTATTTTGCTGATTTTTATGATGTAAAGTATGTATTGTTTTCAATAGTATCAATGTCATAATTACTCGTCGTAATATCAAAATCAAACTTGATAGATGGTGAAAGCATTAGTTCCAACTCCCAATACAGGGGGACAGAACTGAGAGCGATTTCACGTTTTGGGGAGAGTTGACTATCTTTTTGTACAGGGTCTTTGGCTACATGTACAATTAACCACACTTAATTCACAAACTCTCTATAATCCACAAAATGAGAGACGTAAGTTTTATGTTCCACCGATAAATGGCGATCTTGTTTTCCATTTGACATAAATTTATTTAACATGCATGGTCTTTGATTAAGCACTATAACATTATTGTCTGACAGGGGCTTTATGCCACTTTTGTACATATATATAGGCTGAACTGGGCTATGGCAACCTCCTGAAGATGGTGAGGTGAATCAGATAATATTGCCCTCCAGACACATAATTTGACATTAGAGCCTTCGCGGTCTGAGGTCGAACACACACACTTTCGCCCACAGAGACTCCACATATTACTGAAACGAAAAGGGGGGAAATGTTTCTTTGAAAAGTGGCGACCTCCTTGGTTCACTAGGTGGCTCTTGTAAACGCCCTGCTCACTAGGTGGCCACTAGTATGTCCGAGATCATCCACATATATAGGCCCACCAGTAGGATCAATATACCACGCATATAACTAGAAGGGTCTAGTTTTTTGTGAACAAAAAACTGGAGATGTCTCCCCTCCAGCAGCATAACCATAAAGGTTGATAGCTAATAGATGTAGTGTCAATGACTTTTATAATTAATGTCATTAAATGGCTCCTGTGGACAGTAGAGACTATGTATTAACCCGTTGAACACGAGATTATTATGCTACTGCGCTCTTTCTGAAACGAGATTATTTTATGACGTCATAGTTATCTCATGCAATCAGACCCGGAGATCTCCGGGCCTCGTATCTGAATGGTCTCCCTAAATTACGGAGATCTCCGGGGCTCGTCACAAACGGGTTAAGCGGAATTTATTATTCCATTTTGGTACGAAACACTTGTCAACACTCCCAGCAAACACGACGTTGACCCAATGCTGGCCCACTGTCCGCGACGCTGGCCTAGCATCTAACCAGCACTGGTTCAACGCCTCGTGTTTGCTGGGAGCTGCGTTCAACCCAGTGAGCGCGAAACATTTGTATAACATTTGTACAATGTTGGGCCAACGTCGCAGACGTTAAGCCGACATTGTACAAATGGTATACAATGTTTGTGTTTGCTGGGAATAGCAGCTGGTCTGGTATTGCTTAATACTGCTGGCGACGATTACAAGCCAACACGACCCAATGTCTGTTAAATGCTGGGCCAGTGACGCCGGTGCTGGCCAGTATCCATTCAGTCCTAGTCAGTACTTCATGCAGTACAGAACAAAATAAGACATAGTAAAAAATAGAAAAAAAAAGAGAACAAAAACAAAAATATGATACATCTATGTGAGGTGTTTTTACGTGGTTATTATCTTGTTAGTTGATAAAAATCACGATAATATGAAAGTTCAAAACCTATATTTTTTCGTCATCTGATCACCCAACAAACGAGAGACACAAGCCCAATGCCGATTAAATGCCGGTCCACCGCCTACGACGCCGGCCCGGCACCAAATCAACACTAGGCCAATGCGTTGTGTCTACTGAGCAATAGCCCCCATATTCATCACAACAAAACAAGATATACGTCCACCCAACGTCGGTACAACGCCGATCAAGCGCCGCAGACTGTGGACCAACACTGTACCGACACTGGGTGAACGCTTCATGCCTGCCGGGGCGATCCTCAGCCACATACAATGTATTGTGTTATCCGGGAGTAGCCTTTGGGGCCCGTCTGGGAGTCAGAGCAAACACGGGACAATCACCCAATTCTGTTTCAATCTTGGGCCAACGTCGAATACGATTGACCGGCATTGAACCAGCAATGGGCTGCGACACTGGCCCAACATTGAACCGGTATTGGGTGGGTAGGTCTACATTGTGTGTACAAGGGACATCGTATAGACGCGTACAATGACTTATCAGCGTGGGGGTGGAAGGAATAAGCCTACACGCCTTGTCTCTTTGGTTATTTCAATAATCCTGAACATTTAGGATTCTGGCCCGTGAGAAAAACCAACACAGCTATCATCAAATATTAGTGCATTTTTTTGGCTAAAACACTCAAACAGACAAACCGCTGCCATATCCCCGGGACCGTATAGTCTGTAAATTGGTTGATTTTAACCCTTTAAGCCCCCACGATGCATTAAAGCATCACTTTACATCCCTGAAAACAGACTTAATTTTCCTACAACTAAAGGTTTTAGAACGAACATTTCCATGAAACTGGTTTACCAATACGTGGTAATTTTCTTTAATTTTTAAATCAAATCAATTATTTTCATCCACTACAAGTCGAGAATTGCGGCAGCAATTCGCGTTATTATGTTGTTATTGAAAAAGGTGTATTGATTATCAATGGTGACAATTTCCCACCGGTTGTTATGTTTGATCAGCCGCTATTCTGAAAACGTAATCTGATATTATAGTTAAGAATGGTTTGTTCAATGAAAGATACTAGGTTCTCATACCTTCACGAATTTTGCTGGTATTGTATTAATGAAAGTGGGCTTAAATACATTTTAGTAACAAAAATATATGATGGATGTGAAAGTTACGATGTTTCCCACACTGCGGTGTTCTCAGAACAAAGAGTTTCAAGTCCTTGGATGTGTGTTTTATTTTCCAATAAGATGGCAAACTTAAATGAACACTGATTGCGTAACTTGATATATTAAGTTACCCAACAATTTCATTATGTCGGCGCATCAGTGCTGTTTACATGTCAATGACAATTGAACTCAATTGTTATTAGTTTGTTGTTTCTTGGTTTGAATATCAACCTGATGTTGGAAAACATATAGGCCTACATTCAAACGCAAGACCAAGGGCAGAATTACCAACGCAGCGCGAGAAAGAAATATATAGGCAAGCTGTGGCGCAAAAGCGTGGCACAACAACTTCGCCAGAACAAGAAGGGTAGAAAACGCGGCACAGGTCGTGACGTAATGTATAAAACACGACGCACAAGATGTTTCTTATGACGTAGCGAGAAGAATGGCGCAATACGCAGCATGAACTGCGACGTAAGACACCGTGCGAGAAGCTGTGCGCACAAATCATAGTGCAATACACATAACACAACAACAAAACATGGATGGCTCCGTGCGATAACCATGTTTTATAGTTTTGAGAAAACGACTTCAAAGTTTACGTTCAATATTGTTTTCCAACTAATCTGACTAAGAGCCTCCGGTCATAATAAGTTTGTTTATCGATTATATTGAAAAAGTAATTTTAGGAATCTTATCCAAGGCTCCCAGCATGCCTTGCGCAAATGTTCAATATCACAAATGTGACAATATCTTATGGTAAATGACATTACCATATTATTATTGCTAGCAAAACTATGGTTGCATTAATTATGCAAATTTTGTCAAAAATCATGGAAATCGATTAGACATCTGGTTTGTTGATATTTGTAAAATCATGTTAACCCTTTGACTTCCAGGCCGGAGTGCATGCCAGGATCCAGATATACTGGTGTAGGAGTTCTATTTTTCGTCATTTGAAGCTGGAATTGCTAACGCAATTTCCAGCTTCAAATGACGAAAAATACATAAATGTAGTATATATTTGACGAAAATTTGTGTCATTTTATGGTTACGTTCATTGACGAATGACGACGGAAATTTCCGTCATGTATGGTAGTGAAAAGGTTAAGGGTGCATACCATTTGTGGTTATATTATTTGTAAGAACATAACGTAAATATAACGTACCGCTACGATTTCTTACATGTTATGTGTACTTATACATAACGTTTATTTAGTAATAGTCACTGATAAACGCACTGGACAGTATTTTATAGATCAATCTGTTACACTAACAGCCATAAACATATACTTGCTTGTGAAAAAAGTGCTTTATATTGGTCGTACAACTCAGATTTTTTATATGGCAATCTCCCCTACCTCAGCACCTCAAATCCGTCGTTATCAACAAAAAACTGCTAATGGCTCTTAACATGTTATTACATTGAGCCCTTCCAATATCAATGGAAACTAGAAATTCCGGAAATCTTGGTATTTTGGAAATTTGTACCTTGTTGGTGATTGCCTATTAATTACATGTTTCAGATTTGTTCAACAAATACAACATTATGCATGATATTATGTAAATCAAAATTTATTATTGCATCCCCATAAACTATTTACCTGCTAAGTAGTAGCATTTAAATCTACACCCACTTAAAATAATATGTTTCACTGGCGGGATTTTCAATTTAAGTGGGTAAGATTGGAAATACTCATATTTGTTTTCTTTGAAACCCAATAATTAAAGCGTTGATGTTTAAACATACTTTTTATTTCAAATGACAATATTAAAATTCGCTAACAAAATGTATTAAAAACGATTATATTTGTTCATAGCGCTTAAAGTGTTCCCACATTTTAAATCCTACATGTAATTTGATACCCAAATGTTAGAAGTGTTTACGTTGAATTTACACACATTTTATTCCGAATAACAGTAATTTTAAGTAAATTAAAAACGATTATATTCGTCTATAGCGCTTAAAAGATTGATACATTTTGAAATCCTTGTAGTCATATATTATCCTACTTCATATTCTACTTCATATTCTAATTTGTCACAATAAAAATCAACGCTAAAACAATAATTTGTAAAGTACATTGGTGCAAATTGAAGCATTTCGCGGCCATTTTGAAACTTCATCATATAGACCCTTTCCCATGGCTAACTTTCGGAAAACTTTTGACATGTATTTCACCAGGGGATATACTAATCAAAATACGTAAAACAATCTTGCAATTTGTTAAGGTCAGGCTGTTTATTGATCCTACTAGTCGTTTTTTTAGATCAATCACACCTGGCCTGAGTGGTAATAAAAATCTGCATCGCTTCTCATTCGTAAACAACAAATAGATGTGATTATACCACATAATAATTATATGTTAAAAGGTGCTGGTGTGGCAATACACGATTTTCCATCTTAAAGAAACTTGTCGGGACCGCGAGCCTCCATACAGGTTCGTACAACATATACACGAATAAAGGGTCGTTAACAAATGCACGAATACAGGTACGCTCACATATACACGAATACAGGTCCGTTCACACATATATATATATATATATTATGTGAAACGCAGTGACGTCACTCGGTGAAAATAAGGTTATATAACACCCCTCCCCCATACTTCATTCTGTGAAACGCAGTGACGTCACTCGGTGAAAACAAGGTATTATAAGAACCCTCCCACATACTTCATTGTATTAACCAGCTCGGTGAAAACAAAGGAGGTCGAGGTCATTGAGTTTCACAGAATACGAATACACGTACGTTCAAATACACACGAATACAGGTACGTATAAATGCACACGAATACAGGTAAGTTGAAATAAATTATACACGAATACAGATACGTTCACGTATACACGAATACAGGTACGCTCACATATACATTATACACACGATAATCAAATACACACGAATATAGGTACGTTGACATATAGACGAATACAGGTACGTTCACATGTGTATACACGGATACAGGTACGCTCACATTATACACGAATGCAGGTACGTTCACATATACAGGAATACAGGTACGTTCAAATATAGGCTACAGGAATACAGGTACGTTCAAATATGCACGACTACGAATACGAACCCCAACCACGTGTGGACTAGAGGAGCCTGGAATAAAATAAACTGAAAAATATTCAAATTAATTTTATTTCAGAAAAAATAACATATTTTAAATTTATTTTTAAATATTATATTATTTTTATTTTTAAAGTATTTTTAAATTTAACATGTTATTTCTTGATTTGAAGTTAAATTTAGTGCTTTTGTACATAATTTCAAATAAAATATTTTCTTTTGAATTTTAGTTATTCAGAGTAATAAAATAGCTATAATCTGTACACGTGCCACACTTTATAATCGTGTACATTTGAACATTGTGTCCGATTTGCAGTGTGCGGAATCTTTGTCGTATTCCGATGTCGTGTTCCTATTTGTATTCGCACATTATGTGAACGTAGCTTTAAAGCTGTATTCAAAATTCTATGTACGAACAGGAGTACGAATACAAGCACGGCAAAAAATCCTTAACCCTTGTACTGCTGAATTGTTTGAGGGTATTTTTCATTCAATCGAAGTTGGAATTGCTAACGCAATTCCCACCTTCAAATGAATGGGAAATAATAATATTTATGAAAAATAGAAATCTCTCAAATTGAATTACTTGATTAACTAAACATCTACCAAAATATATTTTTCAAATCTTAGTGGTACTTTATTCAGTCTGAAATTTGTTTGAAAACGCATATATACGGTCCTAGCAGCACAAGGGTTGGTGTGGGTGTTCGCATAATTACTACTATACACAGGAACAAAAATTAAATATAAGAACTGATTTTGCCGTGTTTGTATTCCTATTCGTGCACGTGTGAACGTGGCTTTTAATTGTGTACATGGTGTGGGTGAATGATTTATTTAAGTCACAACATAACAATACACACGCTTGCACGGGCTACAAGCGTAGAACAAGTTCTGCTTGAACATCGGCAGGAGGACCCAGCCAAGCGTGATCACTATCACGGTATGTGAACAGTCCGGCTACAAATCTGACCGTTCACCCAGAGCGCGTGGAGTATATACGTCGCAGATTAGCATTAGACAGACACCACGGACCGGGCTATGTGTCTAAAAGAAAATATCCTGCAAGCACGATGACATACCTGTAAAAACGGCACATATGTTATAATTAGGCAGTAACACCTTCCAGTACATGAACCTGGAAGGTGTAAGCTAAACCATGAAGATCTCCGGTGTGGTACATCGAGTAATAACCCTGATAACATAGCGGAATAAATCGCGGAGTCGCTGTAGTTATTTTAGTTCCAGATGACTGCTTTCGACGCAATTTTTTTCATTTGTTCTACACAATATTTCCAGTACACCATCATGACGATGAGAAGTAACAACATGTGCAGAAGACTGCAAACGACATAAGTAAGTGCCCACAACGTGTTCTAATGTCTATGGTTTACTTCATGTTTTGCAAAAGCAATATCCACTTACTTGCGAAGTAAACAGATACTGCCTTTTATTTTTGCACATCAGTTATTAAGGGCCTACTCTTCCGTACAAAAAAAAACAAAAATGTAGTATCAGTATATGTTTAAGCAGATACTCTCTTTTGCGATTTCAACACTAAAATGTGTGTGAATATTTTTCATGATGTACCATCTGTTCAGAAACCTAAAATAAGAAATACACATTTCAATTTAGAACCAGCATCGGATGACAAGGTCAGGAAGATCATTATGAAGTCTGCATCAAAATCCGATTGCAACTAACATCCTTAAAGCCTCGCTGGATATTTTAATCAAACCCTATAACAACTATAATTAATCTATCTCTAGAATCTGGAACATTCCCGCTGTCATTCCAAGAGGCTCATGTCACACCTTTACTAAATAAATCAAACCTTCCTGTTAATAACCTCAAAAATTATAGACCGGTCTCCAATCTAATTTTCATTTTAAAAATTATTGAAAAATTTGTTTCCAACCGATTACAAGCTCACTTGAATTGAACAATCCTATGCAGTCTGCATACCGAAAATTCCATTCCACTGAGACAGCCCTATTAAGAGTTTGCAATAACATCTCAGTTTCTCTTGACAAGGGCCATGTCACAGCTTTGACTTTACTTGATCTGTCTCCGGCGTTCGACACAATCGACCACAACACTCTAACAAATAGACTAGCTGAGTGGTATGGTGTGCCTGGAATGGCTTTGTTTGGTTTAAATCCTACCTTTGTGGCAGGCATCCAAAAAAAAAAATTGACAACTCTTTTCTGATTCTAGTTTGCTTGAGCATGGAGTGCCGCAAGATTCTGTACTTGACCTCTGCTTTTCAGTTTGTACACCGCTCCTCTAAGCAGCATGATTTAAAGTTATGGATTGAGTCATCGGGGCTCACAAGAAAACACTATCACGCTCCACTCGTTCCAAGTGATTAACACGGTTATTTGAAAGATTTCTATTGTATCCCCTGTCCTTCAGTTTTCACATAGTTTCGCCCATACCGATGGGAGGTAACCTTTATTATCTCACGGTACAAAAGAAACTTCATCCTTTTACATTTACAAAACCCCTTTGCCTGTTGATTTTGACTACCTATTAACAATCATTCTCTTTCTAAAATTTTTGAAAATCTTCGAACATCTTCATGGAATTATAATGATCAACTGCTTAAAAACGAGTTGACATCCTTCTATCGGGTATCCCAGCAAAACGAAACATAGTCCCAATGTGGTTTAAATGCTGGTCCAACGTCTGCGATGCCGACCCGACATTAAAACGACATTATTAGGTCAACCTTCATTGTGTTTGCTTGGATGAAGGTATAGGCATATCATGATAGACGGTAGCCGAGTAAACAACGTCTCTGGGCGAGCGCAGCGAGCCACAGAGCCGTGAATCTAGTATCAAAGTGGCTTTGATAAATGAAATGAAATGAAATGAATCGGGCTTTAGGCCACCTTTGTGCACATATAGGCTAAACTGGGCCAGGAGAACCTCCTGAGGATGGTGAGATGATTGAGATGACACTGTCCTCCAGACACAGGATTCGAAATTCGTACCCTGGCGGTCTGAGGCCGAGCACGCTACCTCTCGGTCACGGAGGCTCCCCACAATACTAACTTTCACACGTGGATGGGGAAGAAACAATTTTGTTTCTTTCAAACCGCCGAGACCGGGAACCGAACCCCGGACTCTGGCGTGAAAGGCAGCGGTGCTAACCACTACCCTAGGGCCCCCGCCCAAGTGGCTTTGATACCAACTTTAAATTGCTCTTCTGGACTTAATCTGATGAGCTATGGGCAATCTAACATCATCTTGATTATAATAAATATATTTTCTTACATATCTGTGATTTTTGAGCTGATATGTGACATATTGGACCTGAATTTAGGTAAAATACAACGGCGACATAGTTTGCATCAACCTTCGCCAGTGCGACATGAGTGACATCTATGTGAGGAGAATTCGTCCGCTTAAGGCGCAAGCTCAGACCGCCTTAAACTTGTTTATCAACACAAAAACACGTGCGTGAAGCACAAGAAAAACTGCAAATACCATAGACATATATAGATTAACATACAGGTCAGTGGCAAATACCACGTGCGATGACGTCATCTACCACGTGCGATGACGTCATCTCACAAAATCTCGCGTTTCCACCCCACTCCACCCGAGATCACTTGGTAGTCTCAAGTGTAGTTTCGGATAAATAACATGAATATAAACTTACTTTCCCTTTCTAACAATAAAAAATCTTCACATATATGCGTCAAATATATACTTAGTGAAGACGTGTACACTGCAGGTGAGTCAGCGAATTGCGATTTAACCCCGAACTGGGCACAGTTTATTTCTGTAGCAGGACAGCGGCTGTACACAATTCAGCGCCGTAGGCCGACCAGCGCTAGATAGACGGTTGTATTCAATGATTTCCACCCCACGAGTAATTTGGTGATAAATCTCGTTACTATGAACCAGTGCTGATTTGATGCTGGGCCAGCGTCGGGTTATCGCTTCGTGTTTTCTGAGATCATTGTCCTCAGTTGACGTACACATACTTGTCTCGCTCAGCTCTGCCTGTGTGCACATTGCGTGTACACATTGTAAACTATTGACCTGTAGCAACAGTAATAATAGTTTCAGAATGCAGTTGAATTATTTGAGTTGAGCAGTGTGTTATATTAGCTCAATGCATAACTGAAAACAATTATTAATAAACCATTGTATTTATGTATGAAGTTGGGCCAACGTTGGTTCAGCAATGCCAGAGTTGAGCGCATTGGGCCGGCGTTGTGCCAGCGTTGCCACTAGGACAGGTGCGAGCATGCCTCATTATATCATTGATAGTGATGATGTTCTGCCAAACAGACATTTGTGGATCCAGGGCACGGTTGGAAAGCCATGAACAAGGTCTACAACGTGACGTCGGAAGCTACAGGTCTACCCACTAATAATACAGATATTATGTAATCCTTATTATATCATCAAGTAGCTAGGTGTGAGTAGTAATTAGATTCAAATAAAAGGGTCGATAGTGGTCATGCAAACATATCTCAGACCCCACCTTTAGAGGTAAAATGGTGGCAGAGATAATTGTGAACAGCTAGACCAAAGAATGCTGTTTTGGGGTTGGTCCACTGTCTGCGACGTCGGACCAACATTAGTCTAGCATTGGCTTAAAGTTCCATGTTAGCTGAGTTACTTGTGTGAACACGGCTAGATGATGGCACAGTTATTCTCTGTTATACTCGGAGAAGTCTGCCAGTGCGCAGGCGCAGAATTTATAACATAGAGAAAGCCAGAGACAAAGCGCGAGAGAGCTCTGGGAGAGATGCGCGAACCACCATAGAGTAAGGCCTGACTATTGTCTGTGAGCATGTTATGATCATGATGTAAGTGTATCAATAAAGAGGTGAGAAGATGATCCTGACCATGAGACCCAGCAAAAGAGTTTGTTATTAACAAGCCCATTATAAAATCCAACGATTTTGGTGAATCTGGAATGCGTTAGACTGTTAAATCCGTGGACTTTTAATTGGACTCGCAGTCCAAGGATTTTTCAACATGGTGAGAATTGGCTGAGAATGCAATGCTGATTACCTTTACCAAGAACTTTATATATAGAGTTATTGGCTTCACCTTCAACCAGGGATACTAGTATCCTTGGTTCAACCAACGTACCCTCTAACCCTTTAACCGCTAAAATCGTGCACTTCCGTTTTGTATAATCTTACTAATTTTCACTCACTTGAAGTTATGGATCGCGTCAGCGAGACACAACTTCAACAGGGTCAAGTGAGTGAAAATTGCAATTAAATAATTTGGCGGTTAACCCGCCGGTGCCGCATATATTCGGATTTTCATTTTTTATTAGCACATTAAGAACCAAATTAAAAATAGGCCTATGTTAAAGATAAAATGTGACATCAACCAGCAAGATTTGAAAAGGGTTGACCTCCATTTTGTCAAATCTGAATAATTTTCACTCACTTGAAGTTGTGGATCGCGTCAGCGAGACACAACTTCAAGTGGGTGAAAATTGATATTGAATAATTTGGCGGTCAAAGGGTTAAAGAGTTAAGCCCACATGAAACCCTAAAGCCTAACATTTTGCATCCCAGAAAAAAAATCCTCTACCTCAGGTTTCAGAACCATAATTAGCATGAAGCTGTTATAACAAAATATGACCCTTTTCTTTAACCTTTTCACTACCATACATGACGGAAATTTCCGTCGTCATTCGTCAATGAACGTAACCATAAAATGACACAAATTTTCGTCAAATATATACTACATTTATGTATTTTTCGTCATTTGAAGCTGGAAATTGCGTTAGCAATTCCAGCTTCAAATGACGAAAAATAGAACTCCTACACCAGTATATCTGGATCCTAGCATGCACTCCGGCCTGGAAGTCAAAGGGTTAATTTTTCTTTTCGTCGCGACAGCAATTCGCGGCTTGTGGGGCATG
The DNA here is from genome assembly GCA_964017125.1 of Flabesymbios commensalis. Classification (NCBI taxonomy): domain Eukaryota; kingdom Metazoa; phylum Annelida; class Polychaeta; order Terebellida; family Flabelligeridae; genus Flabesymbios; species Flabesymbios commensalis. The sequence continues at coordinate 39,703,038 of OZ024910.1, read as the reverse complement.
ACGTCTTAAACGGTAATTAGGCCTACAGGCTTGAAATTAAATCTTACCTGTCAAGCGGAGTGACACAAAAATCATGATTATTCAACTAACAGAAGCACAATGCAGAGAGAAGGAAACGATTCAGAGGATCCAATACTGCGCATATCAGATTATGATCGGAAACTCGTTATATCCTTATCACCTTACGCTTGGCTGCGCTGACAAGGATAATTGTTGTTATTTTAAAGCCGCCCTGCTATCTTCGGTACCTGTGTGCCAATGAAGCAACGTGTTCATGAGACAATTTGGCACATTTAGGCCGCAGTTATGTGCGGTAGGCAGGCATGCAGACTCAAACACGACTCTGATCTATTTAGCTGTTCCTTGCTGTATAATTTCACAATATAAGTGTATGCTAATCTATAGGTCTACCTATGGTGTTATTGCTCCAAGTAACATAGTTTCGGTCATGTTTAATAACTATGATTATTTGCAAGAGTATTATTAACCCCTAGAGCTCTTGAGCTGATAAATTATTTTTTTAGTAACTTGAGGTTGTGTCTCGCTACCGCGATCTACAACATCAAGTGACTAAAAATTGGTCGAATTTGCTAAATTAAAGTCAAAATGTACATGATTATCGCAGGTTTGAGTATATTTATTTTTAGAAGCTGATTATATAAGGCCATTAAACATAAGTAAACAATGCTAAAGTCGGCTATGGTGGATGTCAGTGTCTAAGGGTTAACTAATTTATGTTAACCCTTTAAGCCTTCACGATGCATTAAAGCATCATTTTACATCCCTGAAATCAGACTCAATTTACCTAAAACTAAGGGATTTAGAACGAAAATTTCCATGAAACTGGTTTACCATTTCATGGCAATTTTCTTTAATTTTTAAGCCACATCAAATCATCTTCATCCACTACAAGTCGAGAATTGCGACAGCAATTCGCGGCTTGTAGTGAATGAAGATGACAATAGTAAATTCAGGCGTGAAAGGGTTAATATTTGTCATGATACTCAATACTAGGCCACTATATAATCTTATTTTACTGTTTCACAAGCAAAATCTCGTGATGTAGTTAACCTGGTAACACGTCGAATATAGGCGACTATATTATTCCTTTCCTATGTTTCATTCACCTTATGCGACGAGCTTTTAGAAAAGAAAAATGTCTCCAATCTGCGATAATCATATACATTTTGATTTCAATTTAACAAATTCAACTAATTTTTCGTCACTTGAAGTTGTGGAACGCGGTAGCAAGTGTTAAATTTATTTAGCAGTCTTTTGGTCTTACCTGTTGGTGAACCCTGATGCAAACACAAGGATGGATAATAATATTATTACTGACTATCACTGGAAACATTATTGTTCAGTGGACATTTTGGAAGTTGGAAATATACGATTAACAGATTATCAAGTAACAGAATCCTGGTAAACTAACAATAATTTATTTGATCGAGTGTCGCCTATTGGTGAAATAGATCATAGTAATTTACTTTTTTTTGACAGAATACGATCTCTATGCAATAATGCAATTGTTTCGAATATTAATTTTAATTTGCGCATAAATCTCAACTCTTAAGCACTTGGATCGACTTTAGACGTCAGTCTGTAAGTCGATCCCCGCACTGTAAGGGTAGACATATTTATTATGATATTTATGATGATTTCAAATTGAAAAACACTTTAGTTTCCAGTATTTGTATAAAAAATATTAGGCGAATAAAAAGTTTGAAAATCGATTTCTGCACGTACAGCTGCGATCTTTGCTAGCGACATATCATGTAGCATGTGTAGACCGGACGAAAAAGTGCAACGTCAATAAAATTTGGAAGCTTATACAGAGACGCACAATATCCCAACAAGGCTGGGGTGTCGATATAGTTGCACATGTAAGTGGTGGTATTTTTCGACCACCAAGGTCAGCTCATTAGTGAGGCGCTGTGTCTGTTGAATCAAGAACTGTATAAGTTATTAGTTGGATGCAGTATATATATATATAGCATGGTAGGGAGTCACTAGTCCACAAGAACCTTGCAAAATAATCTGCAGCCTCCTCATGTTTACCCATAATCCATTCAACAACCCGGATAGTAGCATTGAGCAAACGGCCTTTTGACCCTTTAATCGCCGGTCTCGATTATGTTGTTTTTTAATTATTTCACTTGCAAATTAAATACCAGTTTTTGAACATGGTAAAGGTAAAACGTGACCTCAATCAACAAGTTTCAAATCGCTGTCAAATCTGAATAATTTTCACTCACTTGAAGTTGTGGATCGCGTCAGCGACACACAACTTCAAGTGCGTGAAGATCACAATTAAATTATTTGGCGGTTAAAGGGGTTAAACCTCTGTCACACTTGACCGGACAGGCCCGAAGAACGAGAAACAGAAGGTACAGTATAACCTCGGTTCCGAACCACCTCAATAAGCGGACCAGCTCGCGTCTCGGACCACTTTTGTCGAGTCCCAAAGTTTTGCCCATTGACGCATGCTTAAAGAATAACCTTTAGCGGACCACCCCCGCTATTCGGGACTCAGACCACTTTTTTGCACCAAACCAGTATCAACCTCACTAAGCAGACCACCTGGGACATCACGGGTCAATTTTTGAACCCCTTGGATCAATGACAGAGCATTCACACCTACATGTACTATGAAAATCGCGCATCTGCGCTTGGATGCCCACAAACGCATATGGATAAGACCCTATAGCTTCTGTGGTCTTTGTGAACGCCCTGCAGCGTGATATTCAGCTGACAGTCTGGGTGAGGCATTAAAATTACCGTGGGCCCTACATGGTCGACTTCGCGCCTTCACGCCTGCTTGCACATAAGCAACGGTCATATAATTAATGCTTAAAATTAATTTTATTTCACAATAATTAAATTATTTTGGTAGTTTTTAATAAACTAAAGCTGACAAAGATAATCTTTTTGTATTATTTATCTTTCTAAAGTAATTTATTTTACATTGCAATACCCTAGCGTCCGCAGGGTCAGCTTTTGTCAATTAAAGGGATGACCCATCAACAACAAGACATTAAGCCAATATTCGTTTAATGTTGGTGCAGCATATCAGACGTTTGGCCAGCATTAATATAAAATTGGCACCACCTCTTTGTTGCGCATACACCATAACACCATGAACACTTGACACTACGCCATCTGTGCTTTCACAAACTTCTCCTGGAGTGATATAGCTATGGGACTTATGCTCCATTTCAATTCGATGGTTTATATAATAAACATAACACTAGCTTACCAAGATATAAAAAGAGGATCTGAATTTAGTAAAACATTCAATGTTGTTCATCAATATGGCAGAAGCTAGACGTAATAATCTCATGCTGAAAGAAAGACCTGTTGTTGTCCAGCGAATACGTTTCATATTCGACGATGTTCGGGACGGATGTAGAGCGTATAGGCACTACACATCTTAAAGGTGACATATCACCCCTTACATAGTATGAATAAATTTGTGACAAATAAATCAAAGTCGCCATAAGATGGGGCACAAGTGTTTCCTTATATGGGGTGATTGGCTATCATGTGACCCTCTGAGAGGGTCACATGATAGCCAATCACCCCATATAAGGACATAATTATTCATACCATATAAGGGGTGATAGATCACCTTTAACATTAGATAAGATACAGACCTATAGATACTCGAACGCATGGCTCTTGTTTTATCAAGGTCACTTCTGGTGCGCCTCAAGGATCTTTATTATATGCCCGTTACTTTTTTGTTATATATAAATGGGATGCCAACATATATTCAATCATAATTATACTGTTGCAATGTTTGCTGATGATGCTAAGTGTTATAACAAGGTTAGAAATAGAAAAATCGTGAAAACTTGCAAAGTGGCATTGACAATCTTTATAAATGTAGTGTACTGTGGAGATTAAGGTTTATCCATATTAAAATTATGTCATTACCGAGTCATTTTATTCTTTTAATACCTAGCTAAAACATTTTTACAATAATTTACTTTATTGTGATTTTTCCTGCAGCATATAAATTATGTTACTTGTGTGTTATGCTACCTGTATAAAATTATGTTTTCACAAAAGCTTGATAAATACATATTTGTTTTAAATGACTAGTATGAAGAAATAAGCGTAGCCATCATTGGTTGTAATCGGCATTACTACAATCTGTCAAACAGTTGTTTCCAACTTCCACATTATTACTCATAACAGAAACTTAAAAATCATTGCATAACATTGAATGTATAGATAGAATGTGCTTTATTATGAGACTATTGTCAAATATTGCAACTCCATACAAAGGTGATGTTTGACACCATATCGCCTGTTTTAGTGGTCAATTTATGTTTCTCCCATGCAAACAACGGTCCGAGGAAAAACGTAGCCTACTGGTCACACCATAGTCATTTTTCCTTTCTGCTGATGAACAATTATTGCATAATTTCGATAACTGTTGGAAAAACATCAAAATGGTGGATCAATTCGATTTTATGTCGTCACTTCATTGTAGGTGCGGCGATAATTGGAGACGTTTCTTATATATCTGGCAAAATATGTTCTGCGTGCATTGCTAATAGCCAGTTCTTTTGAAAGTTTGCTAATGTTTGAAAAATAACGCATTACTCTGATTTCGAGTTATTTAACCCTTTCATCCCTGAATTTTCCATTGTCATCTTCATCCAATACAAGCCGCGAATTGCTGTCGCAATTCTCGACTTGTAGTGGATGAAGATGATTTGATGTTGTTTAAAAATAATAGAAAATTGCCATGTATTGATAAGCCAGTTTCATGGACATTTTCGTTCTAAAACCCTAAGTTGTAGGAAAATTAAGTCTGTTTTCAGGGATGTAAAATGATGCCTTAATGCATTGCGAGGGCTTAAAAGGTTAATTTTGGGAGCGTGATAATAAGATGATAACGTGATAATGACAAAATTTTAATCTATCATTCTAATTTTGATCTGCATGTTGCTAATCATGCTAATGTTGCTAGTGAACAGCCTAGTGAACAGCTCTTGCACGCTGTTCTGCAAAAAAAACAAAAGCCGTACCTGCTTACTTTTAATGTAAGTAAGCAGATACTGCATTTTGGCTTTGCACGACACAACAGAAAGCTCGATAATTATTGAAAAAAAACCATTATACATGTATAGTATTATATTATTAAATTGGACGAGTTGACGTCATTAATTTATTTTAATTTGTCGACTCGATACTTTACATCATTTTCCTGTAACCCTGGTAGCGTGTCTTGATCAGCTCCGCATAAACAAGTTGTCGGACAAGACATACATGTATTGTTGAAAAATTGCAATGGTCAATTTATCTCATCTCAGCTCGTTCCCACAACCCTTAAAGCGCTGAAACATTTTTTAAATTTGAAACCATCACAGATGTCTTAGTTAGCTCTTTCTGCTTCATTTTAGTACCTATGGTATGGGTCTACGGTTAGTATACACATGTTTACTCTTACAGAGCCGGAATCGACTTTAGACGTCAAAATCTACGTCCACAGATGTAATATTCTGACGTCTAAATTAAATTCGATCCCCGCGCTGTGAGGGATAACCTTGCGGACAATTAATATTATGAGCTAGGACTTTTTATAAATTTCAAGCATGTAGGTACTTCACCAAACATACTAAGGCTACTCTTTCTAATTTTAGATCGTCCATACAAATGAGGCAGTGACACAAGATACAATATACTCGTTATGCCGGCATTGATAAGAAGGAACAAGGGCATAGCGCTTTTCACAACAGCTTTGCTTTTATATTACCTCCATATTGTTTATTGGACAGAAGAAAATAAATCGCATGTGGAGAAAACGGACATTGATGATGATCGTCGCTGGATACCGCACAAAGATATCCCACCTATACAGGAACCATTACAGCATTCACAAGCTAATTCCACCATCGAAACAAATGCCGGACAATTTAGTGTTGACAAGTTGCCATCTTGGATTCCACGCTCAGAATATTTGTTAGCCGAAGAGAGATTTGTGGGCACAGAGTGGTCAGATCTGCCAGTGTATCATAAAATGCTTCTTCACTGTTCACGTTTTAACCCTAATATTCCCAGATGGAAAATGAGGAGGCAATTTCATATTGTGAGTGTACTGAACAAACACCAAGCGTTTATCATAATTATAATGGTTCAATGCTGGGAGAATGTCTGCAACACTCCAACATTCAACCAGAGTGGGAACGTTTCCTGTTTGTTACCTAAAACATTGTAAAACAATGATATACATAGGGCTAATATTCTGAATCACCATAAATTCACTCATTTCCTTCATTATTGTAAAACAACGGAGCTTTTTAAGGAACATTTCACAAAAAAATAATTCTAACTGAAAGTATTTAATTGTAGGAAACAAAAAATGTTGGCACAAATTGATCATTTGGTGCGCACCAAATAATCTGATGCCCTCAAATTAATTACTAAAATTATTTGGTGTCCGCCAAATCAGTTGGTGCTACCAATTAATTATATGAATTGTTTTGTGCGCACCAAATGACTTGGTGCGCACAAAATAATTAATTGGTGCGCGCCAATTAAATATTCTCAGTTACAAGGTATTTCTTGAAATGTCCATTCAAAAGCTCTGTAAAAAACATATATGTGGTAGAAAATAATAATCGAGCTTACTTTTGAGTTTTGCATCTGCAAGGCCGAAAGGTAGTTACTGCTTACCTGAAAAGTGGGCTGTTTCTGCCTTTTAACTTTGAGCTGTGCTATGTAAATAACCACACGATGTTATATTCCCATGGTGTGATTCACATTTACCAGCTTTGTTTGTTCCACGACAGGAGCCCCACGACTACCTGATGAACTACAAAAACCCCTGCTGGTGGGACGGCCCGCTGTTTGACCGTAAGTTGAATTCGCCCCACCTTTTCGGTCTTGCACAGAGTGAGTTCTTGTACAAGAACACCACCCGCAGGCTCAGGTGCCTGCCTTACTTCTACCTGGTGGGCGCCCCCAAGAGCGCCACCACTGACATCCACTGGTCCATCGTCAGGCATCGTCATGTGGCTTCAACGGGCATGAAAGAAACGCAATTCTGGACAAAGTTTGGAGTAGGTGAGTACCTGTGAAAAATGAATCATCCATGAATTGGCACTCACCCGCTAACCTACAATCTATATCATGAATCTCACGTCGTAATCAAATTATAAAATAAGTATTAACCCTTAAATCACATTTATTGGATAACAAATACGATAATGTTCCTACCTCCACCGATAAGGTTATGTTTTTGGTCGTTTGTGTTTGTCTGTCTGTCTGTCAACATGATTACTTGCAAAGTAATGAACGGATTTGCATGAAACTTTTACTTGTTTACCAGAAGTGTATTTCGGGTCAAGGGACAATCCATTAAATTTTGGGGATGATTCGGATTACGATCCTGATTCACAAGTTTAAAGAGAAAATTATGCCCCGGCAAGGAACAACCCATTAACCCTTTAAGCCCCCACGATGCATTAAAGCATCATTTTACATCCCTGAAAACAGACTTAATTTTCCTACAACAAAGGGTTTTAGAATGGATATCAATATGAAACTGGTTTATCAATACATGGCAATTTTTTTTCCTTTTCACCCACATCAAATCATTTTCATTCGCTACAAGTCGAGAATTGCGACAGTAATTCGCAGCTTGTAGTTGATGAAGATGACAATGGTAAATTAAGGCTTGAAAGGGTTAAATTTTGGGGATGACTCGGATTACGTTGTGTAAATGTTATACAAATGTTTTGTGTTTACTCGGATGCTGACAACGTTGTAATTAATGTAATTTCCGCCAATCTGACTTATTTTTTTTTGCTGATGTAAAATGTATGTTTCTTTTCACAGGTTTGCAGTACAACGAGTGGATGTCGTTTGACGATTTCATTGATGGTATTGAAGAAGCCACAGATTTAATAGCAGCGTATGAAAAAGATGGCGGCTACCATCCAAGAATAACAGGTGTGATCAACATACTCGTTTACCATAGTTAATTTTCTAAAACTCTCACAGCGTTAAATTATTTCTGTTTAAACCATGGAGACCAAATAGGTTTGTTCAACTTCAAATCATCATACATATCTTAGTTAGCTCTCTTCGCTTCATTTCAATACCTATCTTATGGGTCTAGGGCCAATAAAAATAGTGTAATTATTTCAGTGTGGACGTCAGATTCTGACGTATAAAGACGGTCTCCGCGCCTAAAGGGTTCACATATACCTGACAGATGATAATTAAAACTATACAAAAATGAACAGCATTTCAATGATGTGGAAACTTATTTTCGCACTGCAAAACGAGAGATAAAATAAATGTATTATACAGTGTTGCATAAATATACACTGGAAAGCGTAGAAACCTTAAAGTGCTAAATTAAATAAATCAAATTTTCACCCACTTGAAGCTGTGTCTCGCTACCGCGATCCGTAGCTTCAAGTGGGTGAAAATTATTTGTTTTGAGGCCGATCATTTGTAAATCTTGATGTTTTAAACACACATTTTATTCTCAATAACAGTGATTCAGTCGGTTAATAAAATAGATTATAAAACGACTATAATCGGGTCTAGCGGTGAAAGGGTCAACCCTTACAGTGCGGGGATCGACTTTAGACGTCAGAATCTGACGTCTGTAGATGTCAGATTCTGACATCTAAAGTCGATCCCCGCACTGTAAGAGTAAACATATTTCTAATGGCCGTAGACCCGTAACATAGGTATCCAAATGAAGCGGAAAAAGCTAACTAAGACATTTATGATAAATTAAAATTAAAAAAAACCTTTTGGTCTCCATAGTTTATACAAGAATTGTCAGCGTGTTTAGGGTTAATGGATGTGTATTAGGAGTAGTTGCCTATTTTCAGCTGACTACACGGCATCCTACCTGTACCTGAATGACCGCTGGCCGCTGATCCCTGAGAATGCCGGACTAGCGGAGCCGGCAGTGGTCATCCCCCACCTGATACACAAAGCCACCCCCGAAGCCAAGATTATTATCAGCCTAAGGGACCCCATAGAAAGGTTAGTGGAAAACATATGACTGTATCAGTTAACAGGTTCAGATTTGCAAATATTTTTTTTTCTCAAATTAAACAACTAGAGTAATGTTCACCCACTTGGAATTTGTGTGTCATTTGTTTGTACCGATTTTCATGAGATTTGTACCGTAACAATATGAAAATGTGTTATTCTCGCGAGTGATATAATAAATTTCAAAAATAGACTGTCCTCACTTTGCATGAATTAGGGCGGCCATTTGGTTGATTACGATGTAACAAACATCCCAGCAAACACGAGACATTGAGCCAGTGCTGGTTAACTGTTGGTCCGCCGTCTGCGACGCTGGCCCAATTTTAAACCTACATCGTTTCAACATTCGTGTCTTGCTGGGATATTAAGTTTTACTTAAACATGTATTTATCGTCCAGTTTTGTGTCGTGCAAATCCAATATACCTTATCTGTGTACTTTACCAGTAAGCAGATACGGCACACAAAGAACAGAATATTCCTACCACGAAGCAAACATAATCATGAGAAATATATTTCTAATAAAAATAATACATTTTATGTTGTATTATATATTGACTGTCGGCATGAAATCACTCATCTCTTCACTATATATATATTATGTTTAGGGCGGCATTATTCTGTCTGGTAAGGTTGCCAAATAAAAGGTAATAATATTGGCGTGACTGAGATTGCTGCCAATTATTGCCCTATTACGGTAACTAATTAGCCTAAAATTACATAAAACTGTACTTTTTCTGGATAGTTCACATTGAAAACTAGCTAACCTCCATTTCTCCTGACATCCTGAACCTGACATTTTCTGACAAAAAAATTATTGTAATTTCAATTAAATAAATCAACATCATACGGGATTCGTTACTATTCCGTGTTTTCCTAGAGATGTGAACCTGTTCTTTATGCTTGCTGTACATATCCCCATGTCATGATCATTTCCTATTGTGGTGACGTCATTAGGCTCGGTGACCAGGAATGTGCATAATGATATATTTGTGCTAGCACGAAGGCACGAAACTTAATACATTGACCCAGCGTTGTTTTAATGTTGGTCCAGCATCGGAGACGTTGGACCAAAATTAAAACACCATTCTTCATTGCCTCTTGCTTGCTCAGATAACCTTAGTTGAGTTTTTTTTCAAAGCTTCTCCTTTATTTTCATTTCAGGTTATATTCTCACTATTATCAGGACGCCACAGATCCCAACATGGATCGACCTGATCCCGGTCCTGAGGACTTCCACAAACACGTGGTGCACGCCGTCAGGCTGATGACAGAGTGTCTGACTGGCATGTCAGAGAGGTCATGTGTCTACGACGCCTGTCTCAACACCGTGTATTACGGACAATTAAAGGTACAGCACGGATAATTCGTCGCCTCGGAGCTAAAGGATCCTATCTGACACTTGTTAGAGTGGCAGATATTTTATTTAATAAAATTTTCACCCACTTGAAGTTGTGTCTCGCTGACGCGATCCACAACATTGAGTGAAAATTATTCAGATTTGACAAAATGTAGGCTAACTATTTGCAAATCGTGCTAATTGATGTCACGTTCCATCTTTAACATGTTAAAAGGTGGAACTTAATGTGCTGATAAAAAATGAAAACCCGAAAATAATCGGGACTGGCTGTCAAAGTGTTAACACTGGTTACGAGGTTATCTTCTAACCCTTACAGCAGAATCTACTTTAGACGTCATAATCTGATGAAAATGAAACGGTAGGAGTCATTTGGTGATTTCAAATGTAACAAACCCTTTGGTCTTCATGGCTTACATATTAATATTCAAGCGTTGTAAGGATTTAGGATCCCCTAAGAACACGGCTCGGACATCTATCACCACACAGAAACTATTGCTCTTAGCTAGTTTAACCCTAACAGCTCGGCGATCGACTTTAGACGTCAGAATCTGACCTCTGTAGACGTCAGATTCTGACATATACAGTATAGGTGATCCCGCACTGAAAGAGTGAAATGTATAAGAGCGACCGTAGACCCATAACATAGGTATTTAAACGAGTCGGAAAGAACTAACTAAGGCATTTATGATGATTTCAAATTTAACAAACGCTTTGGTTTTCATAATTCAAGCAAACGTATTTGAGCGCTTGAACCCTTTAACCGCCTAATTATTCAATCTGAATTTTCACCCACTTGAAATTGTGTCTCGCTGACGCGATCCACAACTTCAAGTGACTGAAAATTATTCAGATTTGACAAAATTGAGGTCAACTTTTTTCAAATAGTGCTGATTGATGTCATATTTTATCTTTAACATGGTTAAAAGGTGGTACTTTATGTTCTAATAAAAATTGAAAACCCGAGTATATGCGACACCGGCGGTTAAAGGGTTAAGTGGTAATGTGCTCGTACTGTATTTGTTCAGGTACAGCTTCGTGTAGGGATGTACTTCGTATTCATCAAGCACTGGCTAGAAGTGTTCCCCCTGAAACAATTAAAAATTGTTCACTACGATGATTATATTGAGGAGAGAGCGGCAGTAGCGAAGGATATTTTTGATTTTCTTGGTCTGGGTGAGTATAATTTCTTATTCCCAACAAAAAACGTACTTCTGGAACCTGATTTTTTTAAATTGTGATGTAATATTTTAAGTAGACAATTCATAAGTAACCACTCGACGCAGCATAGCACAACTTTGCACATTACTATTTAACCCTCGGGGCTGTAAATAAATGTGGTACTGTTGTAAGATGACAACAATGTCATTTCAGTAATATTTAAGATCAAATAAGTTTATTTTTAAGATATGAAAATCGGATTATTGCCAACTTGAGTGGATAACAGGATACGCATTATTGTGGACTTGGGCAAAGAAGGATTAACCTTTTCACTACCATACATGACGGAAATTTCCGTCGTCATTCGTCGATGAACGTAACCATAAAATGACACAAATTGTTGTCAAATATATACTACATTTATGTATTTTTCGTCATTTGAAGCTGGAAATTGCGTTAGCAATTCCAGCTTCAAATGACGAAAAATGGAACTCCTACACCAGTATATCTGGATCCTGGCATGCACCCCGGCCTGGAAGTCAAAGGGTTAAACTGCATGTGGTCCCTGTCCTAAAACAACACTTTGGTCAAACGTTCATTCAACTACAATTCCACGATTTAATGGATTATAATCAACCCTTTACCCGCCAAGTTGTCTAATTTTAAAGTTTCAACCAACTTGATTTTGTGTGCCGCGACACACAAAATGGCAGTAGACCCATAACATAGGTGTTCAAATCAGCGGATTAGAACAGTATAGGTTTATGGTTTAAATAGAGCGGGGGGGGGAGCCTCCACCCCAAACTTTTGTCACCCCCTCTCCCCCCAAAAAAAAACTTTGCACGCAATTCACTGTCTTCATTGTCCTCCCCAAACCTGTTGAACCTGCAGGAACTATGTATGGTGATTTTGAATAAAACAAAAGCTTTTGTTTTCTTGGTTTGTAAAAACATATTCAGCTCTTTCAGGGTAAAGGAATAGATGGTTGTATTTTTTCAGCTCCCATGCACGAAATCAACATAGACGGGAACGAGAAAAGACACGTACAACTATCACGTCAGTCAAAATACACACAGCAAGGCGAAATGCTGAATAAAACAAGGAGCATCCTCAGAGACTTTTATCAGCCATTCAATGATAGACTGGCTGAATATCTGGATAATTCAAGATTCAGATGGTTACCAGGCTAAAGAAGAAGTGATATAACGTCCCTTTAGATATGAAAGGGTGTATTTGCCACTTTATCAAGTGGCAGATACACCCTTTCAAATCTAAGGGGGGGGGGGGTAAGTTGTTAGGTAGTTTATGCAGATGTTTTATTTATATAGACATGTTATGTTGTGAATAAAATGCTGCCTATATCAGTATTTCTTATGATTTATCACAGAATCGTGATACCGCGATATATTCATATACGTAAAGAAAACACCGCGACACAATGTTGTATTTAGTGTGCGCAGATTGTTTTTTTTTGTATCCTTTGGCCACTTTTGTGCACATTAGGCTAAACCCGGCCAGGAAAACCTCCTGATGAAGGTGAGATGAATGACAGGACACTGTCCTCCAGACACATAATTCGAAATTCGAGCCCTGGCGGTCTGAGGTCGAACACGCTACCTCTCGGTCACTAGGGCTCCCTACAATATTCAATCTTTACAAGTGAGCGGTAAAGAAACATTTGAAAACCAAAGTGGGTTTCAAGCCCGCATTTTCCAACTTTCCAAGCAGACAGCTTTAACCCCCGGGCTTTAACCACTTCATCAGAGCCCCCGCCCCAGATAGCTCATAGATAGTGCCTATGTGAGAGCTTCAGTGAGAGGCACCTGGTGACTATACCGGAAACAGTCATTTTTTTAAATTGTGGGTCTGGTGAGTGAGTGAATATTTGTTGAGGTATCTTTCTGGACAATCATGGCAATATCGCGACAGAAAGAAGCCCTGAGCCGGGACTATGCCCAACTCTTATTTTCAATGATTTCAAGGGTTCTTTACAGTGCACAGTACCATAGACAGCACTGTACACTCCATGCCTTTGCACAGTTTGGAGCACTGTATCTGCACAACTCCGATGTAAATACCCGGCCCGACCGGGATTTGAACCTTGTATCTCAAGGTTACAGGCCCCAGTCGATACTGGGGTTTGGTCAACTGTGTTGAAGTTGGTACGGTTTCGCGGAGTAACAAATCAAAATATAGAATAATATATCCACTATTTGGGTTAAATGAATACAGAACCTCAGCTTAAGATACTGTTCATTTATTTTATTCACAGTAGATATGTTAACTGATTTGTTTTCAAAATATGCCGAAACGGATCCCAAATAAAACATTCATGTGGACAGTCAATTTTAAAATTTCTGTTAATAGTAAGGTATTTTTTATTCATTTGAAATTGCTATTGCTAACGCAATATCAATTCCAAATTAATGTAAAATTTCAAGTTTAATGGCACATTTCGGGGATAGATATTTGTCAACTTTTCGAAGCTTTTTTTTATTTTCGTTTTTTCTAATCAACTAGCTCAATATAAAAAAATAAACATGTAATATTTACGACCCACTCTATTTTCTTACAAATAGTAATCGCTTTTGCTCACTTAAATAAACATGATAAATGGTAACTGGGTCTAAGAAATTCATCTAACACTTTAGACGTGGAAAATAACACGTTTTAGCGATGCCTTAACCAACGCGTTAAAGCGCATTATGTATTTTGGAATAACATTATACATGTTATAGGCTGCAATATGCAGGGGCAACTCTCTAGTAAAGATAATGTTTACTATGTAATTTTGCGTAGTAATTGGGATTATCAATTCTTTCGGAAGCTTTCCAATGATAAGCTGTCTAGAAGTTAGATAATAAAAAAAGCGTCTTAATTTTTAGTTTTCTCTTTATCTTGACATGTTACTATTAATTAATCTCATTTTTCTGGAGCACAGGAAGCTACCAGTCGTGGATAGCCAGAAGACAGTATCTGCTCATTTTACAAGTAAGCAGATACTGTCTTTTGGCTTTGCAGAGCAGCAGTAAACTAGATAGATTATTATGGCATATCTCAGGTTCAAGACGCATTCATAATCATAAAATAATTTTTTGGATAAAGTAACCTTGTTTCCATACATTGTGTGATGACATAGCAAAGCCCACAGCAAAGTCCAACATTTTGTTTTAAATAAATCCGTTAATTAACCCATAATCTGCTCGATTATTTGAATACATACATACTGGGAGGGATTTGGAAAATGTATTCTACGAATGGACGTAGTAGGCCTAATCAGGAAACTTGTTCTCTGTTTCCTTTTTTTTTAATGAAAAAAAACTAATAAATATAAATAATTATAATTACAACTGTATGTAATGGCCTCTTAATCCCTAGAAATGACGTCGTCTCGTGATGACACCAACATTGTTCATCAAATTATTAATGAAAGGCTGAAATTTGTGCAACTGATATACGATATAATTGTACAAATTTGAGTAGTTTTCAGTGACTTTAAGTTGTGGATCGCGGTAGCGAGACAAAACTTCAAGTGACTGAAAATTTAGATAGAATATCTCAGAGCTTATGTAGAATGACTTCAAGGGTTCTATATAGTACACAATATCATATAAATCACTGCAAAATCCAGGTCTTTGAAGAATTTGGAGCATTATATGTGCAACCCCAATGACAAACATCCGACCCGGCCGGGATTCGGACCCAGCCACAGCCGGATTGAATGAGTCATCGGGTCCCGCCGGCTGATGTCGAATGACATTGAACCAGTTATAACCACACGACGTGAAATCAAAGGTGATTTAATGTTGCACCACCGTGTGCGACGGCGGCCCAACGCAACCAGCATTTATGAGACTTGCGTCTTGTTTACGACACGTAATCCAATGTTGTTCCCATGTCTGTCCACCGTCTGCGAAACTGGTCCAACATTGAGAAAACGTCCGAGTCTTTTCCGGTACACAGAAAGTACCTCAATGGTGATATTATTATGGTGCAAATGACATGTTAATAAACTTAGGAATTCAAGAATTAGTTTTAACAATGTGGGTATTCAGACACCTAGTTAATAAAGGCACCATAGGATATGTTAATGTAGCACGGAAATAAAAGGTTAGTGTGTCTGCTACAACCTGAATATTGATTCCCAGATGTATGATTACTTTGCAAATTGATTTTAAATTATGATGGGTTATGGTGAAGATTTTTGTTTTATTTATACGAGTACATAATGGTATTGTTTTTCATCTACTGTCATATTAAACGACAACCTAAAGCAGATGAACCCAATTTAATCATTATGAACGCGCTTATTGATCGAAACATGTAGGTTTTATGACCTAAAAAAGTGCAATATATTTTGAATCAATTTCCGGGGGCGCAAATTGAAGAGCCTACACACCAGCGACCACAAGGAGCTGAAATACTGTTTTGCTTTGATGTTAATAATATAATAATAATAAATCATTTTTATACCGCCATGTATCTGTCAGACAATCACAGCCGCTTCACATTACATGTATATTAATGAAAAACTAGACATCGGCAAATGCCATTTGAAAAATATGTGGTTTTAACACTTTCTTAAATGTGGACATTGATGACATTGTTCTCATATGCAGGGGGAGTGAATTCCATAAACTGAGACGGGTACGAGGTACCACAAGTTTTAGGTCCCCTGATGACCGTAATGATCTTGCTGGTTGATAGACCTGCAGCAAATCTTGCAAGTAATTTGGTGCTAGCCCATTTAGTGCTCGAATGGTCATAAGTATAATTTTATACTCTATCCTATATTTGACAGGCAGCAAGTGCCAGTTTATAGAGGACAGGACCTGGTGTCATGTGGTCATACTTGCGAGTGCCTGTAAGTATGCGTGCTGCTATTTTGAACTCTCTGCAATTAAGCAAGTGATGTCTCAGGGATACCAACCAGAAGAGAGTTACAGTAGTTCAATCTTGAACCAACAAATGCGTGGATTAGTTTCTCGGCAGCTTGCTTTTCTAAATAACGCCGAATATCGGCAATTTTTTTAAGTTGAGCCCATCATTGATTGGCATTGTTTCTGAATATGAACGTCCATTTTTAATGCACGATCAATGTGGACTCCCAAATTCCGTGCGAATAAAGTCACCTTAACAAGGTCTGTTCCTACTGTCATAGTTTCAACACGTATTTCGTCACGGGACCAAGGAGCACACAGCACTAAGAATTCAAATTTGTATCTGTATCTGTATATCACGTAGCAGTACGCACTATTGTGCTATCGCGCCACGGGAGTAACTTAGCAAGGCCTGTTATCATTACGTCAATAAAGCTAGTTACGTATTCCTTATTCCTTATTCAAAAAGGAATAAGTAACAGTTACTTATTCCTTATTCGAACGAATAAGGAATACGTAACCGTTACTTATTCCTTATTCGAACGAATAAGAAATAAGTAACAGCTACTTATTCCTTATTGGACCGAATAAGGAATAAGTATCATAAACGTATTCTTTATTGGAAAGAATAAGGAATAACTAACTGGTAACGTATTGCTTATTCGAATTTGGATAAGTAACACTAAAACAAAACAAAAATAAAAGAAGCAAATGCATGATCACGCTCCACAAAATATGCTGATATACTACTAGTTCTCTGTGTAAAAAAGAGTTAAATCAATAACCTGGCAATATTGACATGCACAAAGAGCTTTAAAGGTATATTCACGTGTTCAGACTTGAATAAGGAATAAGTAACTGGCTACTTATTCCTTATTCGCGTTTGAATAAGTAGCTGGTACTAATACGGTGAAAACCACTTCAAAATACGAAAACACATCTAGAATACCCTAAAAGTCGGCAAAATACGTTCATATACTTGTAATTATATGAGATAAAAGAGTAAACCACCAATCGGATCGCATAAAGAGTAGTACAAGTCTTGTTACTTATTCGGTTTTGAATAAGGAATAAGTAACTGTTACTTATTCCTTATTCGCGTCTGAATAAGTAACTGGTACTATATGCGGTTAAAACACTTAAAAATACCAAAATACAGCTAGAAAACATTAAAACTCTACAAAAGACGTTCATATACTTGTAATTTGGCGAGATAAATGAGTAAAACACCAATCTGATAAGCTCAAAAAGTTGTACAAATCTTGTTACTTATTCGGTTTTGAATAAGGAATAAGTAACTGGTTACTTATTCCTTATTCCTTATTCGCGTTTGAATAAGTAATTGGTACTAATACGGCAAAAACCACTTTAAAATACGAAAACACATCTAGAATACCCTAAAATTCGACAAAATACGTTCATATACTTGTAATTTTATGAAATAAAAGAGTAAAACACCAATCGGATCGCATAAAGAGTAGTACAAGTCTTGTTACTTATTCGGTTTTGAATAGGGAATAAGTAACTGTTACTTATTCCTTATTCGCGTCTGAATAAGTAACTGGTACTATATGCGGTGAAAACACTTAAACATACCAAAATACAGCTAGAAAACATTAAAACTCGACAAAAGACGTTCATATACTTGTAATTTGGCGAGATAAATGAGCAAAACACCAATCTGATCGCACAAAATGTTGTACAAGTCTTGTTACTTATTCGACTTTGAATAAGGAATAAGTAACTGGCTACTTATTCCTTATTCGTGTTTGAATAGGTAATTGGTACTAATACGGTGAAAACCACTTTAAAATACGAAAACACATCTAGAATACTCTAAAAGTCGGCAAAATACGTTCATATACTTGTAATGTTATGAGAAAAAAAAGAGTAAAACACCAATCGGATCGCAGAAAGAGTAGTACAAGTCTTGTTACTTATTCGGCTTTGAATAAGGAATAAGTATTCCTTATTCGTGTTTGAATAAGTAGCTGGTACTTATACGGTGAAAACCACTTTAAAATACGAAAACACATCTAGAATACCCTAAAATTCGACAAAATACATTCATATGCTTGTAATTTTATGAAATAAAAAAGTAAAACACCAATTGGATCGCATAATACTTTAATAATTTCGATTTGCAACTGCGCGATCGAAATAACGGTCAAAATTCAAATCCATATAATTTATACATGTTATACTCGCCCAGACTATACCCCTTATCGCTCAGAGTATACCCATAATACGAGGTATTTATTTAAATGACAAGAAAACCATGGTAATCTTGCGGGATCACCATTAGATGTTAAATCGATAATTGATTGTAAGCCATATAATGTTATAATATATCCCCCTGAGTATAATTAATCCTGTCGCCCAGACTATACCGCGCTCTAAATCTGACAAGAGGGTATAATCTGGGCTTGTTGGGTATACCCTGTGAGCTCTCAGAATATACCCTGGGGTATATTGTGGGACATCCCAGACTATACCTGGGTTATAGTCCAGACTATGCCCGTGTATATGGGACAATCTGGGCTATTACATCGGTAATATTTTTCAGTGACTACATATATGTTGTAAAGTTGCAGTAGGTTATTTGAACTGTGCACAAGAATCACATTTAGGCCCAAGTATGCCAATTAGAAATTTTTCGTAAAACAAATGGTGCGTGTGCTTCAATACCACAATTTGATAAGTGGTGCACATCGTACGTCATATTTTTGCGTTCACAAGTATTTAAAAAATGGGTTTTTTTTCATTTTAATTTAAAACCCCCTCTCATATTAAAAGTTAAAATCAATTAAAAAGCTACATATTAACAATTATATATGATTACCTTTTAAAGCAGCCTCTTTGAGCCTCCCTTTCAAGGATAATGACATTTTTTTCAAAAATTGTCCCGGACGAAGGTTTTTCTTTTTCTCAAGTATGTTGTGCTTGACCATTCTAAACCAGTTTTCTGCAAAAGTGTTGGTGTCGTGTTTTGCATTTGTTAAAGTAATTCCTGTCCAGAGGGGCAAAATGCACATGTAATGATCCAGTAGCAAAGTTATTATATCAGGGGAATAATACGAATTGTTCGTTCCAGATTCTTTTCCTACATCAGTTGTGTCGACAATAGATTTAAAGTGTTTATAATAAGGAGTTTGTTTTGTCCACGGTTGCTCCGAGACGTTAACCGATCCATCAATATTATTGTCCACGTCAATCTTGATTCTGGCATGCCCTTCTTTAAAAATGAGTTTGATTTTACCTAATGCTTGCAAGTCTAATGTATGTTTGGGTAATAACAATTTACACATCAAAGGGAAAAGTGTATCCACATCTTCTCTAGATTTGGAAGCAATTAAATTTGCCATACATATCATAATAAATTCCTTCATATCTTTGCTTTTGTCCCTTATTTTGTCAGAAAAAATTTTCATTACGTGTGCAGCACAAATGTGTAAAACACATTTTGGCATCAAACCATCCCATACGTTAGTCATATATTTGCTAGTAGTTATTTTGTTGAAAGTTTGAATGGTGGAGTGTATAAATGCCCAACTGTAATCAGTTTCCACTTTATTAGGAGTTTTAAATTTTACACTGACCCTAGCTGCAGCTTGTTCAACACTTGACAGAAAATAGTTGATGTCTATTACAGTATGACTGTTAGTTAAAAATTCTGCAATTGGAATAGCAGGAATTTCTTTGTTTACTTTCGCAACAAGGGCATAATAGAGTACACGCTTGGTACATGGCTTAATCTTCTTCACAACTGAGCCTGTGGCATCAAAATACAAAAAACATTTTTTTTTTTCTTGCCAAGTCAACAAATAGTTCAATTTGCTGTGTCGTATGCATGATCTTAGCGAATGGTTTTCGGTTGTGACATTGTATATACCCTCCTACATCACTACATCAATTATAATGTCCACTTCTGTTTGTATATCTTTTGTCCCAGTTACCTCTGCCACCATTTGTCGAATGCATGCCTTGCTGGGTACATTGTTGTAATTACCAGACCTAAGTTTGTCATTGTCGGCATTTCTTAAATTTTCGTAGTAAATTTCAGCTGGACTTCCACGTTCATTTGACATTTTATTTCTCTGATATCCAGCAATGTGGCTGCGCTTAATCGATCCATCATGATTTTGTTCTCCTCTTGCTTTAACTTTAACTTTGACATGTTTATCTGGACTAGGATTCTTTTTTTTAGTGATTTCATATTTCATGCAATTTCCAATTTATCTCTAAAAAAAGGTGCTCGCGATTTTCTACTGTCCAATTTTCTCACTCTATTATAGTTAAACCGCAGAACACAGTACTTATTTGTTTCTGAAATTTTTTCACTAAATATAGAAGCATGCTTTCTCAATGATGCATTATACTTAGTTTCTACTACTTCAATCTTTGACCATTCATCTACAGAAAGCGAAAAATACCATTTATCCACACTTGACCGCTTTCTATCATCTGAAATATATAATCAAATATAATGGTGATTTGTGTGCCCAAAGTGTAGAGAAATACATAGAAATTTTACTACAAAAAACCTACTGAGTTCCGTACCAAAAAAATCAAAATGCATATATGTCACCAGTTTCTTAGAAAGCGTTTCTTAAAAGCCGATGCGTCACTTAAAAACTAAAATTCATTTCATTTATTTGCTTATTAAAAGATATAAATGGACAATATCAGTGAAGCAAATATTATATTTCATTTTCAACCAAGGACAAATAGTTCAATGTCTGAGTAGGATGTGTGGTACAATTATTTTCTTATATATTTTACTCGTAACTGCACGTAATAATATATATATATTGATACAGAACAATTTTATAGCCCTACATGTTTGAATAGTAGCATTAATAAAAAAAACTAATACCCGCTGCAACGGAAGAATTTTCTGTTGGTGATGGAACATGTGTATCTTCTGACCCCTTTTCATCACTAACAGCTAGCATGGTAGGCCTACCTAAACTTTGTAAACAGAAAGGTTAACGGTTTCGAAGTTGAAGGGACTGGCTCAGGCTGAAATCATAAAAACAAGACTACATAAGTCCAGGAGCTCCCGCTCCGAATTAGAATTTGATTTAAGCAATTATGTGTAGGGTTATTAATGTAGTCCTAGGCTAGGTCAAAAATCAAGAAGCAAGACAAAGTTCTAGTTCTAAGAGGCTCAGTCTAAAAGTAAGATAAGAACTAGACAGTCTGTCAGAGATTGCAAACCTTTATTGAAATTAATGATCCTAATCAGTATCCCAGTAATGGTCTACCTATCCGGCACGGTAATAAGTATCCCAGTAATGGTCTACCTATCTGGCACGGTTTACCAGATATCAGGCCAAGCCAGGTAAATAATGGCTGATTTACGGTCATTTTGAATTATATATAGACTAGTTTAAAAATTTCAGGGTGCATCCTCCCCCGAACCCTCACATTTTGTTTTATAGTAATTATTTGTTTAGCCATCTAGTACGGTTTACCAAATATTGGCCATGCGAGTCTAATTTTTTCAAGATGCATCCTCTCCTGAAATCTCACATTTTGTTTTATAGCACGGTTTACCAAATAACGGTCATGTGAAAGTGAATAATGGCCTAAAGGCGGCCATTTTGAATTTGATCCAGTCAAATTTTTTCAACATGCATCTTCTCCTGAAACCTTACAATTTGTTTTATAGTAATGGTGTAGCTATCTTGAGCGGTTTTCGTGATATTCCGCAATATGAGGCCTGTCGAGGTGAATAATGGCCGATAGGCGGCCATTTTGAATTTGATCGAGTTGAAATTTTTCAAAATGCATCTTATCATAAAACCTTACAATTTGTTTTATAGTAATGGTGTAGCTATCTTGAGCGGTTTTCGTGATATTCCGCAATATGAGGCCTGTTGAGGTGAATAATGGCAGATAGGCGGCCATTTTGAATTTGATCAAGTTGAAATTTTTCAAAATGCATCCTCTTCTGAAACCTTACAATTTGTTTTATAGTAATGGTGTAGCTATCTTGAGCGGTTTTCATGATATTCCGCAATATGAGGCCTGTCGAGGTGAATAATAGTAATGGTGTAGCTATCTTGAGCGGTTTTCATGATATTCCGCAATATGAGGCCTGTCGAGGTGAATAATGGCAGATAGGCGGCCATTTTGACTTGAATCAAGTTGAAATTTTTCAAAATGCATCCTCCTCTGAAACCTTACAATTTGTTTTTTATAGTAATGGTGTAGCTATCTTGAGCGGTTTTCATGATATTCCGCAATATGAGGCCTGTCAAGGTGAATAATGGCCGATAGGCGGTCATTTTGAATTTTATCAAGTTGATTTTTTTCAAAATGCATCCTCTTCTGAAACCTTACAATTTGTTTTATAGTAATGGTGTGCTATCTTGAGCGGTTTTCGTGATATTCCGCAATATCAGGCCTGTCGAGGTGAATAATGGCCGATGGGCGGTCATTTTGAATTTTATCGACTTCAATTTTGTTCAAGATGCATCCTCTTCTGAAACCTTACAATTTGTTTTATAGTAATGGTGTAGCTATCTTGAGCGGTTTTCCGCAAAATATTTTAGTCGGATTTACCGATGTCATAAATTAGGTCAAAGTGCTGGGTCAACTTCAAGGTCAAGGTCCAAAAACATGAAAAGGCACAACTAGGGACCTTAGAAAACATGTATGTGCAATATGACTGTAATCGGCCGAGTACTTTTCGAGATCTGCTCCGGAAACGAGGTGTGCGTCAAAACGTCTAAATAGGTCATAGCTCTGAACCAAAAGTAGTCAGAGTTCATATACCCCAAAATGCACAGCTAGACCCCCTAGAGGTGTTGTGTGTAAAATTTGAAGACAATCGGACAAGTACTTTCAGAGATATGCTCCGGAAACGAAATGTTCACGGACGGCCCAACGGCCCAACGCCGTAACATCATGTTTTCTCCTCTGCGACCTTGCGTATTGAATTCAAATTTAAAATATTTTAACCTGTCCATTATCCACCTGGAAGTAACCCACATACCAGAAATTGTCATCCTAGCTTATTTTCCCAAAAAGTTATAGGCAAAAGAAGAAAACGGAGGCGGAATCCATAGCTCCCTCCGTCTCACCTACGGTGACGGCGGGAGCTAGAAATCGGTGATTTTATTTTGGCTTCTTAATATGACCATATGCTGTAAACTTGTCCATACACAAGAACTGCAAAAGTGTTTTAATTTTTGTGCTGCTCATTTACCACTTAGGCTGGATGTTGAGACTAAATTGCTGATTTCTTATTTCGGACAACCATGTCAAAAATAAGAAATACGTGAATTTCGTCTCTATATCTAGCCTAACCGGTAAATGCGCAGCACAAAAAATTAAAAACTTTTGCAGTTCTAGTCTAGGGACATGTTTACATCATATGGTCTTATTAAGAAGCCAAAAATAAAATCACTGATCTTTAGATGATTTTAGCCGGAGCCAGTCCCTTTAAGAAGCCTTGTATCAATTAGAACAACAAACTCACATAATCATGAAAATATGATGTGAATAAAAGTCATATTAAATTAACAAATTTAATGACGGCCACTTTAGAAAATATCCGCTATTTACAAATGCTAAACATGCCACTTATATTCACTCAAAAAGTACATTTTTTATTGATTATTAATTATTGACCACTTGATGTTATATCGTCACCTGTCTCTAAACACCATTGCGAAAAACCAGGCCTAATCACCATTAACCCTTTAACTGTAAAATTATTCAATTGGATGTTTCACCGACTTGAACATGTTGATGGTTTGTTGGCTCACTGACGCGATCCACAACTTCAAGTGAATGAAAATAATTCAGATTTGACAACATGAAGGTCAGCTATTTTCAAATCTTGCTGATTGATGTCATGTTTTATCTTTACCTTGTTTAAAAGCTAATAAAAAAGGTAAAAAATAATATAATCAGGACTGGTGGTTAAAGGGTTATGTAAACATGAATGTGTTGCCAATATAAATAGTTCAGGAATTAAAAATTTAACATGGCGTCATGAAACCATTCTGAATGTTGTCAAAAATAGGTGTTCCGCTCAGGATAAATTTTAGGTAATAAAGGAGGACATTCTGAACACATCCTCAAAATTCTGAGAAGTAGCGTACACTCGGCCTCGGTCTGGAGGACAATGTCATCTCACCATCCTCAGGAGGTTCTTCTGGCCCAGTTTATCCTATATGTGCACAAAAGTGGTCTAAAGCCCGATTCATATCATAGCTATGTTCAGAAAGGCCTATGTTCACAAGGTTCCATGTTCAGAAAATATTTGTTCAAAAGTATCCTTCTGAACAGAGGACCGTCAAAACATAGGACCTTCAGAACATAGAGCTGTAACCCAAATCTTAATCTGGAATGTCCTAAAAAATTAATGGATTGTTGTGCAAGCTGCCTGCTTGGAAAGTCGGGGATCGCGGGTTTGAAACCTGCTCTGGCATTCGAGTGTCAAAGAAAAAATATGTTTCTTACCTGCTCACTCGTAAGTTAGATTTAATATTGTGGCGAGCCTCCGTGACTGAGAAGTAGCGAGCTCGGCCTCAGAAACCCCATTCATTTTATTTCATTTCCTCAGCCCGAAACACGCCTTTGATAAACGTTTCATGCAAATTCGTTGATTGCTTTGTATAAAGTAGGCATATCCCACGGACAGACAAACAAACACATTATACCCCCTATAACCTCCATTGGCGGAGGTGAATATGGTTACCAAAAAATATGTCAACTTATTCTTTATATATGTCATTTACCTTTCATTTAACAGTCAAAAGTATCTTTATAATTATTACTTTCAATCTTGAAAAGTTTGAGGACGAATAGCAGTTTCAACACAGCGTCAAAGTGTGGTGCATAGTTTACACAGGTATACTCATCAGCCCATACCTGCATACACCCACATACTTCCGCACATCTTACGTTCATGTACAACTGATGTATGACGTAAGGTACTCATATATGGTACTGCCACAGAGGATGCGAGGTTCATGTGTAGGCTAGTGTACAACACATGACCTAGCAACACAACATGCTTCACCTATGTTGGTTTAATGCGGGGGCAACGTTGCAGACTGAGTCCCGACATTAAACTATAAATGCTTGCTGAGAATGCGAGTGTTAAACATTTGTTTAAAGTAGCTGGCCTGGAGGTCATGATTCACTGAGTAAACGATGTGGGCGCACAATGCAAAGGCACGCATGCGCAGCATGGTAAACGTCCGCATGACTGGGGTCCGTCACAATGTAAATATTATGGTTCAGTGAAGCAGAACGACCCAGCTGCTCTAAATACAGTTGCAGTATGTTTATTTAAGCTACCAACCAGGGGCGATTTTTAATAATGACCACATGCAAAATATGTCTAATTTAGGTCCATATATTTTTTTCAATTTACTGTAGCCTATATATGTTGAAATAAACACTATAAGAATATCACTTGAAAATAGGACGGTTAATATGTAGGAACCTACATTTTGAGAAATACTCTATGTTGGACAAACGTCGAAGACGTTGTGCCGATGTTGTGCAAATGTTATAAAAGATCATACAACGTTTTATAATGTTTTCAAACTGTTTTGTTATATTGTCCTACACAAAGATTGAAAAAAATAAACCCGGCTCATAGTTATCGAAGCGATGTTTTGAAAGGCGTAATCATCAAAAGACTTATTTAAAGGGACCCCGTGGGATAAAAATTTTCAATGTTGTCAATTTTGAAAATATTATTTATATGAAGCTATATATAGCCTACTGATCTTAACTAAAAATACAGAATAATAAAAAAACGACTTTAAAGCACGGAAAAAGACTAAACTAGTTTGATTTTCTGGTCGTTTATTGCCATGTAAAAACACAATCTACACATGAAAGCAGTCGCCGCTAATTGGTGTCTTAAAATCGGGACATGGGGAGATACAACTGCAGCACATGAATGTCTGTCCAACAGCATCAACATATAGCCCAATGCTGTGCTTACATTAATTATCCTTTAGGGGTAAGAATAGTATGCTTCGGTTTTCACTGGATTCTTATAAATATTGATAAAAAATGTTTTTTTTAATAATAAAGTGTTGAAAAAAATGAAATCATGATGTGGGGGATAGACTGCTTTATATAAAAAATAATCATAAAATTGGTATCATCCCACGCAGTCCCTTTAAATAAAAACAAGTGTGAAGAGACTACACAAACACTATCTAAAATGTCACCGGACTGCGGTTAGGGGTCTTGTCAAGTTCAACAAAATCAAAAAATCTGAGAAAAAACTCGGATTGGTCAGACCCCACCCACCCACTTCCCTATCCAATTTTTATGCCTCCACGCGAC
The DNA here is from genome assembly GCA_964017125.1 of Flabesymbios commensalis. Lineage (NCBI taxonomy): Eukaryota > Metazoa > Annelida > Polychaeta > Terebellida > Flabelligeridae > Flabesymbios > Flabesymbios commensalis. Next base: position 39,676,283 of record OZ024910.1, on the reverse strand, counting down.
AACCGCTTCCGAGTTTTTCTCGGATTTTTTTTAACTTGACAAAACCCCTTACAGAACGACAATCCAGCAGCAGGCGTCGTTGACATGAACCCTATAAATGTTAAGTAACACAAGAAGGCATTTGGGGTATATGCAGGGGAGTCAGGGACATATATCAAGGGGCTACACAACACACACGAAAAATACATTATTATGGGCATTTATTTGACAACAACAATATTTTTACGTAATAAAATCACATTTATCTCCTTTACACGTTTGAACCTAAACATTAATTTTAGGTATTAAACAACATGCCATGTTCGATTTCAAAGAAAAAGTTAAAGACAAATATTTTTTATATTATCATATAGACTAAAATATCATAAAAATCATATGGAATAAGTAGCTGACATCGTAATTAAGGTATGTAATCTAGTAGTCCCACTTACCTTTACATTCTTTTGAAAATTGCAAATACCACCACTGCTTTTAACAGCTCCATATAGGCCTACATTAATCTTCTGTAAATTTAACATCTGTAAAACGTTGCAATTTAAAAGACCGCTTCTGTCATATAGGTCTCACGAAGATTATCTTCCGGTAACAGTTCTTAGTTGTAAGTCAAATGTCTTAATCATTAATATGACATTTGAACAATTTTTTGTCGAGTTTGAGCATATACTATATGTGTTGTGGTTTTTTTTTGTTTTTACCGTATAAGTACCTTTTGATTATTCAAACGCAAATGAGGAATAAGTAACAGTTACTTATTCCTTATTCAAAACCGAATTAGTAACAAGACTTGTAATACTCTTTGAGCGATCAGTTGGTGTTTCACTCACTTATCTCCTAAAATTACAAGTATATAAACGTATTTTGCCGACTTTTAGGGTATTCTAGATGTGTTTTCGTATTTTAAAGTGGTTTTCACCGTATTAGTACCAGTTACTTATTCAGACGCGAATAAGGAATAAGTAACAGTTACTTATTCCTTATTCAAAACCGAATAAGTAACAAGACTTGTACTACTCTTTATGCGATCCGATTGGTGTTTTACTCTTTTATTTCATAAAATTAAAAGCATATAAATGTATTTTGTCGAATTATAGGGTATTCTAGATGTGTTTTTGTATTTTAAAGTGGTTTTCACGTATTAGTACCAGTTACTTATTCAAACGCGAATAAGGAATAAGGAATAAGTAACCAGTTACTTATTCCTTATTTAAAACCGAATAAGTAACAAGACTTGTACTACTCTTTATGAGATCCGATTGGTTATTTACTCTTTTTTTTCTCATAACATTACAAATATAGGAACGTATTTTGCCGAATTTTAGGGTATTCTAGATGTGTTTTCGTATTTTAAAGTGGTTTTCACCGTATTAGTACCAATTACTTATTCAAACGCTAATAATGAATAAGTAACCAGTTACTTATTCACTATTCAAAGCCGAATAAGTAACAAGACTTGTACAACTGTTTGTGCGATCAGATTGGTGTTTTACTCATTTATCTCGCCAAATTACAAGTATATGAACGTCTTTTGTCGTGTTTGAATGTTTTCTAGCTGTATTTTGGTATTTTAAGTGTTTTTCACCGTATATAGTACCCGTTACTTATTCAGACGCGAATAAGAAATAAGTAACAGTTACTTATTCCTTAATCAAAACCGAATAAGTGACAAAACTTGTACTACTCTTTCTGCGATCCGATTGGTGTTTTACTCTTTTTTTCTCATAACATTACAAATATATGAACGTATTTTGCCAACTTTTAAGGTATTCTAGATGTGTTTTCGTATTTTAAAGTGGTTTTCACCGTATTAGTACCAATTACTTATTCAAACGCGAATAAGGAATAAGGAATAAGTAACAGTTACTTATTCCTTATTCAAAGCCGAATAAGTAACAAGACTTGTACAACTGTTTGTGCGATCAGATTGGTGTTTTACTCATTTATCCCGACAAATTACAAGTATATGAACGTCTTTTGTCGTGTTTTAATGTTTTCTAGCTGTATTTTGGTATTTTTAAGTGTTTTTACCGCATATAGTACCAGTTACTTATTCAGACGCGAATAAGGAATAAGTAACAGTTACTTATTCCTTATTCAAAACCGAATAAGTAACAAGACTTGTACTACTCTTTATGCGATCCGATTGGTGTTTTACTCTTTTATTTCATAAAATTACAAGCATATAAATGTATTTTGGCGAATTTTAGGGTATTCTAGATGTGTTTTCGTATTTTAAAGTGGTTTTCACCGTATTAGTACCAATTACTTATTCAAACGCTAATAATGAATAAGTAACCAGTCACTTATTCACTATTCAAAGCCGAATAAGTAACAAGACTTGTACAACTGTTTGTGCGATCAGATTGGTGTTTTACTCATTTATCTCGCCAAATTACAAGTATATGAACGTCTTTTGTCGTGTTTGAATGTTTTCTAGCTGTATTTTGGTATTTTAAGTGTTTTTCACCGTATATAGTACCCGTTACTTATTCAGACGCGAATAAGAAATAAGTAACAGTTACTTATTCCTTAATCAAAACCGAATAAGTGACAAAACTTGTACTACTCTTTCTGCGATCCGATTGGTGTTTTACTCTTTTTTTCTCATAACATTACAAATATATGAACGTATTTTGCCAACTTTTAAGGTATTCTAGATGTGTTTTCGTATTTTAAAGTGGTTTTCACCGTATTAGTACCAATTACTTATTCAAACGCGAATAAGGAATAAGGAATTAGTAACCAGTTACTTATTCCTTATTCAAAGCCGAATAAGTAACAAGACTTGTACAACTGTTTGTGCGATCAGATAGGTGTTTTACTCATTTATCCCGCCAAATTACAAGTATATGAACGTCTTTTGTCGTGTTTTAATGTTTTCTAGCTGTATTTTGGTATTTTTAAGTGTTTTTACCGCATATAGTACCAGTTACTTATTCAGACGCGAATAAGGAATAAGTAACAGTTACTTATTCCTTATTCAAAACCGAATAAGTAACAAGACTTGTACTACTCTTTATGCGATCCGATTGGTGTTTTACTCTTTTATTTCATAAAATTACAAGCATATGAATGTATTTTGGCGAATTTTAGGGTATTCTAGATGTGTTTTCGTTTTTTAAAGTTGTTTTCACCGTATTAGTACCAATTACTTATTCAAACGCGAATAAGGAATAAGGAATAAGTAACCAGTTACTTATTCCTTATTCAAAGCCGAATAAGTAACAAGACTTGTACAACTGTTTGTGCGATCAGATTGGTGTTTTACTCATTTATCTCGCCAAATTACAAGTATATGAACGTCTTTTGTCGAGTTTTAATGTTTTCTAGCTGTATTTTGGTATTTTTAAGTGTTTTTACCGCATATAGTACCAGTTACTTATTCAGACGCGAATAAGGAATAAGTAACAGTTACTTATTCCTTATTCAAAACCGAATAAGTAACAAGACTTGTACTACTCTTTATGCGATCCGATTGGTTTTTTACTCTTTTATTTCATAAAATTACAAGCATATGAATGTATTTTGGCGAATTTTAGGGTATTCTAGATGTGTTTTCGTATTTTAAAGTTGTTTTCACCGTATTAGTACCAGTTACTTATTCAAACGCGAATAAGGAATAAGGAATAAGTAACCAGTTACTTATTCCTTATTCAAAACCGAATAAGTAACAAGACTTGTACAACATTTTGTACGATCAGATTTGTGTTTCACTCATTTATCTCGCCAAATTACAAGTATATGAACGTTTTTTGTCGTGTTTGAATGTTTTCTAGCTGTATTTTGGTATTTTTAAGTGTTTTTCACCGCATATAGTACCCGTTACTTATTCAGACGCGAATAAGGAATAAGTAACAGTTACTTATTCCTTATTCAAAACCGAATAAGTAACAAGACTTGTACTACTCTTTATGAGATCCGATTGGTTATTTACTCTTTTTTTCTCATAACATTACAAATATATGAACGTATTTTGCCGACTTTTAGGGTATTCTAGATGTGTTTTGGTATTTTAAAGTGGTTTTCACCGTATTAGTACCAATTACTTATTCAAACGCGAATAAGGAATAAGTAGCCAGTTACTTATTCCTTATTCAAAGCCAAATAAGTAACAAGACTTGTACAACTGTTTGTGCGATCAGATTGGTGTTTTACTCATTTATCTCGCCAAATTACAAGTATATGAATGTCTTTTGTCGTGTTTGAATGTTTTCTAGCTGTATTTTGGTATTTTTAAGTGTTTTTTTCACCGCATATAGTACCCGTTGCTTATTCAGACGCGAATAAGGAATAAGTAACAGTTACTTATTCCTTATTCAAAACCGAATAAGTAACAAAACTTGTACTACTCTTTCTGCGATCCGATTGGTGTTTTACTCTTTTTTTCTCATAACATTACAAATATATGAACGTATTTTGCCGACTTTTAGGGTATTCTAGATGTGTTTTCGTATTTTAAAGTGGTTTTCACCGTATTAGTACCAATTACTTATTCAAACGCGAATAAGGAATAAGGAATAAGTAGCCAGTTACTTATTCCTTATTCAAAGCCGAATAAGTAACAAGACTTGTACAACTGTTTGTGCGATCAGATAGGTGTTTTACTCATTTATCCCGCCAAATTACAAGTATATGAACGTCTTTTGTCGTGTTTTAATGTTTTCTAGCTGTATTTTGGTATTTTTAAGTGTTTTTACCGCATATAGTACCAGTTACTTATTCAGACGCGAATAAGGAATAAGTAACAGTTACTTATTCCTTATTCAAAACCGAATAAGTAACAAGACTTGTACTACTCTTTATGCGATCCGATTGGTGTTTTACTCTTTTATTTCATAAAATTACAAGCATATGAATGTATTTTGGCGAATTTTAGGGTATTCTAGATGTGTTTTCGTTTTTTAAAGTTGTTTTCACCGTATTAGTACCAATTACTTATTCAAACGCGAATAAGGAATAAGGAATAAGTAACCAGTTACTTATTCCTTATTCAAAGCCGAATAAGTAACAAGACTTGTACAACTGTTTGTGCGATCAGATTGGTGTTTTACTCATTTATCTCGCCAAATTACAAGTATATGAACGTCTTTTGTCGAGTTTTAATGTTTTCTAGCTGTATTTTGGTATTTTTAAGTGTTTTTACCGCATATAGTACCAGTTACTTATTCAGACGCGAATAAGGAATAAGTAACAGTTACTTATTCCTTATTCAAAACCGAATAAGTAACAAGACTTGTACTACTCTTTATGCGATCCGATTGGTTTTTTACTCTTTTATTTCATAAAATTACAAGCATATGAATGTATTTTGGCGAATTTTAGGGTATTCTAGATGTGTTTTCGTATTTTAAAGTTGTTTTCACCGTATTAGTACCAGTTACTTATTCAAACGCGAATAAGGAATAAGGAATAAGTAACCAGTTACTTATTCCTTATTCAAAACCGAATAAGTAACAAGACTTGTACAACATTTTGTACGATCAGATTTGTGTTTCACTCATTTATCTCGCCAAATTACAAGTATATGAACGTTTTTTGTCGTGTTTGAATGTTTTCTAGCTGTATTTTGGTATTTTTAAGTGTTTTTCACCGCATATAGTACCCGTTACTTATTCAGACGCGAATAAGGAATAAGTAACAGTTACTTATTCCTTATTCAAAACCGAATAAGTAACAAGACTTGTACTACTCTTTATGAGATCCGATTGGTTATTTACTCTTTTTTTCTCATAACATTACAAATATATGAACGTATTTTGCCGACTTTTAGGGTATTCTAGATGTGTTTTGGTATTTTAAAGTGGTTGTCACCGTATTAGTACCAATTACTTATTCAAACGCGAATAAGGAATAAGTAGCCAGTTACTTATTCCTTATTCAAAGCCAAATAAGTAACAAGACTTGTACAACTGTTTGTGCGATCAGATTGGTGTTTTACTCATTTATCTCGCCAAATTACAAGTATATGAATGTCTTTTGTCGTGTTTGAATGTTTTCTAGCTGTATTTTGGTATTTTTAAGTGTTTTTTTCACCGCATATAGTACCCGTTGCTTATTCAGACGCGAATAAGGAATAAGTAACAGTTACTTATTCCTTATTCAAAACCGAATAAGTAACAAAACTTGTACTACTCTTTCTGCGATCCGATTGGTGTTTTACTCTTTTTTTCTCATAACATTACAAATATATGAACGTATTTTGCCGACTTTTAGGGTATTCTAGATGTGTTTTCGTATTTTAAAGTGGTTTTCACCGTATTAGTACCAATTACTTATTCAAACGCGAATAAGGAATAAGGAATAAGTAGCCAGTTACTTATTCCTTATTCAAAGCCGAATAAGTAACAAGACTTGTACAACATTTTGTGTGATCAGATTGGTGTTTTGCTCATTTATCTCGCCAAATTACAAGTATATGAACGTCTTTTGTCGAGTTTTAATGTTTTCTAGCTGTATTTTTGTATTTTTAAGTGTTTTTACCGCATATAGTACCAGTTACTTATTCAGACACGAATAAGGAATAAGTAACAGTTACTTATTCCTTATTCAAAACCGAATAAGTAACAAGACTTGTACTACTCTTTATGCGATCCGATTGGTGGTTTACTCTTTTATCTGATAAAATTACAAGTATATGAACGTATTTTGCCGACTTTTAGGGTATTCTAGATGTGTTTTCGTATTTTAAAGTGGTTTTCACCGTATTAGTACCAGTTACTTATTCAAACGCGAATAAGGACTAAGTATCCAGTTACTTATTCCTTATTCAAGTCTGAACACGTGAATATACCTTTAAAGCTCTTTGTACATGTCAATATTGCCAGGTTATTGATTTAACTCTTTTTTACACAGAGAACTAGTAGTATATCAGCATATTTTGTGGAGCGTGAGCATACATTTGCTTCTTTTATTTTTGTTTTGTTTTAGTGTTACTTATCCAAATTCGAATAAGCAATACGTTACCAGTTAGTTATTCCTTAGTCTTTCCAATAAAGAATACGTTTATGATACTTATTCCTTATTCGGTCCGATAAGGAATAAGTAGCTGTTACTTATTCCTTATTCGTTCGAATAAGGAATAAGTAACGGTTACTTATTCCTTATTCGTTCGAATAAGGAATAAGTAACTGTTACTTATTCCTTATTGAATAAGGAATAAGGAATAAGGAATAAGTAACTAACTTTATTGACCATAAATGATGTGTATCTCAACACGGTAAATGACATGAATATAACAATAACATGATTTTTGATGGCGATAGGATTTTTTTATTGGCCCTGCGCAGATGACAGCAGCTGAAGAATTAAATGTGTTGTATTTGTCGATTTTGCAATAATTGAATAATTATACAGTGTGAAATGTAAATTTATATTTTATAATACACTATTTGTCATGATTTTAAGGCATTGTGTTTTTGTTTAATGATTTTGCTAACAGTTTGTGTTCTACATTATTTAAAGCTGACATTACTAACTCAGAAATTACGATACATTGCCCAAGTGTTATTTTAATGTTGGGTCAACCGTCTACGACATTAACGCGATATGGTCAATGTCATAGTCTATGGTCAATATATTTTGTTGGCTGGGAACGCACCCGACTACCAGCGAATTTTAGTTCCAACATTTAATTTCACCCTTCTTATATTAATGATTTTGTGGATCTATATCCAGATATTGATGCAAAAAAAGCCGAACCACTGCCGAAATTTACAAATTCGGTGGCCATATTGGAAAAAAATGGCCGCCATTTTTTAGAAAAACTAAATTGAGATTGGGTTCATAGCTGATATGTTTTGATATAATTATAATGAACTATCAATGTGCAAAATTTGATGATTTTATCACTAGCAGTTCTCACAAATCTGTTGGACTATTATGAGAATGATAGTTTTTATCCCAGAAAACACAGTACATTGAACCAAAGCTGGTTTATTGGTGTTATTAAATACATCAACATTCAATTAAACAATTTATTCTGGAGTGAGAAGTGGAACAGTTCAAGCACCCATTTTTAAAGCACTTTATGCCATTTCGTTCAAAAACAGAGTAGAACCTCGTTGATTAGTATTCGTTCCGCGTTAATGCCGTAAATCTATCGGCGTCAGTCGTGTTTATTCCTACGGGGGCATCCGTATCAGCTGCTTTACACAGTAAGCATGCGTGTCGACTCCGCATTTCCTCCTTGTTGGTCGATTATGTAATTAGATCCGTGTTTTTTTTGCAAATGGAATACGGATGACACCCTTCGAGATGCCCCGGGATCAACCGGGTTCCAATCTGGGAAGATGCATAAGTAACTACCATACACTCAATATTATTTAGGTTGTGGGTCGGAGCAACGATAAAAGTTCACAACTTCAAATGTTTGCAAATGACACTGTTTACGTATACCCTAGCGTTTTACTGGAAAGGTGTAGAATGAGATACTTGTGGGGAATCGCCTTCAGTGGTGTATCTTTAACGTTGCCTCATAGAATAATTTATTTTCTGGAGATATGTTATTTTATCGACATTGCATTGATAGTGTGCACGTATAAATGGCATGGGTATGCGGCATCTAGTGCGTATGTATGTGGCCCAATGCTGGTCAACGTCTGCGGGCCTGGCCAAAAATGCAGCTAATCCTTGCTGCCATTTCGTGGAGGAGTTCAGTTTACTTGTCGTGCTGGTTCACCAACAGCAAAACGTACATGTAGTTGTTTACGTCGCTAGCTCAATTACGCTTATGTGATTCAATTAAAACAGGACTTTCCAGAAAGCACGACACATTGAAACAATGTTGATTAAATATGCTTGCAATGTGTCGTGTTTGATGGGTTTGGCGGCCTTTCCCAGCATCGAGACGGCATCGGATCATGTGCAACGATCCGGGTGAGATCCTGGTCTAATTATTATTCTGATTTAATTATGACTTTAATTATTATCTGATGCCTATTTACCAGCACTTCAAAAGTTGTGTCATATTTAATGTCATCCAGTGTGCATAGGCTAGCTTAAATCAACAAATTATGATAATCTGCAAAGCCAGAAGACACTATTTCTGCCTTTTGGCTTTGCACGGCAGTGCAATAGTCTAAATGGCTTATGGCCGACCCCGGTGGCTCATTCGTATTGACTGGGGCTTGTAATCTGGAAGTACCAAGTTTGAATCCCGGTCGAGCCGGATATTTGTCATCGTGGTTGTGCATATACAGTGCTCCAAACTGTTCAAAGGCCTGGAGTGTACAGTGCTGCCTATGGTACTGTGCACTAGAAAGAACCCTTGAAGTCATTCAAATTAAGAGTAGGGCATAGTCCCGGCTTCGGGCTTCCTTCAGTCGCGATATTGCCATGATTGTGCAGAAAGCGACGTAAAGCAATATTCATGCATACTAAAGGGATTATTCAGTTTCACAATTTTCAACCCATTGGTACTAAGGAAAGGGATAGCAGACAATCATTTGTCTGAATGATGGGGCGCGATTTTACTGCTGGTAAGTTCAAGCTTACAACACAGACCTATACTATAATCAAGACTTCAATGCTGATATTGATGCTTATATAAAAACCACAGAGAAGCCCCTGATATTGTAAATCACATATTAGGATACGTTTAGCTTATATATGCGTGAAGTTAAGTAGACACGCTGCCATGGAAAGCCAAAAGACGGTAAAATATTACGTTTAAAGGAAACAGCTACTGTATTTGCCTTTTGTCTTTGCAGAGCAGCACGAAACACGTCAGGATGACTGTTTTTTATTAAGCCTGCGCTAACAATATTTCATATTTATTGGAGAAAACGAAAATGATACGCAGGAATTTAGCTGGTGCAAGAAATGGCCTTGTAGAAATAAAACTCTAGATAATAGGAAAACTCGCGAAAATAATATCAACGGCTGTAAAAATAAAAGCTCAACCATTGCTGATTTGATACACGTGGGAGACGAGATGACGACCCTGCGACCAGTTTGTTATTCTACCCAACTAAATTTGGCGTGATAAAATATGATGTGCATGAAATGTTTGCATAATAAATAATATTATCGAAGCATTTAGCAACTAATCGCACGAGCTGCTGCAGATATAAATATGATCACGTATATATGCACCCTTTCTTATATCCGAGGGGACGTTTTGTCAAAGCGAAGTAAATCAGTTTTATTACCACAGTATACACTTACAGGATTCTGAGTACATGATGTCCTACGCTAACCCTTTAACCGCCGGTGCCGTCCATATTCGTGTTTTACATTTTTTATTAGCATTCTACATATCAGCTTTTAAACCTGTTAAACATGAAACGTGACATTAGTCAGCAATATTTGAAAACAGTTGACCTCCATTTTGTCAAATCTGAGTAATTTTCACTCACTTGAAGTTGTGGATCGCGTCAGCGAGACACAACTTCAAGTGGGTGAAAATTCAGATTGACTAAGTTGGCGGTTAAAGGGTTAAAAAAGTATATAATACCATCGTTGTTGCTGTTTACATTAAAAGTATAAAGAAATGCATAAAGAAATTGTAAAATGGTGTTCACGGTGTCCCAAAACCATATCATGCCTACAGCGGATTCATATTTTTTCACAACCGACCATGCAAGTCTATCAAACTGCCACTAAATCCAATTGTTAACGCGAACATATCAAATTATGTTTACAATCAATAAATCAACCAATCAATCGGTCGGTCGGTCGGTCGGTCGGTCGGTCGGTCGGTCGGTCGGTCGGTCGGTCGGTCGGTCGGTCGGTCGGTCGGTCGGTCGGTCGGTCGGTCGGTCGGTCGGTCGGTCGGTCGGTCGGTCGGTCGGTCGGTCGGTCGGTCGGTCGGTCGGTCGGTCGGTCGGTCGGTCGGTCGGTCGGTCGGTCGGTCGGTCGGTCGGTCGGTCGGTCGGTCGGTCAGTCAGTCAGTCAGTCAGTCAGTCAGTCAGTCAGTCAGTCAGTCAGTCAGTCAGTCAGTCAGTCAGTCAGTCAGTCAGTCAGTCAGTCAGTCAGTCAGTCAGTCAGTCAGTCAGTCAGTCAGTCAGTCAGTCAGTCAGTCAGTCAGTCAGTCAGTCAGTCAGTCAGTCAGTCAGTCAGTCCGTCCGTCCGTCCGTCTGTCAGTCAGTCAGTCAGTCAGTCAGTCAGTCAGTCAGTCAGCCAGCCAGCCAGCCAGTCAATCGATCAATCAATCAATCAATCAATCAATCGATCAATCAATCAATCAATCAATCAATTGATCAATCAATCAATCAACCTAGACGAGTTTTTAATTGTTTTTTTTTAAGTCATGGGGTTTTAGCAGTCCGGATTACAAAAAAAAAGAGTTCCATAGTGTGGGTGCAGCAACAGGGAGAGCCCTTGATCCGTTACTCGTTTTGCGCGAGTTGAACGAAGCTGCCTAGAAGTGACCGTCGGTAGTAAGGGATTACTAAGGTAATGAAATGAATGGGGTTTAGGCCATTAGATTACTAAGGTGGTTCGTGAATTGTGAGTACAAGAAATGCTATTGTGATACAAAACTTCATGTAGGACACTGGAAGTCACTGCAATGATTGTAAACGAGGAGTTCATCTACTAAAACGAGGGGCACTAAGACTTACTGACTACTCACAGTCAAGCCAGACCATTCTGTATAATGCTGCAATTTAATAATGTCTCTGTCCACAATATTTTTCAAGAGAGAGTTACAATAATAAAGTATAATACCAATTAATTCAACAGCAATCGTTGTAGCAGTATCACGAGAAATGTGACACATACACTCTAATCAACATAGGTTTTTTAAAAAGAACCCTTCTGTACTATTACCGTGCGACCCTAGGATAACCCTGCAAGGGTTCTCCAAGGGTTGCATGGTAATAGTACTGAAGAGATATGCTGACGAATTTTAAACCACAATCACATATGACACCTTAATTTCATACTTTATACAGCATCATAATGCATTGTTAACCTTGTATTTAATCTTTGTTAAGCCAGCAGCCATTGCGGATATTTTTGTTGGCGATTGTTTTGAAAATATACTAATCTATTGAAATAATGTAATAACAGCGTACACTTGTCCAAATGTTATTAAGCGTCGTGGCATGAAAACTTCATAGTAACACAAAGCATTTTGTATAACATTTATGCAATATTAGTCCAACGTCGAAGACGTTGCGCCAACATTGTATACATGTTATACAATTTTTTGTGTTTCCTGTTTTGATGACTAATATTAAAATTGTTCTACGTGCCAAGCTCGCCATTAGCATCGCAGACGGTTGACCAGCATTGGCCCGACATGTGGCCGTCATGATGCCATGACATAATGATTTTAACACCGCGGCATGAATAAAATAATATATAATATATAACAAAACCAAAACAAATAAAGCCTGAATCTCGATCACTACTGAGTTGTTGCCCAATATATTATCAGAACCCTGTCAGATTTTTCCTGGATCCTCCCCTGCCATCTCGTGTCCGGTTATGGCTGGTTATCACAGGCGGATGTCATGACTAATACCGTCACACCAGTCCTCGCCTTTGCACAATGTTGAGCCAATGCTGTGTCGGCATTCAAAACGGCAACTCGGCATTGGGCCAGTGGTGTACATTGTATTATACAGTGTATGAGATATATTCCGTTTTAGCCCTTTAACCGCCAAATTATTTAATTAGAATTTTCACCCACTTAAAGTTGTGTCTCGCTGACGCGATCTACAACTTCAAGTGAGTGAAAATTATTCTGATTTGACAAAATGGATGTCAATGATTTTAAAATCTTATTGATTTTACGTTTAATCTGTAACATAATTATTTTTTAAGAGTGAAATCGACAGAAATATATAAATTACATCCTAAGAGCGATAAAGTAATATTATGTTTAAATAAACATTGTAATTCCCATCTACTTTCAAGCGTCGATCCCAGAAGAGTAGATGAAAGTCAAATTCCCGAAAAGTGGTGGTTTACTATTGGTGAGCGACGCTAGCTCAATATTAGGACAGCATTGGGTCAACGTTTCGTATGTTAGCGCATAGTATAGTCAGTGACATCACTATGACGACATCATGACCACAATCCCCCCCCCCCCCTAGTGAAACCCAACAATTCCGCCATGCAAAGCCAAAAGGCAGTATCTGTTTAGTTTACTGGTAAGGAGAGACTGCCTTTTACCTTCCCAGCAAACACAAACCTTTGAATAACATTTGTACAACGTCGGCCAAACTTCGACGTTTGTCCAACGTTGTACAAATGTTGTACAAACGTTTTGTATTTCCTCGGTTTGCAGGCTGAGCCGGTATTCGCGTACAACATAGGATATTTCGCAGACAGCGGATTGGTCCAGATGACCATCTCGACCAATTCGAAGCCTACGATGTATCGTAACTTGTACGAGAATATCGGCCTTCTATAAAATCGGGCGTTCATCTCGAACCCGTCCACGTCCCGCCGTCGACACGTGAGCCACATCTACAGGGATCGACAGCTGAGCGTTCTCGTATTTCCACGTTTCAGGTTGCACGTGGTGAAACTGTGAGCGTGCAATCAGGACCCCGCAGTCTGCGACACTCCAGGATAGACCTGTTGACGCAGCTGGACGCCCTGCTCGCATTCCGGATCAGTGATCCAGATTTCTCGGCCGTGTACCGCACCAGATAAACACGCTGAAATTCAGATTGTAGGCTCAGAGCTAGCTGTGATTGACCGTACGTACACTGGAAGAAATGGCAGTTTTAGGAAGACGCCCCGGAAAAGTTTACTCGCTGACCTGCGTGCTCACCTTACTGATTCCACAGGTCAGTAAACATCACATCATAATTTACTGTTAATAATAATAATAATAGAATAGTGCTGGAAGTTTTAAAGTTTTTTATAACAAAATTAATGAGGGTGGAAGGGCATAGCTAACAACCTCCCAGCAAACACGAGACGTATAAATACAATGCTGGGTTAATGTTGGGCCAGCGTCGCAGACGGTGGGCCAACATTAACACAGCATTGCATAGACGTCTCGTGTTTGCTGGACTTTTCTTATCATTTCAATAATTCCTGTACAAATACAAAGTCTATTAAATTCCTGTACAAGCTGAACCTTGAGTATTGTGTTTAATTACGATTCAAATAAAATTTGTATACATTCACTCGATCCTAATTTTGATTGTTATCTCGCTGATCCAATGTTGTATAGTTATGTCGCAACCAGCGTTCATGTATCGCTGATGTGCCAGTATTCAGATATTATAATAATATTATTGTTAGGCTTGCGTGCTTTTTGTCAGATATATAGTCATGTTATATGGCTCGTGCCGTATGCCATTTTGACCCTAATTATCCATACGTCTTGTCAGCTGTGTGAACCTACCACATCTAAAACCGCCTTCGCCCAAAAGCACCCTACTAATTTGGGTCAGAAGCCAACTATATCCGCACAGTATATACATGCATAGGGCGCCAATAATGCTACAAGCATATATCACAGTAATAATACATGTGTATAGAACATCACAGGCGGTGTAATAAAACTGTTTTTTTTTTTATGAAATATTTAGTCATTTTAACTTTAATAGTATATTGTGCGTGTGTAGCCACACACGCACAATCATAATTACACTTAAAGTTAAGATTATTTAGTAAACTCTCAGACTATGCAATAGTAAGAAACGCTACTTTTAAATATTCTAAGATAACAATTGTCCCCTTTTTCCGTATTACAAGGCCAGTATTCTCGTATAAGTTACGATATATCGTTGGATTCAGAATTGTCGAGATGTCCACCTCGACCAATCCGAAATGATGGTGAGATGAATGAGATGACACTGTCCTCCAGACACAAGACTCGAAATTCGAGACCTGGCGGTCTGAGGCCAAGAACGCTACCTCTCGGTGACAGAGGCTCCTCAGTTTTACACGTGGATGTTGAAGAAACATTTTGGTTTCTTTCAAACCGCCGAGACCGGGAGCCGAACCCCGAGCTCTAGCGTGAAAGGCAGCGGTGCTAACTACTACCCTAGGGCCCCGCCCTCGACCAATCCGAAGCCTACGATATATCAAAACTTGTACAAGAACATGGGCCGAGTCGAGCATTTGCTACCAAGTCGAAGCTGCTATATTTTCGATCCAATGCTAGAAATTGCGATTCCGTTATGCCAATAATTGCGTCAGTTTTAGTGAGATAATTTATTTTATCTTCCATGAGGGACGTAGTGGGCTTGATAGAATTCAGAATGCTACCGCGGGTGGTAGTTGTGTTGTCATACAACCAGAAAACAAGAGCCGTTGTTGTGGAAAACGGTGGACAACATTAAACAAGCAATGTGGGTTTTTTTACTGGGGGATTGCTCCCATATAAAACAAATATACGAAGCCTTGTGAGGGACATAAATGCTACTTAGAAAAGTAGTGGCAGATTATTCCCTTTCAAGTATCTGATGACGATATGTACTCCATAAAGCAGTATCTGCCTACTTTACAAGTAAGCGGATTCTGCTCTTTGCATTTGCTGGGTATAATGCATACTGCTTGGCAAAGCCAAAATGCAGTATCTGCTTACTTGCAAAGTAAGCAGATACTGCCTTTTGGCTTTGAACGGCGATATAATTTAGTGGTATGCGCTAAAACGGTGCATAATATCATCTCAAGCTTCGGCGATTTGTTATTATCTTATCTTCGCCAGTTCATCTTACCCGGGCATGTTTGTATCATTTACCCCCCGGCTTTAGTGCAACTAATATTATCCCAGCTGGCGTACAATGTCTCACATTTGTGTAAGCATTGCGTAGAATGTTGTTAGAATATCTGATATGGGTGTCGTGTCATCTAGAATGATTGTAGACAACGACACTAAATTATTTACTATGGGCAAGTACTTATAATGCTTTCTTTGTGAAAAAAAGACAAAAATAAAATTGCAAATAGGATGGCTTATAAGACATTAAAATACACGTCAGCTTATTGTTAAAACAGTTGATTTGGATCTACGAATCTACTGCTATTGTGTACTGGTCAGGATGGGCACAATATACGGGTTTAACCATGAAACTGCATGTCTAATATTTCATGGTTTAGCGATACTGACAATGAAATCTACTTTTTTATATCCAATCTTGGAACATCTGCACATATTCTGTGCATTTTAAGTCGAGGAAAAAACTCAATTACAATAGATTCGTAGATCCGAATATACTCGGCGCTTCGCACCTCTTACATTCGGATCTACTAATCTATCGAAATTCGTTCTTTCTCCTTGAACAAGTATATACCTAGGGTCCATCCTACTGAGTATCTGAAAATTAAGAAAATTATCTGAAAATTATCTGAAAATTAATTATCTTAGCTTTATCTTATTTCTATTAGAACAGTTAATAAAAATTTATGATAAATTTTAACATTTCTAATAGAAATGGTTTGTTTGTTTGTTTGTTTGTTTGTTTGTTTGTTTGCTTGCTTGCTTGCTTGCTTGCTTGCTTGCTTGTTTGCTTGCTTGCTTGCTTGCTTGCTTGCTTGCTTGCTTGCTTGCTTGCTTGCTTGCTTGCTTGCTTGCTTTCTTGCTTTCTTGCTTGCTTGTTTGTTTGTTTGTTTGTTTGTTTGTTTGTTTGTTTGTTTGTTTGTTTGTTTGTTTGTTTGTTTGTTTGTTTGTTTGTTTGTTTGTTTGTTTGTTTGTTTGTTTGTTTGTTTGTTTGTTTGTTTGTTTGTTTGTTTGTTTGTTTGTTTGTTTGTTTGTTTGTTTGTTTGTTTGTTTTTGTTTGTCTGTTTGTTTGTTTGTTTGTTTGTTTGTTTGTTTGTTTGTTTGTTTGTTTGTTTGTTTGTTTGTTTGTTTGTTTGTTTGTTCGTTTGCTTGTTTGCCTGCTTGCTTGCTTGCTTGCTTGCTTGCTTGCTTGCTTGCCTGCCTTCGTTCGTTCGCTCGTTCGTTCGTTCGTTCGTGCGTTCGTTCGCTCGTTCGTTCGTTCGTTCGTTCGTGCGTTCGTTCGTTCGTTCGTTCGTTCGTTCGTTCGTTCGTTCGTTCGTTCGTTCGTTAGTTCGTTCGTTCGTTCGTTCGTTCGTTCGTTCGTTCGTTCGTTCGTTCGTTAGTTCGTTCGTTCGTTCGGTCGTTCGTTCGTTCGTTCGTTCGTTCGTTCGTTCGTTCGTTCGTTCGTTCGTTCGTTCGTTCGTTTGTTTGTTTGTTTGTTTGTTTGTTTGTTTGTTTGTTTGTTTGTTTGTTTGTTTGTTTGTTTGTTTGTTTGTTTGTTTGTTTGTTTGTTTGTTTGTTTGTTTGTTCGTTCGTTCGTTTGTTTGTTTGTTTGTTTGTTTGTTTGTTTGTTTGTTTGTTTGTTTGTTTGTTTGTTTGTTTGTTTGTTTGTTTGTTTGTTTTTTGACCCCATAGCAATAACTGAGATTATGTACCATACTCGGTGAGTTGTCGCACAACAATCTTCCAGAACCCCCGATCCTGCACTGAATCAGTTAAATATTTGATATCATCCTGAGCCGCTGATCACAACAACAATTTGTTGAGATCAATGATGAAACTTGTAATATTCTGAAATCTTCCAACTCTTTTGAAAACTCAGTAACTTAAATATTAATCATTGTATTCTGTCTACAATATGACTGCCACATTAGTCTAGTTCCAATCTCAGATTTTACCCTAATTGAAAGTGAATTCGAAATTTTATGTCAAAAGCGTTTTGAATGTGTTTTAACCATTTTGACATAATATGCTGAGTTCATTTCTGGACTGTGCCAAACTGGGATATTTCGGAAAAATGGGACAAAACGCATTTTAAAAGAAGTTTATGGAATCCATACAGAAATCCAGTTTTTTTAATTTCCTTGTGCATAAATCCTAACATTACCACTAGAAAAATTAAGTAAATGGTTAATGTTGATAACCAGAGTATTTTTTGCTAAATAATATCTAATATCTAGTAAATGCATACGAAAAGTATTGTTGTCGAATGGATTGTGAACTCGTTGATATTCCCGTGACAAGTACAAATTTATATTTTATAATGTGCATATACTGGCTCCAAGATGTATGTAACCGTAAGCAAAATGTTTTCTGCTTTGCGCACTCTTGCTGGTAAATTATTAGTGGCGAGTCCTCCACGGGTATCCTCGGGGATACAACAACTTGAAAGCATTGCGTTTAAGATAACAACACATTTGTGACCTAATCGAACATCGTATATTGTAGTCACAACTTCTAGAAACTATAATGATGACGACTATCTATATACTATCCCAGCAAACACGACACGTTGAAACAATGATGTTTTAATGTTGGCCAAAACATCATCGTTCCAACGTATCGTGTTTGCTGGGATCATACTGAAGTTGATACCTCGTTCGATTCGCAACACTGAAAGCGATTTATGAAATTCACAATACTGCGAAGACAGCACTGTGACAACCAAAATACAGTAGACTGATAACATTCGGGAACATCCTTGCAAATTCTTCCAACCCTGATTCTAAATCACATTTAACATTACACTTGACATCTGGCATTTATCACGAAATAAATATTTTGCGGTTGTCAGTGGTACGGGCATCTATGGTATTTTTGGTATTAGAAAATCACGAATTTCTAAATTCCGATGTTACTAGCGTTATTCTAATATTATTCTTTTATTGAATTAATGTTGTTTCCTAATTAAAAGTTAAATATGTTAACACATGCGATTTAACCCTTTCCATAAGAAATATTTCTGCGCTGATCGCTCATTATTTTCAGAATCAAAAAAACATTACAATACCATTAACATATGAATACATTTAAAAATTAAATACTATCAAACAATTTAAGAATTGCGGCACTGACAAATAATTTGGATGACACTATTTATCGCAGAAATGTGAAGATACTTTATCAGCCATATTATACAAGCCGTCATTTACTAAAATGTCTTTTACCTCACCAAAACGGGTTGAGAAATCGACTGACTTTAGATTTCAAATATTGAATGAATAAATGAATGAATGAATGAATGAATGAATGAATGAATGAATGAATGGATGAATGAATGAATGAATGAATGAATGAATGAATGAATGAATGAATAAATGAATGAATGAATGAATGAATGAATGAATGAATTAATGAATGAATGAATGAATGAATGAATGAATGAATGAATGAATGAATAAATGAATGAATGAATGAATGAATGAGTTATTTAATTAATGAATGGGGGATGAATCAATAGATTAATCAAGTTTTGATATATATCGTTGGCTTCGGATTGGTCAAGAAGGCCATCTCGACCAATCCGAAGACTGTGATATATCGTAACTTGTACGAGAATACGGGCCGTGTAGAAATAGGATGCAGTTGCCATTGTGTATTGCACATCCATGAAGCGGATCTGAATCTGAACCAGGAATCCTCAATCGAACACTCCCACCCCCCAAACCCTGGTCTAGTATGAGGGGCTGTGGTCAATATACGTCATGTATGTGTAGGCAAATACTGCCTTGCAAAGGCAAACAGCAGTAACTTTTCACTTTTCAAGTAAGCAGTTACCGCAGTGCTGTAGAACTTCAAACCAGAGTATGGGTGTACTCATCAACTAATTTTTTGATGACGCGGATAGACAAACGTGACCGTTAAGTTCTGGAACCTTCCTGAACCAGATTATTATGATGACTAATGTATATACAAAGTTTTATGTCGCGTTCCACGATTTTAATCAATATTGCTACTGGCAGAAATCCTGGGGAGCGTGCGTTTTTT
This sequence comes from Flabesymbios commensalis, assembly GCA_964017125.1. Taxonomy (NCBI): domain Eukaryota; kingdom Metazoa; phylum Annelida; class Polychaeta; order Terebellida; family Flabelligeridae; genus Flabesymbios; species Flabesymbios commensalis. The sequence continues at coordinate 39,656,626 of OZ024910.1, read as the reverse complement.
TATATACTGGGTAAATAAAATCATGACGATTACACTATCAACAGAACAACAAATAGCTACACACAGTATTTATCGTGTTTAAATAAGATATAGCGATGGTGAGTTACTTAGTTTGTAGACACGAGATTTCAACCCGGAGAGGGCGGATAATTTACTCGTAGACCATCTCATAGCTAACAGGATGACAGTCATGTTCATATCATAATCAAGCAATTAAGCTAACCGGACATACCACACCCACTGATTTTTTCTCACGGGTAGCGAACGTCAATGGTCAGTAATATTCACACTTGTTGTTTTCACGAAAATGAATTTTCTTAAATAAATCCGTATACAAAGCATACGTCTCTACATCTCTTCAGACTTTTTATCGAGCAAATATTATGATCAATGTAATAGCAAACAAATGAAAAAAAAAAAAGACTTTAGGCATGATAGTCCATGTACGTACGATGCAGTAGGCCTACTTGTGTGTAGCTGATACAAAAATTGAGTTGGTGGAGACACGGAATATTTATTGTGTTCAAGTTCTCACATCAACATATCAATCATACTCCACTGTATTTCAGGTCAGCACGATAAAACGCTAAGACATCAACGTAAAGTAAACAAATATAACCAGCTTATTTTTACAGTAGGGTTAAATTCGCAAAAAAGTGGTAAATAAATGTGTCCAAATCATATTTTAGTATGATTATTGAAATGCTCAGTGACTTAGATCATCTCATTGAGTCTACATATTTACATATACATTATATTACACACATTTCCTATTTGAGCGGATTTGACTGAACCATTTGTGATGCAAGGAAAGCAATGTACAGTGGGATTCAAAGCTAAAAGGCAGTATCTGTTCACCTTACAAGTGAGCAGATACTGTACTTTGGCCATACGTGACAGTATGGAGGGGTGTACAGTCTTGAAGTGACAACATAAGGACCTACACTTGATGAGAGATAACATACCATGGTCCTGCCGTGCCAAAAAACAGTATTTGTTTAATTGTAAAGTAAGCAGATACTGCCTTTTGGCTTTGTAGAGCAGAGTACTTAGAATACTACATGCTGCATCCATCACCACCACAAAAATAACAACATTGTATGATTCAGGTTAAATTGTCCAATATTGTGCTAGAAAGATTATGACAGAAAACCAGGTATAGGCCTATTGTCAGTAATAATAACCCCTAAAGCGCTAATCGCGACTATAGACGACAATACTCGTATAAATTGTAATCCGTTTTATTGGCCGTTTAATCACACTTATAAGGAACGAAATGAGCGTGTAAATAGCTAAATTTGCAAATGTCTCGGATGAAACAAATATAGCTAATATTCACCCACTTGAAGTTCTGTGTCGCGGTAGCGAGACACAAACTTCAAGTGGGTGAAAATTTAATTTATTTATTTTAGCGGTTTAATGGTTAATATTTATTTGTATTCTTCACCCTGGGAGCTAAATAAATGAAATGAATGGGGTTTTAGGCCTCATGTGTGCACATATAGGCTAAACTGTGTCAGGATAACCGCTTGAGGATGTTGAGATAAGAAAGAAATGACACTGCCCTCCAGACACAGGATTCAAAGTCCTAGCGGTGTGAGGGCAAGCACCCTTCCTCTCGGTCACGGAGGGTCTCCACAATATTGAATCTTTACGAGTGAGCGGAGAAAAAACTTGTTTTCTTTGAAATTTGTAGGCCAGAGTGAGAGGGAAGTAAAGCCTTGAATGCGTGGTACATTACTCCAATGGACGATTTAGTCTACTTTTAAAAATATATTTAATCCACTTCAAACTGCAATTCCAGCTTCTAAATGATGAAACATAATTTTACAATTCAATGACTAAAAACTCACAAATTTTGTATTTATTCAAACAGCTATCATCCAGATATAGCACGGTAACCCGGTGAAATAATTACACGTCTGTCATTGGATCAGGTAAGGCGAAATCGTGTCATAACGTGGGCTGATTAGCTGGAGTGTATAAAGTCTCAATTTTTCCAAAGTTAAGGTGTTTCATGTACCGCCTAGTACTATGCATAGGCTACCTTATAAATTATCATATAATTTTATAAGAATAATATGCAAAAAATTATTATATTTGTATCTTTCGTTGTGCTTCTGGATTGAAGCTTGGGCGAGAGAATGGTATAAATGTAGGACTAAATAAAACTAGAAGTATGCTTTTTCGTGTTTCATAATAATATTGAAGCAGCCCCTTTTTTATTTACAATACAATAATTATGGAAACTGTAAAGCCGAAATTACCAGCCACTAGCCACCTCCTAACAAAAAGTGCATGTACAATAATAGTTCATTTCCCAATTAATCTTAACTATCAGTTACATCAAAAGCATCCATTCGTTCACACGAAAAAACACAGCCTATGTAACCATGGTGGTCCATGAATGATAATGATGGCGAGGACAGTTGTGCAATCCAACGGCAAGCAAGCATATAGCCGCCTTTTGGCTTTCGCAGAACATAGATGATGTTATGATAAAGAGTAGTAGGCCTAATACTCGACTCCACCAGAGGATTTTTATGCAGATGTTAGCTCGAAACGACGTGTTGGAGAGATAACCCTCCGACATTCAACCTCCGGCATTAACCCTCCGGCTTTATGTTATCTTATTCGAATTTTCACCCACTTAAAGTTGTGTCTCGCTAACGCGACCCACAACTTCAATTGGTTGAAAATTAGTCATATTATATGTTTAGTATGAGACCGAACATTTGAAAATCTGCATATTTAAACATACACTTCGTACCCAATAACAGCCCAGCAAACACTACACGTTGAATCAATGTTGGTTCAATGTTGGCCAGCCGTCTACGACGTCGGCCCAACATTGAACCAACATTGGTTCAACGTGTCGTGTTTGCTGGGAGTGATTTAATCGATTAATAAAGCGGATTAAAAACGGCCATAATCGTGTTTAGCGTTGAAAGGGTTAACATTAGAGAGTATGCCCAGCAAACGGAAAGCAGTTGTATAGCTTTTGTATAATGCTGGACCAAAGTCATTTGTGTACAAATCCTACACAAATGTTTTGTGTTTTCTGGGCAGCATCATTATCATGCATAACCTGTGAAGCATGTGATAAAAAGCTCTTTCTTTTAGGTCACGGATTATGTTCAATATGACTGTAATCAACCAGCAGGTTTACCGATCCGCACTGGAAACGAAATGTATGTTAACTTATCTAACTATACTGTACGAGAAGTAGACCAAGGTGCAGATTCCATTTATTATTATACGGTATTATGGCCTTTGGATTTATACATATTTGAGTTTCACCACATTGAATCGTTCTATCAAACGATATTAGGGTTAATATGCCAATGATTAAATTATTGATTGCTTTTATGTTTTGTGCTTCGTGTTTTTTTGTTTTGTGCTCTATGCTTCGGGGAATTTTCTTCATCTGTTTTGCAAAGCCAAAAGGCAGTATCTGCTTACTTTTAAAGTAATCAGATACTGTCGTTTGGCTTCGTACTGCAGCATTCATTGGTTGTTATCTAACCAATGGGATATCAATCAAGCACAAAACATTTGTTTCCCATTTGTTCAACATCGGCCCAGCGTCTTCGAATAGGTCCAACATTGTACACGTGTTATACACATGTTTTGTGTTGACTGGGTAATTCTTAACACATCATCAAAACAACATATTTAGAAGACGACCGATCAGAATAATAAGCTATTATTATGGTTACTATTAGTGATACAAATTATATGGAATAGGTGTCATAACCCAGCCATATATTTACCCAGCTATTATGCCAGTAAACGTTGTACAAATGCTGGTCCAATATGCTGGGCCATCATCGTAGAAGGTGGACTATCATTAAACCATCACTGGGTCAATGTTTCATTATTACTGCGAATTTGTAAGATTTTACATCTAAGGCCCAACTGAACCCTTTAAACCCTCACGATGCATCATTTAGCATGCCCGAAGCGCTTAATTTCCTAAAACCTAGGGAATTTAGAACAAAAAAATTATGGAACTGTTTTATTAATGGAAATATATATTTTTTTAATTTGCCACCCACGTCAAGTCATCGTCAACCACTACAAGTCGAGATTATTGCGACAGCAATTCCAGGCTTGTAGTTGATGAAGATGACAATGGTAAATTCAGGCTTGACAGGGTTAAAAAGTACATTTTTAAGCCAGATGTTAGAACATTGTAAAGGGGGCACCATCCAATCTGCAGGGGAGGGGTTGGAGTATTTTTAAAAGTATATTTTCGGCTGACCCTGCATGAAATTACCCTGATGACATCGCAAGGCTCTGACACAGTGACCTCCATTTTTTATTATAATAGTTCTAATACGATGAAAAGTTTAAGCCTGCTGAAAATGGCCTAGTTTTTGTAGGCACTTAAATTATTCGTATCAATTTCATGGCATCCGAGTTTTTTGGTAGGCAGCGCGAGTGTCGTTTTTACACAGCTGGCTGTGGAAACAAAATGGTGGTCAGTGTGACTGGGCCTCGCGCAGTAAATGAGTTAGGCGGCCCAGTCATACCGGGTAGCATGAAATAAATAATAATATTTAAAAAAATAATTTGCCCACGACAAATACTCCACCCCCCCCCCCCACCCCCGCCCTGGGGATTGAATGTTGGCCCCCATAAGGACTCTTTTCCAAATTTTAGGCCCGATAAATTTTATACCGGTACATGGTACATTCACGTATATTATCTAGGTTTAAAAATCAATATGCCAGTAAAACTACGACTCATTGTACTGGGTTTGTCTCAGTACCGAGACAGCAGTACCGCAACGTTGGCCCAGAGCTGGGCAGGCATTTCGCGCCACCGCTGATGCCCCTGTGTTCTAGGCGTTAACCACCACGTCAGTAAACACGTTAAGGATGTGGATCGCTCCAGAGGGGTCAGGATCCAGGATTCCCATAGCCGCAAGCACCCTCTCATTCCCAAGGACTCTCCGTCAACCCAGCACACACGGGACGCTAACCCAATGTTGTTTTAATGTTGGGCCGACGTCGGAGACGGCGGGCCAACATTAAAACAACATTGGGTCACGTCTCATTTTGCTGGAAAATATGTTCTGTAAAGCCGAAAGGCAGTAATTGCTTACTGAGCTGTGGTATATTGACTTTGCTTGGCAGTACTCAACCATTTAAATCAGCAAGATAACACAAGATTTTAAAATTGTCTTTATCATTTGTAACGATTCAAACTGTGGTAAATTTGCATTGTTAACAAACAGGATATTAACATAATATGCGTCACGTTGACGTACACTAGATGTTGAAATGGATCACATCAGAAAGTGATTAATTTAGCAATTCGTATTGTAGCCACGAGAAGCTCTCCCAGCAGATACGAATCATTGACCCAATGTGTGAGAAATGTCTACGACGCTGTCCCAATATTCCTCACACATCGGGTCAATGACTTGTGTTTGCTGGTCTGACGCCGCGAACCACAGCGCCGTGTGGGTGAAAATTAATTGGATTTGTCAAAACAAGGACTCCGAATGTAGTACATTTTACTAATGATACTACCCAGCAAACACAATACGTCTACCCGATGTTGGGTTATTGTTGGTCCAACGTCAAAGACGGTGTGCCAACATCAATCCAACATTTGGTAGATGTATCGTGTTTGCTGGGTAGAAAGTGACTTTAGGATTGCGTATGTAATTAACTCTTACAAGTTGTTGGTTTAAAGACCTGTTTGAAAACACGCTTCACTTTAGAAAAAGGCCATGAAATGTTTAAGTACGTCTTTATTATATTATTGAGATCATCGATTAAAAAAATTAGGCGCTGAATTAGCCCATTTAATTCTCGCTGAAAGTTCTGCGTCGTTGCCAGTGCAAATAAATTATTGTGTGAAATTAAATTCCGTCCCTGCTCCATGTTCCGCGTGCAAAGAAGGATCCGCTGACCCACTATTGTTTTAGGAGTGGCCCACCACCGTACGATAGTAAACCAGCGTTGTATGGTCCGATGTGTTTGTTGGGTATAAAATAAGTTAATCACACATTTCACCTTCAATTACCGTTATTAAAATGAAAATAACAATTAACTATTTTAGATTGCAGCCTCCCAACCCAAATTTTACCATTTTGGTCCATATGTGACATTTGTTTTGGTATGAAACGTATGTCGAGACAGCAGTGCATTTTTAAATTGCATTGTGAAATAATTATTTTGTTTTTAATTGGTCCAATACATTACTCTGATAGAAAGTGGTTAAACTGAACCCACTTTGGAACTTGTGAAGCGATGGTGACGTTTCGACCTGCCTTCAGCAGATCTTGATCACGGAATGATCATGGGGGTTGATTCGACTCTACATTACTCTGAGCTTTGGTGCTCCTTGATCATTGTTGAGGTTATCTGTTGAATACATTTAGCACGAATAGGATATAAGCTATTATGTGTATGCAATATTGCAAAAAATGTTTATCTGTTTATTCGTGACCCATGTATAAAATTTTGATAAGAATGTTTTTGTTATTTTAGATTTTCTAACACCAGCTCAAAGTCACGTATTTGTTGAGAATTGAAAATATGTAAACTACTTGGTTATTCTCAAGCTATGTATGTTCGTCTTCTTGAATCGCTACTTATTCCATTTGAATGAGAATTTTAGAATAGTCAGCCAGCCAAGGGCTGCTAAAGTGATGAAAAAATGATTAGATGGCATTTGTTTGTTACAAGCAATCTGACACATCATGCATGCCCAGTAGGTTCTTGGAGACCCCGCCTGGGCGGATAACAAACTCTCACTGCGTTTAAAAGCATATTATTCAAAATGGCCACCAAAGAAACTGTAGGAACATCTAAATTGTGTATAGTTGTGCAGATACTTAACCGAATTTCACAATCTATTTTTGATTTCATACATTTTAAAGGTTGCTGATTCTGAATTTGCAAGGAAAACAAAAAGCCACTGTAATTTTGTCAAAAAACCATAAAATATTTTTGCTGATAGATTTTATAATACATTGAGGCATTAAGCAAGAATACCTGTACGTCGAACAGCATAGCTAAATATGTATCTACAATAGATGACAGTGAAATATCAGGTTAATATGGTCTATGTATATAAATATGAGCACACAAGGTCCTATTATGTTGGTAGACTGATTCATTAGATTACTCACTGATTCAACAGTGCAGATGCAGACGGTCATGCAGACCACACACTGATATGTGAAGCAGCACACAGCGCGTGGACTTGCACGAAAATAACGTGGATAAACCAGCTGGTCTCAACCATTGGTGTGATCTTCTAGTCACATTGAGAGTGGAGAAAGAAATGATCTTTCACTGATAGACCCAATTAGGATAAGCTGGTTTTAAACATGACTGGCAAGGTAGTCAGGCGCTCTACCGATGCGTCACGCCCCATATCTTGCACACTGAGACCGACCAATCACGGAACATGAGATGGTTACAACTCTGCCATAATGGGCTGACGAATACCTTACAGTGAATTTTATAGTTGAGATAAGTACTTGGCAGTGTCTGTGAGCGAGCGAGCAGTCCCATGGCGTGCTAGTGTTCTGTTATCAAAAACATAGTCAGTCATTTATTATATTCCATCTGACAAAATAATGTTCCACCATTATTGCATATTTTTTAGTATTTTGATACTAGTGATTCAACTGTCCTTGTGAAAAATGTGTTTTTCTGTATTAACTCCTCTATATTTAATTAGTGATGTGTACAAACATCCTCAGCATTAACGGCCAACACCATCAACATGATCAAGCAGCAGAGGGCTCTGTTTGAGGATATTTCAGGCTGATTGCTTTCCAAATCTTTTGGAAGAGAATGTGCCGTCACAATCTGCCAGTACATAGTGTAGGCTTACATGAAATTAGAACACCAAGAAGATTATTTATCTTACCTTGCACTGGTCTGTCTGGATTATCCTGAAACTTAAAAGCATGACGGTATCCACATACAGGAAATATGTTCCTAAAAGTCTACATATATATATCTTTTTCACCAAATTAGTTGATGAGAAGTAACATAACATCTGTACAAGGTAAAACAATTATTTGTAACTCAGCAGTGGCATACTAGTCTGACTGAAGTTTCGCATAAGCCTTTCTCAATAATTAGCTCAATATCTCCATATTATCTTCTGTCGCACTGAATGTACTCTTGTGGATCTTTCATAAACAACAAGTTGGTTTATCCATACTCCGTACCAGTGCATGTCCATCGATCAAGATACAGACACTGACGCAGGGTCAGTAACATTTTGGAAGTGGTCAATATCTTCACTGACGTCACAATAAACGTTGCTTTGGATGGTGGGTTCATGATTGCCTCACTTTTAGATAATGACAAAGGCACACACACAAGTTCATGTGGAAGTATCGTTGATTATATCATACAGCTTTGAGACTGATGTTCTCTCGGAATATGCTATTCTAATGAGATATGTCAGCTTTCACATTCTTGTAATATGTTATTGAATCATTAAGATATTTGATACTCTTTTTTTTGCTTAAACAAAAGTTTTGAGCAGTACATGTATACCAATACGTGTATCAAGGTTACAGTGTTTCTGCACTACTAAATTTTGAATACTAAGTCTTTTATTGCATGGGCTATAATCACAAATTGTTAGATCAGTGACGTACACATTTCGCGTGTTATTAAGGGGGCCAAGCATACTATAGCACAAGAAGAGTAGTGTTTTGAAAATGCGCAGATTTATACACATGTATATACTCACTAGGATGACGTTTATATGGTCTGTATGTATGTATGTAGAACAATGCCAGTATTTTTCATGCTGTGTCCAGAATCCAATAAGAATCACTACCAGGTAGGATAAAGACTATCGTGTTAGTTATGACAAATCACATAGTTTACGTGAGCCCCTGATCAATGGATTGCTCATCGAACGTTATTATTATAAAGATATATAGTGGTTGAAACCAATATGACATTAGAATGATTTATTTTTTAGCTTATTATGCCATCTCGGGACTTTGTAGTCAGACTTGTCATGGATGCTTGCTTGAATGTGTTGATTTGGTAAACATACTGGAGTTAACACGAATTCTTCCATCGTTCCATGTGTTTTCTGATAATTCTCACAAACTACATGGAAGTCACATATCAGAACAATAACGCTGTAATACTTTTTGAAAAGAGGCCACTACAAGTCAGGAACTCGATCTTTGGCTTTTACATAAGCAGGTTGGCCATCAAAGATTAGTTTATTTTGACCAAGCAATTCATGATTGCTGTGCTGCACCAGTCGCTAAATATAATAAGGGCACCATTTCCATAGTTGTTTACAACAGTATTGCATCCCTCATTGAGAACTGAGCATGATAGGATCAAATGCACACCATAGGGCCTAACCACAAAATTTAATCGAGATGCAAACATTATTCAACAAATATGAATATTCATTTACATCGGCCTTTAAACAACATTTCTCCTTGGAGTGTGCAGTATTGCTTAAAATTATATTCATCACTTCTCTTGTCGAGATATTGACATAATATATCATATTGTGATAATGCGCACAAGCGACGTAAAGCAATAAAGCAACTCACTCATAATGAGCAATTCCTCTGAGAACAAAGTTTTCTCCTGCCAATAGCCTGTTCTAGTTCATGGACAATTTGTAGCTGCTTCAATCAGTTTGTGTATTTACCATTGGTCTATGGGACATCAGTCTGTGATGGAGCTGACCCACGCTGCTGCCGTATAACTCAGTCTCAGACAATTGTGCGTAGGCTGTGGGGAATTAACCCTTCAGACCAACAAGAAAATTCCAGGGTGATCAGGAACAATTCTAGTTGGTAGTTAGGTCTATATAACAATTCTGCTCATAACGCTGCAGGCGCATCTTCTAGCTAGAATCTACTCATCTCACTCATCCTTATGCCAATGATCTGATATGAAGCATCGCAACAGACTAAGATCGTTTTTTCTGCTGAATTGTCTAACCCAATACCTACCGGTTTTGGTATAAATGCAATAATTAGATATGTTGGAAAAAACAATGTCTCGAACGATACAGAGTGTGAGCTTCATTATCACGTCCTTACCCAGCAAGCACGATGCATCAACCCAATATTGGTCCAATGCTGGGTCAGCATTGTAGACGGTGGACCAACATTGGACCAACATTGAGTTGATGTATCGTGTTTGCTGGGTATCGTCATTACATCAATGTCATTTTCTATAACATCAGCACATATATAATACTCATTGGAATCACTTTTGTTGTGTAAATATCATGTAATAAATTAACCCATCATACTCACCTGTAGAGCTGTATGAACTCTTGGGTAATATTTAAATATGCTTTAACGAAATCAGCACACACCCTTCAGTCGAGTGAAGGGACGACGAATCTACACAAGCGTGTAACCACTTCAAATAAAGAATTCAGCAACAGCGATATAATTATGGATCTCTGAGATCTCTGACACATTCGATTTCATAAAATTTGTACCCATATAATTACTTCGCCAATACGACTGTTTAAGAAAGGAAACCTTTCGATCACTGACATGTTGTAGCTGCCACACGTGTACTATCAAGGAGATCTGCTCACATGACACTAAAATATCAACAGCAATATAAAATCCTATACACAACAAAGAGCGGGTGCCTACCGTCGTGCTTCAGATGACTTTTGAAGACGATTTATTTTTTTATGCGTTTGTTTATGTCCATTCTTTCTGTGGGTAAAAACCCTAACACCAAATCCTATTTTTAGCCCCGCATACCGATTAATGTCCGTATCAAAGCAACATATGACTCATATTGCCAAAACAGTTTCTAATTTGCTTAGGTATATTATTTGCAATTTTTTTTCTATTTAATCTGGGAATTTGAGACGTCAACATTACTGATTATAGGTGACTGGGGCGGGGGCCCTAGGGTAGTGGTTAGCACCGCTGCCTTTCACGCCAGAGTTCGGGGTTCGGTTCCCGGTCTCGGCGGTTTGAAAGAAACAAAAATGTTTCTTCCCCATCCACGTGTGAAAGTTAGTATTGTGGGGAGCCTCCGTGACCGAGAGGTAGCGTGCTCGGCCTCAGACCGCCAGGGCTCGAATTTCGAATCCTGTGGCTGGAGGACAGTGTCATCTCAATCATCTCACCATCCTCAGGAGGTTCTCCTGGCCCAGTTTAGCCTATATGTGCACAAAGGTGGCCTAAAGCCCGATTCATTTCATTTCATTTCATTTATAGGTGACTGGTGGTTATTATATTAAATATTATGGTAATACTTGCATAACATGATTTATTATGCTACAAAAACATAAAATCATATTAAAATCATAATACATATATTACTGACCATGAAAACATGGTTATAACATGATGATGGTAACAACAGCGTGAATATTTATTGAAATCTAGCGAAAAGCTAGATTTTCCCTAATAATCGCTTGTTATTTTTGCAATAGCTAATAATGAAATAGCTGCACATGTTTAAATCGCTTTAAATAAACACAGTAGATTACTTTTGGATTAAAAATGTAGATATACAAGTGTTATTGAGGGGTTCGGGATATATTGAATAATAGTTCATTTCATACTGAATTTGACGGCCATTTTGTTTTTCAGTTTTAAACACTTTACAGGACTGTAAAAAAATGTTATCCGCCATAGCGCTCATCTCTGGTATCTATAGAACATATCTGAATAGATAGACTGTTTGTAACAAAGATTTGCACCATGGTGACACGATAGCCTTCGATGGCTGGCTATAAAAAGTTATCCAACGACATTTAACTATGGGACCTATGGATGGCGGCAGCCTATGCCCATCGTCGGTTAAGCGTTGACTGATGTGTACGATCTAGACATATTTGGGAATGCATTTTTCTTTCAGGGGCGAGCGTTTTGCTGTTTACGTTAGTTTTATTGTTGTGACAACATATTTTCTACTGGTTTACGACGATGCGATACTATACTATACCCACAGGCCTTTCTTATAGCTATCTCGAGAATATTTTTACAAGATAGCTAATATGGGCGTTCGGGTTGTTGCGACATGTATCGTATGAATGCCTTGAACAAATTATGTACAACGTCATAATAACAAAGTACAGTCACTTTAGACCGATATCACTATTGTACAGTGTTAGCAAAATATTAGAGCGATTAGTTTTTGATAAGGTATATCCAATTGTGAATCCTCTAATTTCACCAAATCAACATGGTTTCATGAGAAAACGATCAGTACAGTCTCAGCTAATAAGTAATTATGACATAATTGGCAATGATCTTGACAAGGGTGTGCAGAATGATATCATATTTTTAGATTTTTTAGCATTCGACAAAGTCCCACATAATCTCCTATTGCATAAGCTTAAGACGTTTGGCTTCAACAACAAACTCTTAAACTGGTTTACTGACTACCTGTCAGAAAGAAGCCAAACTGTTATTGTTGAAGGCAAACAGTCTGAAAACTTGCCCGTAACATCTGGTGTACCACAGGGTTCTATCTTGGGACCACTTCTATTTATACTGTATGTAAACGACATATCTGATGGATGTTCTTCTACTGTATCATCATTTGCAGATAACGTTAAAATATTTAGAAAAATAAAATCCACTTCAGATTCTGATTTATTGCAGAATGATCTAAAGTTGTTAGAGATTTGGGCGAAACGTTGGAAAATGTATTTTAATGTAAAAAATGTAAAGTTATGTCAATTTCTAAAGCACATTGTCATATAAAATTTGAGTATTATGTAGACGGTCAGCCACTAACAAGGGTTGATTCCATGATTGACTTAGGAGTCACATTGACTACCAGTATGTCTTCTAAAAATCAAATTTTAAAAATGGTCTCAAAGGCTCAATGTATGTCAGGTTTGGTCAAACGTACTTTAGGATTTAATGCCCCTGTGGAAATAAAATTGCAGTTGTATCTTTCTCATGTTAGAAGCTTACTTGAATATTGTACACCTTTGTGGTCTCCGTACCAGGTAAATGAAATTATGCGCATTGAAAGGGCTCAACGTCATGTTACAAAATTTATTTTAAATGAATATTCATCTGATGGCTCATACAGAGATAGATGTCTAACTTTAGGTATACTGCCACTGTGTTACCGCAGAGAAATTCTCGATCTGTGTTTCCTATTTAAATGTCTACATGGTGAAAATGATATTAACATTAATACATACCTACAATTTGTACAATCAAATACCAGCAGACGGTCTGCCAACAAAGGAACATTATTTTATTTAAACATGGCAACAACTGTACAAGCGCAATAAATGAACTTTAACAGATTATCTCGTCTATGGAACAAGCTTCCACAACATATTCGCATGTCAGATAGTTTAGGCTCATTTAAAAGACAGTTGGGTGTTTTGTATAAGTCACATTTAATTGATTTCGATATCAACAATCGTTGTACATGGGGTATAATCTGCTGCCGCTCTGGGTGTGATGTACGATAATACTTAGTCTGAGAAACATATGCTCTACATTTATATTACCGCAACCTTTACTGTCTGAGTTGATGGGGGAAAGCTTTTCGCTACGCTTCCAAAAACTGGACAGCGAGGTTGGCGGATGGTTCTGATGTCCATACTTAGGTGTTGGCAGTCGACGAACCACCGTGTCCGACTTTTTCCAAAGACTCGACAGCGAGGTCGACGGATGTTTCTGATGCTAACGTAGGTGTTGGCAGTTGACGAACAAACACCGTGTCCGACTTTTATTGGTATATGTATGCATTGTGTTTCGGTAACGCGACGGCTTTACGAGCTGACGCCAGCCAATGGTTTTTAAACTAATCGTAATAATTTTATATAGGTATGTATATGTTAAAAGCATGACAATTATTATAACTTGCTTATTTCGATTATAAAAATATTCCACTTGTATTTATTTTATAGGTTTCTACGCTTTCCAGAGTGTGTTTTTTGCTACTATTTTTAATAATATGTTGTTATTTTATCTCTGGTTTTGGCGCGGGAAACTCATATTATTATGTATATCATTTGTCATACTTTTATGCTTATACTTTTTGTACATAGATGAATATAAATATAGTTGCTGCCTAGCTTGCAGAGGCGTCTATAAGCCTGTTCTAGCGCAGCAAGACCAATGTTGTATATAACATTTTAATGATATAATGTGTATATATTTCTTTTTGTATCTTTTTTTAAATATATATATGTATTGGTCAAAAGCTAAATAAAATAAAATAGACTTAGACTCAGCAAGCAATAAACTCAATCGTCAACTAGAACATCCCGAACTCCGAGGACCGGATTTAGTCTGTTTAAGTGCCATAGACAAAAATTCGGCTTAATATTTTGTATTGTATATAACTGTATTGGGCTTCCCCATTGGCCGTAATCATAAATGTCCTGGATATAATTAGGAAAAAAAACCAAGGAGACAAGTTTAAATATATCTTCGATGTGTATTCCTTCCACCACCATCACCGGTGCTGGCCAACATCTATTCAATATCCATATTGCCAGTGAATCGACCTGCCGCATGTCTTTGCACACGCACACACGATGTAGGCCTACCCACCCGATTCCGGCTCAATATTTGGCCAGTGTCGCAGCCCATTGCTGGTTCGATGACGGTCAATCGAAGCTGGCCCAACACCAATCCAACACTGGGTCTGCTGTATACTTTCCTGTTTCAATGTTGAGCTACAGCCTTCGACGCTGACCAAACATTGAAATAGCGTTGGGTTAGTGTCCCGTGTTTGCTGGGGCCTACTGCCGCCTACTTATCGCCCGAAATTTTTCTTTCTAGCTCTATATATTGAGAAATGTGGGACATCATTGTGGCTGAAATTTCGAATCCTGTATCTGGAGGACCTCCTCAGGATCAATCAATTCAATGACACTGCATCCTCCAGACACAGGATTCGAAATTTCAGCCCTGGCTATCTTAGGCTGAACACGCTACCTCTCGGGCACAAAGATGCCCCACATTTCTCAATATCTAGGAGTGAGCTAGGAAGAAACATTTCGGGCGATGAACCTGCGATCTACGACGTAGCAGTCAGGCAGCTTTATAAGCATAAAATCTACTGGCAGGTAAAGGGTTAACCCCTAGAATTCCGAAGCACCGCGATCCACAACGTCAAGTGACTGAAAATGAAAGAATCTGATTTAAGACATACTGTGTAGATCGACGTCATCTCAATTATCTCAATGGGCAACCTTGAGCTAAGCAAAACACAGAAAAACCACCAATGTCGACACTAGTGTGCTAAGGGTTAATCCTTTCAGTCTGGCGACTGATTTTAGACGTCAAAATCTGACGTTTATGGACGTCAGATTCTGGTGCCTGAAGTCGATTCTCGCCCTGATAGAGTAAAATACTTATAATGGCCTTAGACGCATAATACATGTAGATATAGATAGATATGTCTTGCCAACGGGAAGTCTAATTCGCCTTAAATGCGTCATTAAAAGAAAGAGTATTATAAAATCTATGTACATGTATATACAACAGTTATGTTAAATCACATGAAAATCGACACGACTTGCTTTTATCATGATTATATCTGCAGCATACAGGCTACTTAAACAAGCACAGAGTACGCCCATATAAAATATAAATCATAAATACTTCAAACAAAGGTAAACAGCGTTGTCGTGATCAGGTGATATATAGGCTATATAGGTAATGAAATGAAGCGGAAAGAGCTAACTAAGACATTTTTATTGCTTTCAAATTAAACACCCTTTGGTCTCAATAGTTTATACAAACATATTTCAGTGCTTTAAGGGTTAAGTGGCTGACATAAATCGGCATGACATGTGAACAACATGTCTTAGAACGGAGCTGTGTGTCATTTTGTTGACAATTTCTCCGAAATTTTCTTGCTACCCAGTAACCCAGGTAACACGAAACATTGACCCAAAGTTGATACAATGTTGGCACGTCGTCTACGACGTCGACCCAACATTAACCTAACATTGGTTTAACTCTTCCTTTACCAATTTCGAATTTATGCGAAAACTCCCTTCATTTACCAAATTCGCATTTATGCGGAATCAACATGTGCACATGCATTAATTGCAATGGAGATATTTCATTACATGCGTTGTTGACAATCGCAGTGACATGGACGCTATGTTCTCTTGCATTTTCAATTTTTGAGATGTGCGCATGCGCATAGCTATAACCTGAATTGTGCCCAAGGGCTACCTCTTAAAAAAGAAGTCGGTTTCTAGAGGGTCGTTTTATCAGGGGGAAGTCGGTGAAGGAAGAGCTAATATCTGGTGTTTTTCTTGCTATTATCTGATGTTCCACTCTGTAAACATGATAAAGTTTCAATTTTTAACCCTTTTAAAACTTTTTGCATTGAATAATGTTCACAATACATCCTCTAGCATTATCTTTGTCCGCAGCGACTTCTGGAAATCGTCGTCAAATGCACTGGGTACCGTCTCGCGGCCGAAGTGAATCGGCAGCACTCGGAGTGTGTGTGTATCTTTATATACACACACACTCCGAGTGCTGCCGATTCACTTCGGCCGCGAGACGGTACCCAGTGGTCAAATGTGGGAAAGCGAGATGGCAAATACGTATACCATGATTATAAAATGCATGACAGCTGATACGTGGACCTAACTATAGACGTTGCCTCAACGTGGGTTCAATGCTTATTTAACCCTTTCAAGCCTGAATTTACCATTGTCATCATCATCCACTACAAGCCGCGAATTGCTGTCGCAATTCTCGACTTGTAGTGGATGAAGATGATTTGATGTGGTTTAAAAATTACAGAATATTGCCATGTATTGGTAAACCATTTTCATGGAAATTTTTGTTCTATAACCCTTGGTTGCAGGAAAATTAAGTATGTTTTCAGGGAAGTAAAATGATGCTATAATGCATCGTGAGGACTTAAAGGGTTGAGATGACATATAAAATAGTCGGGTTTAGAGTAGGCTCAGAGTTTAGTGGGTGATAAAATTGTTTTTACCGGCATTGTAGCGATGGTTGGCGCCAGTACACATGCCTAGGACCAAAAAATGTAGCACTAAAACTTATCACAGTACATCATTAAAATTAACCCTTTCAGCCCGGGGATCGTCTTTATGCGTCATAATCTGACATCTGTAGACATCAGTTTCCGACGTTTAAAATACGTCAGATTCTGACATATAGCAACGGTCCCCGAGCTGAAAGAATTAAAATAGTTCTAATGACTTTAGAACCATAGTATAGGTATTCAAATGAACCGGAACGAGCTAACTAAGACATGTATTATGATTTCAAATTGAAACAAACCCTTTGGTCTCCATGGTGTAAACGTACAAAATAATTCAGCGTTGTAGGGGTTAAAATTAATAGACCCCCCCCCCACCCTTGCCGGGCAAATATTGTAGTAAATTAAAATTTGATGTGCATGGTGTAATCAATGGGGGGGATCGAGGTCAAAAACATAGAAATAACTAAAAATACCCCGTGGCTAAAATGAATTCACCCACGGTAAAATCAACTTACCCACGGGATATATGAATTTATTTGACCTTTGGTTGAATTGATATCACCCACGGGAGAAGGTAGGCCCTTATACATATGTCCCGCAGGTGAATTGATTCCATCCGCTGGTAAATTGATTACACCCACGAGGTAGGCTATCTTTATTACATGACTATGTAGACATGGTAAATATCAAATTTGTATGGCCGTGTCCGTGTCCGTATTATAAATCATCCATATAATTTACAATGATTGCTACACCCAGCCACCCTGAATATAATACTATACGGTTCTTCACGGATGTGGATGATAGACAGATGGAATAGACTGCTTGCACGAGTTTGCGCAGTGAACAATTGTCCGATTAAAACAGTTCAGAGTTGCTCACTGTGTGGCGTGTTGTAATTGAAAAGTGTGTAACAGTTGTCTGATTAAAACAGTTCAGCGTTGCTCACCGTGTGGCGTGGTGTTATTGAAAAAGGTGTATATCCCAGCACACACGAGACGTTTAACAAATGTCGGATTGCTATTGGGCCGACGTCGTAGACGGTGGCCCAACATTAAACCAACATTAGGTCAACGTTTCGTGTTTCGCTGGGATGCATAATATTCTGCCGTGCAAAGCCAAAAGGCAGTATCTGTTTATTTTACAAGTAAGCAGCTACTGCCTTTTGGCTTTGCAGAGCAGCATATATGGAATTGTAGTTTTTTTACTTTTCCTCATCTCTCAGTAAAAACCGACACATCTGGGCTTTAACAACACTGAAAAGACATGAGCCAACGCCACGCGTTTACTGAGGTATGGCATCAAGAGATGGAATTGTAATATAACAAAATGCTCCTCTGCAAAGCCAAAAGGCAGTATATGCCAGCTTGTAAAGTAAGCAGATACTTTCTTTTGGCTTTGTACAGCACTATAGATAAAGCCGACATCGCCGCTCAGCACCAGAGATCAGTTTTTACAACCAGTGTATCGGATGATGTTGTGATTTCATAACGGATATAATTGATTGTGAAGACGCCCTCGTTGAAAGCTAGTCCGATGTCTCAATACCGACGCTGGCCTAACATTGGCTCTGATTTGTCTTTATTCAACTGACAGTCAAATTCACCAATACAACGCGATCCTGGGCTATTATCACTGATTATGGGCAGCGCTGTGATCAGGTGAAGCTGGTCCAATATTGAGTCAGTGCTTCGTGTTGTCTAGGAAGCAATCCTTGGAACACTATATGTCACTGGAATCAGGATACATCAGACTGATGCTTGTTTTCTGATGGGATACCGTGTTTGACGCTGGTCAAACATGAAACCAGCATTGCGGAGAGATTCAACTGTCAAAATGTAACAATGATATTATATCTATATGTGAAACATAGACTTTAAAAGAAAGTAATTATAAACTGTTAAATTTATTTTGAAGCTATTTTTGTGAATTATTCTGTTAAATTCAATAAATATGAGCGGCCATCTGGTGGCGTGATAGTATATATTAAAAATACATTTAAAAGGTTTATCTCTAGATTAAATCCAAAGTTTAAGTCATTCTTAAATTAGAAAACAATTCTGTGTTTTGATGTTGTATGTCTTTACTGCCAGCCAAAAGGCTAATTTTTTAATAAAAATAATGAAAGTGGAATTGAAATGTTATTTAATAGAGTTTTATACATTAAATGCAAATAATGATAGTGTTTCGAAATTTATTATAATAGTCATTTAAATGCGCGTATAGGTTTATATCAAGATTTTATAGAGCATGATAAGTTGCTGGTATGCCAGGGACGAGTTGGTATGATCAGTCAGTGTGTAGTAAAACGAAAATCTAAGGATACAAAAGTAAATGATTTTGGTAAAGAACTCAAGAGCTGAATTTGCCTACAGTTGGATGGTTGCTCACCAATTTAACCCATACAGTGCGGCGATCGACTTTAAACGTCAGAATCTGACGTCTGTAGACGTCATATTCTGAAGTCTAAAGTCGATCCCCGCATTGGAAGAGAAAAAATACCGCACTGGAGGAGAAAACAAATATTTAGGATGGCCGTAGACCCATACCATAGATATTCAAATGAGTTGGAAAGTCATTTATGATGATTTCAAATTAAAAAAAAAACTTTGTTCTCTATGGTTTATAAAAAAATTGTCAGCGCTTTAGTGGTTGAAATTAATATACATGTAGTTCAGTCACACCTTTTTTTGCTGACACATGACTGTACAATGACCCGGATGTTGCGGGATGACCGGGCAATGTCCGTGCAATCATCCTCCGATCTTGATCCGACTCCTCACCGGCCCGCGGCGCCGGGTAATCAGGTAAGACTTGAAATTTGTTCGGCCCCGCCCGACTTTCCAGAATACCCCCCTTTTCAATTTATCCTTGATCATCTGCCGCCCGCCGGCCCGATGAGTGAAATAATATACGGACGGCGGCCGAATTGGATTTGTGACCGAGGTATTGCCCTGCAGTAAACACAAGATTGCACGATACATGTAACACTGATGGTTGTTTTTGCATTACCTTTCACAGATTCTGGCGTCAGGAAGTTTTTCTTTGTCATTGAGGAGTTATACCAACGCCTTGGGACAAGGGGACAATGGGAACTGCTGTGATAGCTTCTCTTCCACCGGCACAATATGTGACAGCAATCCCTGTGATCAGTATATGATTATTTGCTTGGATGACGGATCAGGGTATGTGGGGCCATATTTTATAGTATTTTTGCAGGCGTCCTAGCAAACAGGAAGACGGGGGACCAACGTTAAACCAACATTGGTTAAACATTGGTTGAACGCCTCGTGTTTGCTTGTTGTGACTGTTTAGCATACTCATGTTTTTAATTTTTTTCTAGCTCTATCTAACATATAATGTTATTCTAGTGCCACCGCAAGAACACACGAAAAAAATGTACTGAACAGAAAAAAGCGTTAATTTTGTTTTACACCATCTGGTGTTTCAAAAATATATTCAACATTTTTTTCAGATACTTAGTTTTAAAGATAAGTTATTTTTGAACAAACCGACCAAAATTACAGCATTTTTATTAAATTGAACTTATCGTTTTATACTATAATCTCTAATTTGCACATCGCACTGTCACAGGATTTATGAAGAGTATCATTCTATATGGCTACCATAAAAATATAATAATAAGCCTGTCTATTTAATGTATATTTAACATACGATACATGTATAGTGTACATGTATGTATAACAATATCAGCTTTAATCTAACCTGTGGACATGTATTTTTGTTGACAGGGCAGATGACACTAATGCCTGTTCACTCACTAAAATTGAAACCGATGAGGTCAACGATGTCAACTCCTTCGATTTTGAACAGGACAGTAATAATCCTCACAGTGGAACCTTCTTAGAATGGCCCGTGTGTATATTACGATTAACCCTTTCAGTGCGGGGATCGACTTTAGATGGCAAAATCTGACGGGACGTCTAAAGTCCATCCCCGCACTGAAAGAGTGATAAAGTTATAACGGCCGTAGACCCTTAACATAGGTATTAAATGAAGCGAGGAGAGATAACTAAGACATTTTTCACATTGATAAACCATTTGGTCCCCATGGTTTATACAAAGATAATTCAGCGTTGTAAAATAAGTTTATATATAGCGCTAGCTGTTATAATGATAATAATAATATCCTAACTATGTAAGACAACAGCACAGCAGAATAATTTGATAACATATAGATTTCGCTGTAGACACTGCCATTTTGGTGATCGCTCGCTCTTGCACTGTTAGTTAGGGTGCAACGTCCCCTTGGAGTTATAAGGTGCTAAATTGCCACTTTGTAAAGTGGCAGTTTAGCACCTTCTAACTCCAAGGGGACAACATTTCTCTCTATTCAAATGAAGTTTCTATTAGCTTGACTGTTTTCCAAACGTTTTGAGTTTAAAATGATAATTGATGCTCTCTTTTTTTGGTGAAGCACAATTATTATCACGATAAAAACCTGTATCTGAAACACAAACGCCCATAAAAGCGCAGTGACTTACGATGATGATACAAGTTCCCAGCAAACGCAGAACATTTCTATATCATTTGTACAATGCTGGACCAACGTCAAAGACGTTGGGCCGACGTTGTACAAATGGTATACAAATGTTATACAAACGTTATACAAATGTTGTACAAACGTTTTGGGTTTGCTGGGTTGGGTTCCTCATTTCCTATTATGCAGATTTGTTTGCCCTCTCAGCATGTTTGAAGCACTTGAATTTTAGCTAAATATACCCGCATAATCAATATTTTTATTTCGAGTGATTCGGGTGTCGATTCACATAATTGAGACGAGATATAATGTCCAAAGTCACTAAATATCAGCATTATCTGTCGTTCAATCAACCTTTTCAAATATTGAATGTGACTCTCAATTTAGTGGGTATATCACCACCTTGCGACCTAGGTGTCGTGAATATCCATCCCTTGATTAATAGAGTGACACTCTGTTGAGGGGATACTGTATTTAACTAATTACGTAGATGGTTATTTCTGCAGGAAACACTACGAGTAAAAGTGGACGTTTGGGATCACGACAGCATGCCTTTCGACAGTGATGACCTGGTTGAAGAGCTGCGTCATAGCTTCAGTATAGTGCCCGACAACGACCGATCTGAATATCACATTCAAGACGTAACAGTTTCCGGAAGAACCACGTATGTAGCTAGCTATAACACATGGCCGACTTTTGTAACCCTTTCAGTGCGGGGACCGACCTTAGACGTCAGAATCTGACGTCTGTAGACGTCAGATTCTGTCGTCTAAAGTCGATCCCCGCACAGAAAGAGCAACACATTTCTAGCGGACGTAGACATATAACATAGGTATTCAAATGAAGCGGAAAGAGCTAACTAAGCAATTTATGGTGATTGCAAATACAAATAACTCGTTGGTATCTTGTTTTACAGAAACAAAAATCAGCGCTTTCAGAGTTAAAACCGTCTATGCGCAGCTCAAGCTGAACAGTTGGGGAAAGAAAGAGAGTGGGCGTGATAATTCGTCCCCTAACTAGATTTGTTTTTCTTTGTCTTTTTTTAATTTCAGCGTGCCATATAATGCATAAATAATTTTATTTGGCCCTTTAGCCGCTGAGAAATAATATTATTCATTTTTCACTCACTTGAATTTGTGTCCCGATACCGCGACCCACAATTTCAAGTGGGTGAAAATTACTCATTTGTTTAATTTGGGACAAAACCATTTGAAAATCTTGATGTTTAAACAGTTATTTCATTTCCAATACCAACGATTTGATCGGCCAATAAAACGGATTAAAATCAATTGTAGTGGTGCTTAAAGGGTTAACTTATTACATATTTTAAATTTTCACCCACTTGAACTTGTGTCTCGCTACCGCGATCTACAATTTTAAGTGGGTGAAAGTTACCCATATTTATTTAATTTGAGACCAAGCATCTGTAAATCATAACCGGTAACAGGTGTATATAAGTGATATGCTCGGCTAATACAATGGATTAAAAAACGATGACTTAGCGGTGAAAGAGTTTGATTGTCGGTCTCCACCACTATGTTTATTTGAAATCGGTTCCAATCATTGATTTCCATGGATATTAAGAAAGTCAACTCGAATAAAATCGACACATCATGCTCATAAGATATTGATTTGAATTAATACAGGACAGGGGCCGTATTCTCGTACAAGTTACGATATATCGTAGGCTCCTGATTTGTCGAGATGGCCATCTCGACCAATCAGAAGCCTACGATATATCGTAACTTGTACGAGAATACGGGCCCAGAGCAGTGCAGGTACATGTATATTACTTTTACATTTTTGTTCACAGATTGGTTATGTCTATAACTGTGGCTTGTGATCAGAATTACTATGGTCAGTCGTGTACGACATATTGTAGTCCTCCAGCGAGTGGCGATAACTTTGAATGTGGATCGGATGGAAGCAAGGCATGTCACCTGGGTGAGAGCATCAATTCTATTACAACAATATTATCATTATTTGATGGGAATCCTTAACTCTTAAAACGCTGAATTATTTTTTATGAAAACCTTGAAGGCCAAAGGTTTTTTTTCAATTTGAAATTATCATAACTGTATTAGTCAGCTCTTTTCAATTCATTTGAATACCTATCTTATGGGTCTACGGCCATTAGAAATATATTAACTCTTTTGTCGTCAGAATCTGACGTCTACAGACGTCAGATATTGACGACTAAAGTCGATCCCCCGCGCTTTAAGGGTTAACCCTTATCCTGCTGATCACAACTACTGTCGTTTTTTAATTGGTCGACCAAATGATTGTTATTGGGAATGAAATATGTGTCTAAATATAAAGATTTGCAAATAATTTTGTGTCCAAATTAAACAAATATCAGTAATTTTCACCCACTTTGAGTTGAGTGTCGCGGTAGCGAAACACAACTTTAAGTATGTTTTTTAAATAAATTAACTTAGCAGGATAATGGTTAACCCGTGAAGCGGTAAGTTCTATGATTAAGATGTTTCCCACTTGAGGTTGAGTCTCGCCACCGCGACCCTCAACTTCAAGTGGGTAAAACTTAGTCATGTCTGTTTAATTTGAGACCAATCATTTGCAAATCTCGATGATTAAAGAAACTGCTTATATTGACAATTTTTCACCATTAATTTTGGTTTTAATTTTTATCGATGAAGTAGTGTATTTCGCAGATCATTATTTCATTTTTTTCAGATTTTTTGAGGTTTTTAAAAACATTTCTTAATAATATTTATCAGCATCCAGGCAACACCAAAACAAACAGCTTGTTCACTTAAGAATGGCTGAATACTAACACAGCATTGCGCCACAAGTTGATGCCGTCGGCCCAGCGTTGGGTTTTTGTGGCGGTCTTGTTTACATGACAATATATATCTTGTAAATTAAAACTAGTTTAATAGTTTTCAGTGCTTTAAAATTGTTTTTTTAATGTTTTTTTATTTTATTTAAGCTCAGTAGGCTATATAGCTTAATGTGAATTACTTTTTCCAAATTGACCAAATGGAACAATTCTCACCATAAGGAATCGCTTTAAGCCCTCATTTTACTTCACTAACAGTGATATGATCGGCTATCTAAACAAATTGTAAACGATGATAGTCGTGCTTAGAGTTTAAAGGGAACAACAGGTACTATTGCCATGATTACAGGGACAATATGTCGATGTACTTGTATTGCGATAATAATACGTTCGGGTGTCAAGTGTAGAAAACACTAAAAGGTCCACTTGAAGCCAAAACATCTTATCTGATGCTCAAAAGACGGTCATATGAGACACCTCATCTGCGATAATACGATATTATATCGATACTCAAATTGTGATATAATTGTATACTCAAATTATACTCAAATTTATCAACCGTTAATTATTTTAAATGTGATCGGAAACAGACGTGGCAGGTCATTTTTTACCGTATGTTTGCTGCCATAAATATCGTTACTATGAGCAATTTGCACTTATAGATTAATAAAGCATTTTTCAAGACTTCGAGCAGATTTTTGTCCTGGGTAATTATATATCAGAGTACGTTTATTTGTGGGAGATACAAGCCACCCAAAAACAGCTAATTATTTTCATAATCTATTTTTTATCGACTTAAAGTGTCACTACTTATACGGTAACGCGACAGACTATTTCATGTGCAACTGAGAATGACTGGAAACGATTAGAGTCGACTTCTTATCCACTTGGAGTTGTGTCTCTCTACCGCGATCCACAACTCCAAGTCAGTATAAATACTCTGTGATGATTAGGAGTCAAAGGGTGACTGACAGAAAAATTTTTTTTTCACAGGCTGGACTGGAAGCTCTTGTACCCAGAACGTCAATGAATGTGACAGCAATCCCTGTCAAAATGGTGGGTCTTGTACTGATCAGCTGGCAAAGTTCGTCTGCCAATGTCTACAGGATTACACAGGTTATATTTGCGAGATCCCGGTATGTATGCTTGTCCCTGTTAACAATTCTGTGTCCAAGCTCGCAATAATGCGAATCCTCGGTAGCGCCCAAGTTCGCAATAATGCTATCTTCATGCGTTAAAAAATTAGCTTATTCGACCTTGAAATGACCTTGAAATAACCTCGGTGTGATCTCACCACTAAGCCACATTAAAGCCCTGGGTGTTTAATATTATAGTAGCTGTTGCATTATGTTTCAAATGTTATTACGTTGCGTCTGTGATGGTTGCCTATGAGGGTCTAATTGAAATATTGAAAAACTTGGGTTCGAGGAATACGTTTTTGTGGGGAATTTGGGCAAAGAAAAGTTAAATTCAATTATTATCAATACATAGGACTGTTGACCAACGTATGGTATTCCAACTCCTCAGTAACCATTAAAGTGCTGAGATACTTTCGTATAAATCATGGAGACCAAAGGATTTCTGAATTTTGAAATCATTATAAATGTCTTAGTTACATGTACCTTTTCCCGATTTATTTGAATGCCTATGTTATGGGTGTACGGCCGTCATAAATATTTTTACTCTTACAGCGAGGGGGTTGACATTAGGCGTCAGATTCTGACGTCTAAGGTCGATCCCCGCGCTGAAAGGTCAAATAACAATAGAACGACGGCGGTGATTGGCCGATCTCGTCATGTGCATATTCACTCACATCTGTCACTTTAACAAGTGGCATATTTTTTATAAGTGTGCCTATTGTTTTTAAACAGGGCCCGAAATTAACCTTTAAGCCTTTCACCACTGAAGCCCGTTTTTATGTGCTGAATGCCATAGCATTCAGCACATAAAAACGGGCTTCAGTGGTGAAAGGGTTAAGCGCTGAACTATTTGTATACAAATCATGGAGACCAAAGCAATTTGAAATACCTTCATTTAATCAATAGGTTAATATCATTAACCTAGGTTTTAATCTACGCTACTGACGGGTCGGGGATTCCCAAGCTAAGGTCACGTAGTGCAGGAATCCCCCTGTCCTGATAATACCGTGTACACGGTATGCTGGCCTGGGACGTATGGTATAGGGATCTCAATTCCCAGATGCCTATTATTTATGTTGCTATCCCGGGGGTGACCGGGATCTGTAACTATATGCAGGGTGGATATAGCAACCGTTTTGGCGGGAACCTCTTACTTTATCAGAGCACTGCACGCTGGGACAGCGTCTTGTAGTCCGTGAGCAGTGAGCATGGCGGCCCTGATCGCGGCACGCCATGTGTTGGGCTACTGGATTCCAGCTCTTTTTGAATATTTGATCACAATTATTATTTAATATGACAATCCTGGACTGCCCCCGTGGGGGAGAGAATCTGGCGGTGGGCACAGGTATCCCTGTGGATGCTATGTCTGCCAACGTTACACAAGCGGCCCTACAGGACCTGTGTCAGGGCCTGACAAGCGATGGACTGCCTGCTTCTCTCCTCATGCGTCATCTCTGTGCTAAACAGCAGTGTTTCAGGCCAGAGGTACGCACACAGCTCAACAGGTACTGGACGGGGGTAGGACCGGAGGTACATCTAGCGGTACCAGGTCGGAACGAATACCTGGATATTGTAGACAATTTGGAGGATACACGGAAGAGAGTGATAGACGTAATAAGGATAGACGATGACAACAGAATGACTGCAGATATTGTAACACCCCTAGAAAAGGTAACGCCTTTGCAGTGGACAGGGGCCAGTTTAAAAATAATGGCGAGATTGATACAGAGCAACAAGCTCAATGTACATGGTGTACTTCAGTATCAAGCGTACATGGCTATGCTGACAAGCTTGGCTGAAGCGTACACCTGGGTCAGCATCCTACAGTTTGACCGGCAATACAGGAGCCTGCAAGCGGTTTTTCGAATTCTCCTGGGGGACAGATGTACCCTGTCTGATGCTGGGTGCTTTATGTAGACGTTCGGTACAACAGGTCAGCAAGAGGCGAGGGCAGCGAAAGCTGCGCAAGACACGTACCAGCCACGATAGGAGGAAAGTCTCGAGCTGCAAAGAGACACTGGGTCAGCAGCCACCTCGGAATAACGACAAAGATACACTGGGCAAACAGACCCGGAGCAAAAACGGAGAAGAGACCGATATTGAAAAAGAGACATTGGGCCGACGAGCCCCGCACGATAACGGTAAAAAGACATTGGACCAGCAAGCCCCGCGCAGTAACAGCAGTACGGGATTGGGCCAGCTGGCCCCGCGCCATATAAGCAACAAGGAATTGGGCCAACAAGGCTCGCGCGATAACGACAAAGTGACATTGGGCCAGCCGGCCCTGTGCAATAGCAACAGTGATAAGCTGGGTCAGCAGACCCTGCGCAGCTACACTGTATAGGATTCAGGCAATGACCCCGTAATACTCTCTGGTAAGCCAGTTTTGCCAAAAGGCTGTCTAAATTATGAAAAATGGGAAAAATATCTTGTGAATGACCCTGACGCGGATTTTATTTTAGAGGGTATAAGAGAAGGTTTTAAAATAACTAATAAGCATAATCATTCAAATTATCGCCAGGTGGAATCAGATAGTTATCATTCCGCTATTTGTGACGAAAATATTGAAAGTGTGGAAAATCAAATTGAAGTTGAATTGAGTGAACAACGATATATAATTTGTGAAAATAAACCCACTATTATCAGCGCATTGGGCGCAATTAAGAGATCAGATGGTTCTGTGCGTCTTATTCATGACTGCAGTCGCCCATCTGGTGAGGCTTTGAATGATTATGCAGAATTAGAAAGAAAAGTCAAGTATCAAAGTGTTGATGATGCCGTGAAATTATTACAACCGGGTTATTTTATGGCAAAGGCTGATTTAAAGTCAGCTTATAGATATGTTCAAATTCATCCATCTCAATATGAGCTAACAGGTCTCAAGTGGGCATTTGGGACAAGTAAATCATCCACGTATATGTATGATACACGTTTACCTTTTGGTGCTAGACTAAGTCCCTTTATTTTTCACAGATGTTCACAAGCTGTTCGGCGTAAAATGGCAAGTATGGGTTTTAACGTAGTTGTATATCTCGATGATTTTTTGATTGTCGAGTCAACACGAGAGAGGTGTAAAAAAGGTCTAGACACGCTCGTCAAATTACTAAGAGAACTTGGTTTTGGGATTTCATGGAAAAAAGTAGAAGACCCTTGTCAAAAGTTAATTTTCTTAGGAATATGCATAAATTCCATAGATATGTCACTGTCTCTGCCTGAAGATAAAACTTAAAGAGCTTCAAACCTTATTATTATCATTCTCCAACAGGAGGCGCGGCTCATGCAGACAATTGCAGAGTCTAGCTGGTAAGCTAAATTGGGCGTGTCAAGTAGTTAACGGAGGTAGAAGTTACCTCAGAAGAATTTTAGACACAATAGCTCATCTACGCAAGCCACATCACAAAGCACGATTATCTGCAGATTTTCATGCCGATCTACAATGGTGGGTCAATTTTCTGAAAATATTCAATGGCAAAGCGCTCATGTTAAGTAAAGCCCCCATATGTGACGTAGAAAGTGATGCTTGCAACACTGGTTGCGGTTTCACTTTTAATAATGATTGGGGTTATATACAATGGGCTATAGATTGCCCATAGCTCACAACTTTACACATTAATTACAAGGAAACGTTAGCTGCTATTTTCGCAGCAATTAGGTGGGCCCCTCATTGGGCCAACCAGCGTGTATGCTTTCATGTAGATAATCAAACGGCAAGGGCCATACTCAATAAGGGAACGTGTAGAAACAAAACAGTCATGATGTATCTCCGACAACTGTTCTGGCTCTCAGCCGTATATAATTTTAAAATACAGGCTATATATCTACCTGGCAAGCTAAATGTCTGGGCTGATGCAGTATCGCGCCTCACCCAGAAGGGCTGTTGTATGTGGGTGTTATCTGTGGTTGCACAAGACGCAGGGGTCCTACCACGGGAGGCTATACCCCAACTAATTTACCATTTATCTATGCCAACCCTAGGGTCACTATACTCACGTTTATTGGCGTGGCACCAATAACTATAATTATATATTTTGTATCAGTAATTAAAACACTAAAATGACTGGCTTATCAGAGAGAGTGATGAAAAGACTTTAAGGTGGAAGAGGGGTCAGGTGCCTCTTTGTATATGCTTCCACAACATATGGGCAGTTTTATTGTCATGCATTAGATAGGTATTGGTGGGGGTGGTGTGATCAGTGTTTAAGATATATTGGTAAGAATATTGTTATGGCAGTAATTAACTGTACAGCATGTAATGTACTACTTATGCCAACTACGATAGTAGGTTTTTTAGCCATATATAATTTATTCTAAGATAACTTAAATTTAACAAGCTTTATTTAGGTATGTTATTTTTAGTTCTTCCAGCATACATATACACGATAATAATGTGGCTACTTTTCTAAGTCGTTCTAAACACTACTTACTCACTACTTTTAGCTATTGTTCACTTTTGTTTCCTACCTCCTACTTTTCTCGGATTATTGGGTTTCGTAGATAGAATATATCTAACTGTTTAATATTTTACATAATGAATACAAATAAATATTATTATCAATGATTATATAATAAACAAACCAAGTATGCAATGGTTAATAAACATTTGTTAATCATCTGATTATAAGCGCTGATATTGTTATATAATACATTATGCAATACCTTTATCAATACCTTTATCAATTATGCATTAGAAGACTTTATTAACCATTGTTAATCATCATTTTGCAATGACTGTTATTTGATGTCACATTATGTAAAATATTACTTTTGATATTTAATAAACCCTCAGTATCGCAGCCTGTGTTCGAGTCTGTGAGTTAGATTAAATCAATAGGTTAATATCATTAACCTAGGTTTTAATCTACGCTACTGACGGGTCGGGGATTCCCAAGCTAAGGTCACGTAGTGCAGGAATCCCCCTGTCCTGATAATACCGTGTACACGGTATGCTGGCCTGGGACGTATGGTATAGGGATCTCAATTCCCAGATGCCTATTATTTATGTTGCTATCCCGGGGGTGACCGGGATCTGTAACTATATGCAGGGTGGATATAGCAACCGTTTTGGCGGGAACCTCTTACTTTATCAGAGCACTGCACGCTGGGACAGCGTCTTGTAGTCCGTGAGCAGTGAGCATGGCGGCCCTGATCGCGGCACGCCATGTGTTGGGCTACTGGATTCCAGCTCTTTTTGAATATTTGATCACCCTCCCACCCTCCCTTTATTTAAGGTTTTTTAATATGTTTAGTTAGTTAGTTTAGTAGTTTGAGGGGTTTCGTAGATAGAATATATCTAACTGTTTAATATTTTACATAATAAATACAAATAAATATTATTATCAATGATTATATAATAAACAAACCAAGTATGCAATGGTTAATAAACATTTGTTAATCATCTGATTATAAGCGCTGATATTGTTATATAATACATTATGCAATACCTTTACATCAATTATGCATTAGAAGACTTTATTAACCATTGTTAATCATCATTTTGCAATGACTGTTATTTGATGTCACATTATGTAAAATATTACTTTTGATATTTAATAAACCCTCAGTATCGCAGCCTGTGTTTGAGTCTGTGAGTTAGATTAAAATACCAAATAGAGCTTGAAATTAATCATGCATTCAGCTTAAACATGTTAAGGGCGAGGGCCCTAAGGTGGTGGTTAGCACCGGTGCCTTTCACGCTAGAGTTCGGGGTCGGTTCCCGGTCTCGGCGGTTTGAAAGAAACAAAATGTTTCTTCCCCATCCACGTGTGAAACACAGTATTTTGGAGAGCCTCCGTGACCGAGAGGTAGCGTGCTCGGTCTCAGACCGCCAGGGATCGAGTTTCGAATCCTGTGTCTGGAGGACAGTGTCATCTCATTCATCTCATCATGATCAAGAGGTTCTCTTGGCCCAGTTTAGCCTATATGTGCACAAAGGTGGCCTAAAGACCTATTCATTTCATTTCATTTAAATATGTTAATCCTTCAAGCGCTCAAATATTTAAATACAAGCCACATAGACTTGTGGGAGAATATTACTCTAAATAAACTTGCCATAATATAACAGACCTACAGTGTATCATATTCATCAAGTTAGCTTTGTTTAATTATTACATCTTCCTGGCAGCAAGTCTTGACACAAGTCTTGCTGAATTAGCCATACCATCCACCTATTGGGGTAGGGGGAAGATTTAGATATTGAATATTCATTAGTTTTTCAAAAAAGTCTTTTTAATGTTGGCCCGCTGTCTGCGACGTTGGCTCATCATTAATTCAACCGTCACGCAGGTGTCTGGTGGGATGTGGTGGTCTGTGTCTGAGACGCTTCCGGTGAGCTACTCGGCCAGCAGGCATGTGTTGTTTAATGTGGGCCGGTGTCGTAGACATGTCGTAGACAGTGGCCCCACATTAAAACAACACTCATGCCAGAGGGCAAACTTGGGTCAAACAGAAACAATATTTTTAGAAAGTCCCCACTCCAATAGGCGGATTCAACACTGTTCCAACAAGGTCGGTCTACGACCTCAGGAGTAGCCAGCCTTGCAGAGGAAGATGAATTATTATCGCGCCCGTGCTGTTGGCTCTCACGAAGTACAGCAGGATCAGTCAATCGCACCAAGTAGCCTACTATAGTATGATGCCGCGCAACGCCAAAAAGGCAGTACCTGTGCCTTTTGGCTTTGCAGAGCAGTATGGTATTCTAACCCCGACCAATGATAGAGTGTGTCAGCCCACTCATGACGAGATTAGTCAATCAAATTCAAATTCAGTTGTTCTTTTACTCAAGTCGTTTAGTTTAATTTTTCAGCCACTTGAAGTTGTGTATGTTTTTAAACATTAATAAAATTCTTTTAATTTAAATTGTATGCTAACTTTACTGTAGAGATTTACCAACATTGTAGAGCAGGCCGGCTGATTATAAATTAGAAGTAGCATACGCGCAGATCTGTAGCAAGAGATTGTAGTTGTCAGACAATCATGATAATAATATAATGTTATTGTTCGATATTAGAAGCAAACAATTGGAAAGTTATTCATAATGGCAATAGCGTTAGTTAGTTGAAAATGAGCTCAAATGTTACTTCGGATTCGCCCCTGTCTCTAGGTACAAGGAGGATTAGAAATTCATGCAGTGCCACCCTCTGATGAACCATTTTTATACGTGAGTATAGCAATAGTAAAACTACATGAATTTCAATTTTAAAATTCTTAAGAAATGTGTCTTAAATTTAAGATTATCTTAACTTCCTGTCATTTCCATTACGAAAATTAACAAATCGTAAAGTTAACAGGGTTAAGGGACTCTTGATTTTAAGATTCTCATTGGGATGGGCCCCTGAATCTTTAACCCTTTAAGCCCTCACGATGCATTAAAGCAACATTTTACATACCTCAAGACAGGTTTAATTTTCCTACAAATAAGGGCTTTAGAATGAAAATTTCCATGATACTGGCTTTCCAATACATGGCAATTTTCTTCAATTTTTAAACCACATCAAATCATCTTCATCCACTACAAATCGAGAATTGCAACAGCAATTCGCGGCTTGTAGTGGATGAAGATGACAATGTTAAACTCAGGCTTGAAAGGGTTAAAGGGAGAGTGTTAAGGTTAAGGTTGGGTGAGCGTGTCCTTGGCTTCAAGCAACGATCTCGGTCTCGAGATCTGAGACTATCTCAGCAGCTCAATCGAGATGAAGATCTCGGTTGCAGTCTCCTTTCTAAAACCGAGACCGCTTCTTGATACCGGGCCCAGATATAACAATACTGGTTTGATGTTGAGCCAACGACGCTGGCTCAACATCAACTCAACATTGGTTCATTGTCTCACGTTTATTTGAACAGAGAGAATTCACATCAGCAAGTACACCTGTAGCGACGGTCATGGCTACGGAAGAAAATGTGATGACCACTATTCTGGAGAAAGCCACGACAGCTCCAGTTGAAGTTGAACCTACCACAGAGAGTGTTTTAACAACCGAAGGTGTCTTGTATACTACTGAAGATGTCTTATATACAACTGAAGATGTCTTTTATACAACTGAAGGTGTCCTGTATACTACTGAAGATGTCCCATATACTACTGAAGCTGTCCCATATAGGCCTACTACTGAAGCTGATCACACGACCTTGGTTGACGTTGCACTGAGCTCAAGTCAAATGCCAGAAGATATTACCACAGAGGTTACTAATGAACAGAGCTCACATCAGTTGAAGGACGTCACTCAATCTGTCCCCATCCCGCCAGAAACTGATGCTTATACCGAGGTGATAAACGATGAACTATACTCAAGTCTAAAGCCGTCTATCGCGCTACCAACTTCAACTGAGATGCGTTCATCAACACAACAGAAAGATAGTGAAGCGACTTCCTCTTCGATCCAGCTGGATTCAACATCCACAGTATTGTATTCACAATCGTCTACTGTACAGAAGAGCGACGACAAAGAGCCATCAACCACCCCACGTGTGGTCCCTACAAAAACATCCATACATTGTAGTCCTTCACCCGATCACGTCGCAGACAACGGTATGTACTCTTTGAGCACGACCATTGTCGTATTTAATCCGTTTTATAAGCCGATCAAATCACTGTTATTGGGACGAAAAAAGTGTTTAAACATCAAGATTTGCAAATAGCTGGTCACGATTTAAACAAGCATAAATAGTTGTCACCCACCTGAAGTTGTGTGCCGTGGTAGCGAGACAAAACTTCAAGTGGGTGAAACTTTGAGCTAATCATCAGCATGAAAATAAGAAAAAATACCCTGGTACTCAGAGGGTTAACATGATTTCACTCATAACGTGATTATCTGAGATAAGTAATAAGAAACCTGCTCACTTTCTTTATCTCTTTAACTTCTAAATTATTTAATTGAAATTTTCACCCACTTGAAGTTGTGTCTCGCTGACGCGATTCGCAACTTCAAGTGAGTGAAAATTATTCAGATTTGACACTTGTTGATTGATGTCACGTTTTATCTTTAACATGTTGACAATATGATAATTAATGTGCTAAAGGATCAATGTATTTACCGCATGAATTGTGAAGAGGATAAGGCACAGGTACACACTGTATCAAAATTATAATAAAATAACTAAAACACATTTCACTCAAAACTCAAATCTCTATTCGATGAAATATTAGTCATGCCTATCATATTAAAAAATGAACGTTTTGCTGAGATAGAGACAAAATAAAGATTATTATCATTTTTTTATATATCACCACACGCCACGCCACAAATGATTGTTCGGTATAACAGAGATGGCAATGTGTAGGATAAGTCCTATTATAAGAATCTGAATGGTTTCAAGGTATAAATTATGTTTATCGGGTGAAAGCATACAGCACTGTGTGTGCAGTATTATATAAGTTCATATTGTTATCGTTAGGTTATATTTGACGGAATATTTCTCATTTCAGATGTGCAGCCAAAATTAACATTCACCCGTGTGATTTTCTATCCAAAAAAGAACGATGTGGTACGTGACCTGGAATTCTTTTTAGCTGACAAAACTAACATGCGACACGAGGATCTCAAGCTGGACATAGCGTGGCTCACGTGTGTTAGAAATGACAACGGGTAAGCAAACAAAGACATAATTATTAATCATTCGCAAGATAAGTTTTGATGACATCGTCCTCTAGCAGCCATGCAGTGTGTCGTATTTGCCACTCATTAACCCTTTAGGCCCTCACGATGCATCAAAGCATCATTTTATCTCTCCGAAGGTTGCATTAGTCTCCTAAAACCTAAGAGTTTTAAAACGAAAATTTTCATACAAATGTTTTAATAATAACATATATCTTTTTCGTTTCGCACCCACTTTAAATCATCATCATCCACTACAAGCCGAGAATTGCGACAGCAATTCGCGGCTTGTAATGGATGAAGATGACAATGATAAATTCAACCTTGAAAGGGATAAATCGCCGCCGCCGCACCACTTGTTTCTGCTCTCACTCGGAGACCCCTGCTCGGATTATTTCTAAATATTTTGCAGTATGCATACTGACCCTTAGTAATTTCTTTTCGGCCTTGTTTCAGTGTTTTTAACAAAATACAAGATGGCCTCCAAAATCCTAAGTCACTCCCTAGAGCTTGACCTGCTTCATGGATTTGTTTCATGTTTTTGTTCATTTGAAAAATTTTACTCTGGATGTGTGCTTATTACTTTTTGGTGTGATTCAGATAATAAAAACTTGGATTTTTCATGTTTTAGAATTTTAAGTGATATTTTGGTCCTTAATTAAATGTAGTAATATAACTATAGGGTCTACAACTCAAATTTTATCTTTTGGGTAAGCTCGTTGGCCCTGATAACAGGATAAATTTGTCTGGAGAATTGTTTTTCTTTTTTCATTTTCCCAACAAAATCCAAAAAACATTTAGCGAGCTTCAAACTACCATACATGTAGCTCGGAAACGGTGCATCGGAGGCCGAAAACTAGGGAAATTTTATCATTCACTCGTCCAAACTCATTATCTATATCCTGATCTATAGTCTTTCTAATTTTAATTTTATTCTTTTACTTACACAATTAATTGACAAATTGATTAATTGATCTATAATTTCGAGGCTGGGACAACATTAAAACAACATTGAGTGAACGTGCCGTGTTTGCAGCTGTGATACAGTTGTTTTTTGTGCAGAGAGGAAGTCAGCATACTGGTTTTCAACATTTCTGACACGGAGATCCGGCCGCTGTTCAGTGTGATGAAGTGCTTGTACAAGGTGGGACAGACGGACATAGAGCTAAATCTGGACGAGAAAATATACGCTGGCGACACTAAATGTTACTCAATTCCTGGACAGATCAATTTGGGGGAATCCATCAGCGGCGGCGGAGCGGACACTACTGATAGAAGGGTAAGCCATCCTGTTTTTTGGTCATTTGCTTATATTGGGGGAATTTTGTAAAAAAAGATTGCATATTTTAAAAGTTAGACTATTTGCCATGTAGTAAATTTAAATCTAGTCAGCAGACTATGTTTGTGCTGCCAGGCCTGAATGTATATGTATTGAAACACCTTTCAAACTCCCCAAAAATGAGTTAACCATTTAAGGACTGATCACGGCGAATATAGTTTTGCTTATTCGGTTTTGCTAGCAGGTTAAATGAGTTATTGGCAACGAAATGGGTGGTTAATCATCAAGATTTGCAAATTTTCATCCACATGAAGTTGTGGGTCGCGGTAGCGACACACAACTTCAACTGGGTGAAAATGGAATTATAGGTCCTATGATAAATTAGCGAGTACACGGTCAAAATGGTGAAATGCGTTGTGATAGATGCTCAGTTGAAGTTGGAAATTGTGTAGACCCATAACATAGGTATTCAAATGAATCAGAAAGAGCTAAATGAGACATTTATGATGATCTCGAATCAAAAAATACCCTTTAGGCTTCATAGTTTATACAAAAATAATTCAGCGCTTTAATGGTAAAGCCTATATGTGATACATATGACAAGCCACACCGGGTCATAATTTAATGAATTAGTATTTGTATTTAGGTAGAGGGATTTGGGCTAAATGTATTCTTTCATAAATTCTTTGATTACAGCAAACTGCCTACATTGCTGCCATAGGAACAATAGGTGTGGCCATTGTGGTATTGGTTGTCGCTATGGCTTTAATATTATACAAGCGAAAGTAAGTCATAATTGTATGTATTGAATGGCAAACATTTATTTTTATCGTTCAATTTAATATAATTTATATATATTTTATTACATTTACACCAATTTCACCAAAAGTGTTTTTTATATGTTTTCGTTGTGTTAACGAGGTTAGCATGTTGATCAATTATTTGCTTGTAATGGTGTAATTATCATGTTTAGAATATTGACATAGATGTACATAATAATAATATGTAGAGGTACATGTGAAAACCAGTGTGTTGGTCCAACGTCTACGGCGCTGGTACAGCATTGATTCCACATTGGGTCAACATACAAAATACAACTCCTGCAAATACAAAAGGTGGCAACTGCTTACGTTTTCAAGTGAGCTGTTACTGCCTTTCGGCTTTGTAGAGCAGGATTCACTTGTGAGTAACATGCATTATGCTGTTTATGATTTCAGGAGAAACAGGGGTTACGAAGTTACGGCCGTTGATTTTTTCCCCAGGGTAACCGCCGCGCCCACCGAGGCTACAAATCCATTGTGCAACGACATTGTTCCAGAGAATGATCTGATCAACATTATACCAATGTCAGAATGCGAGAGCAGAGAGGACGTCATGCATTGACGCTCCAAAGGGAGGTTGACCTAAATATCCGCGGTCTGATTGGTGGAGATCGTCATCCAAAGAGAGGTTGACCTAAAAATCGGACCTGAGATCTCCCGCCAACCCCATTCCAGAACAAACAAAAAACCGTTAACCCTTTAACCGCCGGTACCGCATATATTCGTTTTTTTTTTACTTAATTATTACCACATTCAGTACCGCCTTTTAAACATAATGTGACATCAATCAGCACGATTTGAAAAGAGTTGACCTCCATTTTGTCAAATCTGAATAATTTTCACTCTTTTGGCGGTTAAAGGGTTAAATGATGTGCATCTCAACACAGTAAACGACATTAATGGTGTAGATCTGATGCTGGATCAATGTTGGGCCAACTTTGCAGACTGTGGTCCAACATTAATCCGACATTAGATTCATGTCTCGTGTTTGCCGGGCTGTAGCCGATCCATGATCGTGGCTGGCGAGAAAGTGAACAAATATCAGCGAACTTTACCACTTTAACCGCCGGTGCCGAATATATTCGGGTTTTCATTTTTTATTAGCACAATAAGTACCACCTTTTAAACAAGTTAAATATAAAATATGACATCAATCAGCAATATTTGAAAAGAGTTGACCTCTATTTTGTCAATTCTGAATAATTTTCACTCACTTGAAGTTGTGGATCGCGTCAGCGAGACACAACTTCAAGCGGGTGAAAATTCAAATTGAATAATTTGGCGGTGAAAGGGTTAAGACAAAAGGCAGCGACTGCTTAATACTTGAAAAGAAAAGAGTTACTGCATTTTGGATTCGCACGACAGAATTGCTATGACATACAGTAATAAGTAGACTTATATGAATGGGCCAGACAATGCCTCAACCACTGTATCGATGTAAGTCAAATCCATATCTATGCGTTTGTGATTGTGGTGAGCTTAGCTTTTAGCTTTTCAATACCAATTAAGTTAAGATACTATATTCTAAGAACTTTAGCCCCTGCTCAGAACCCTCTGATCCCTGGATTACCTTTTTCATTTGAAACTGAAATTGTTAGCGCAAATTCCAGTGCTGGATGAAAAAATAATGTTGGCCTACATACGGTTTTGATTTTCATTATCTACATGATTTTAAAAGTATCAATCATTTTAAAGTTATTTATCTGCATTCATATTGACACCGCAAAAAAACTTGCAACTGCAGATATGTATTTCGCTCTGCCAAGCCAAATAGTAGTAGCTGCTCACTTGTAAGGTAAGCAGTTACTGCCTTCGGCTTAATTGCACTGCAGTAAACCAGCATGACGTTTACCGCTGACTAATTAGCGCCATCATTACACCCTGCCACGCGACAGAATCATTCCAAATGTGCCGAAGTTGTATTCAGTAGTTAGAAGTTTAGAAGTTTAGAAGGTTTTATTCAGTAGCTAGAAGTCAATATTCCCGGGTGTTGTATATGCAGATCTGACGTATTAACATATGTCTGTCTGCTAAATTGTATGCGGTACTTCTATTTTTCATTCATTTGAAGCTGGAATTGCAAACGCAATTTCCAGCTTCAAATGGCGAAAAATATTGATATTTATGAAAAATAGACATATCCAATATTGAATTATTAGATTAACTAAGCGTCTGCAAGAAATATTTTAGCAAATTTAGTGAAATTCCTATTGATCTGAAGCCTGCTTGAAACTGTATAGGACATACACGGGCCAATTCAAGGAAAATAGGAACGACTTTTTAAATTCCTTGCTGGGACGGGCCAAGCAGGACTCGGGTTGAGCTATTATGTTGTAAATCTACAAGCTCAAAACTCACCAGGTGTCGCTCAATGAAGCTCTCATACTTGATAGTGCACACACGACATCTACTCTGCAAAGGCAAAAGGCAATATCTCTTTACTTTACAAGTAAGCAGATATTGCATTTTGCCTTTGCAGAACAGTAACTGGCATCACTCATAATGTTGAGAGACACTAGTCGACGTTGGTCCAACATCGTATAGATGTTAGTGTTGCAACTAAGTGAGGGCCGGTATTTTCAAAACAGTTGATCTACATGTATAGATCGTAGGCATA
This sequence comes from Flabesymbios commensalis, assembly GCA_964017125.1. Lineage (NCBI taxonomy): Eukaryota > Metazoa > Annelida > Polychaeta > Terebellida > Flabelligeridae > Flabesymbios > Flabesymbios commensalis. The sequence continues at coordinate 39,616,909 of OZ024910.1, read as the reverse complement.
TATGATTGGTCAAGATTGCTATCTCGACCAATCACATATCTAAGATCTGAATCAGTCGATCCGAAAATTCTGCCTTAGGTACATCTATAGGCGGGAAACGCTTACTCACCACTTTCTCAGCTGTAAACAATTAACCCTTTAACCTCCGGTGTCGCATATATCCGGGTTTTCATTTTTTTTTAGCACATTAAGTACCACCTTTTAAACATGCTAAAGGTGAAATATGACATCAATTCGCAATATTTGAAAACAGTTGACCTTCATTTCGTCAAATCTGAATAATTTTCACTCACTTGAAGTTGTGGATCGCGTCAGCGAGACACAATTTCAAGTGGGTGAAAATTCAGATTGAATAATTTTGCGGTTAAATGGTTAACTACTGTAGATGCGACAGCAATTATCTCACAAACAAAACTGTAAAATGTTATTTTTTCTTACAACCTATGAACATTTTCGAATTGCAACATGGTCACTGATATCAAAGGTCGTATCGCACAACCCTTTGTAGCACAAATCTAAGTGGTCAAAAGAGACTGTTTGCAACATAAAAGGACAAAAAAACAAGCCAATAAAAATACTGTCATTGTGATTGATATAACAAGTTATTTTACTTATAAACCTGGTGATTGATATCGGTTGACTTGTGTTTCTATTTATCATTCTTTCACCCTTTTATCCCAATGTGATTAGTTGTACATGTATGATTATTCTGTATTTTTGTACTATGTGGTCAAGGACTGTTATGGGATTTTCGCACAACACGGGACGTTCAACTAATGCTTCTTCAATGTTGGAGAAGTGACACGAAGTGACACCTTCCCTACTATGAATGAGGAACCTTGGCTAACGTTTCGTATTGTACTGCCGTGCAAAAGCAAAAGGCAGTATATCCCTACTTTACAAGTTAGCTTATACTGCATTTTGCTTTGCGGAGCAGTACCTGTATATTAAAGCCAGATGCAATTTAGACGAAATGATATTATATTTGTCATATTTTTATACCATGGTGATTAGAATAAGAATAATATGTATGTGTTTATGAAATGATTCAGCTCCACACGCAATATGGTGGTATTAAAGGGTGGAATATGTCGATTTTCTGTCATGTTCGACCCCTCAATACCAGAGTGACGAAATGAGAATACACCTCTAACCACGGCATGTTCTAAATATTACTATTAATTTACCTGTTTATGCCTGCTAATTATCCATGGCCAGATCCGGGATACCATTTTAATGATCGTGTTACAAATTTGATACAACGAGGCACATATACTTCGGGTGAAATTTGTTTTCCTCGCAACGCTGAAATATTTTTGTATAAATCATTGAGACCAAATATATTTTTCAATTTGAAATCAGCAGAGATATCTTATAGCTAGCTCTTTCCGCTTCTCTTGAATACCTATATTATTGGTCTACGGCCATTTAAAATGTTTAATTGTTTCTGTGCTAGGACCGTCTTCACACATAAAAATCTGACGTCTGCAGATGTCATAGTCTGACGTCTAAAGACTGTCACCGCGCTGGAAGGGTTAACCCTCACATCGCTGAATATTTTTATAAAAAACACAAAAACCAAAGGGTTTTTATCACTTTGAAATCATCATAAATGTCTTAGTCAGCTCTTTCCGATTCATTTTAATACCTATGTTATGGGTCTACGACCATTAGAAATATGTTTAATCTTACAGTGCGGGGATCGACTTTAGTCGTCAGAATCTGACGTCTATAGCCGTCAGATTTTGACGACTAAAGTCTATCCCCGCACTGTAAGGGTTAAATAGCTAAGGAGGACGGACTCTATGGTGATAGAGGCTGATATTGGTCCCATATTGAAGCTACATGTATGCATTATAGGATCATCCAGAATAATTCAAACTTTATATCGATACAGTATCTTCTGCAGCAGATCAGTCAGATCCCGGTGAATGCGAGCTAAAGAGACAATAATAACATTATTATTTGTTTGCAAAAAAAAAGAGCGAAATTAATATTTGTATTCCCGCGAACTTCATTTCACATGCCATTTGGGCAATAGCTGTGATATGGGTGACTAATCCTTTGCCCGCTATATTATTTTATTTTTCACCAATTTCATGTAGGTTAATAATGGCTACTTATAGTTATTTAATTTGAAACCCCAAAGCTGCACATGTAGATGTTGTAAAACACATTTTATTACCAATAACACTGTGATGTAAATTAAATTAAATTAAATTAAATTAAAATAGAATTAGAAGGTGTTAATTATCTATTTTCAAAGGGACAAATATATGGACAAGATATAATTGATTTAAGGTGAATGAGCCCTGTGTGGGATACAAATACCCCTCTGTATCTAGACTTAAGAAGTAAGTGTGTTGTATATGTCGGTTTTGCAATAATTGTATTATTATACAGTGTGAAATGTATTTTTTTATTTTATAATACACTATTTGTCATGTTTTAATACATTGTTTTTTTTTTGTTTTCATGATATGCTTCGTACCACTCGCTAACAGTTGTGTTCTACATTTCCTTTAAATATTTAGACGGTGGACATGGTCATTGTGTTTGCTGGAGACGCAATCGATTTCCAGCAAATTTTCATTGGAACTTTTCACCCCTTTTACACTTAGCTTTGACAATTTAAAAGAGGTGACTTTAATAAATATGCTCCTGCACATTTGCTTTATTATCAGTTACGGTATTTTGTTTGGTTTGAAAATAATTTGAAACGCTTAAAACGTAAGCACTGACATGAATGGTTAGGTCTAGACCCAAGCCTGAGCGATTCTATTTCCTGCAAAGTCAATTATATTTTAACGGTCACTATTTATGACACCATGCGGAATATTTTATATATTGATAAATAAAATTATTGCAGAAAAATAATACATTACAGAGTATCGTATTAGTTAGGATGACACAGTTATAGTGTTGTGGTTGAACTATTGACGTGAGCCTTACACACATAATCAGAAAAAAATCAGCATATCTTGCATGTACAACAAAAATAATAATATCCGAATAAATTTATATGATTAAAAATTGTCAATATTTTGTCGCAACACAAAACATGGCCCTTCATTTCAAGTAGACTGCGACAATTTAATATATCTTGAAGATATTAATTAACAGCAGACAAGTTCCTGCTGATTAATTCCATGGTTATTCTGAGGGCGACAGAAGACAATTACCTTCTGGCCGAAAGCAGACAATTCCTACTTTAAAATTCATTAGTAATAAGACTACAAGATAAAGTATGATACCGGCAACAGACAATTCCGTCGGGGGTATATAAAATTAAATTATATGATAATAAGTCATGCCGGCGGCCCGACAGACGTTGATATAATAAATAAAAACTAGACTGTAAAAATCAACAGAAGACAATCCCGACACGAATATAAATGAATATGAGTAGTCGAAAGTAAAGCTGACAGAAGACAATTCCGACAGGAATCTAAAACATGAGAAGGTAGGAACCGACAGAAGACAATTCCGAAAAGAATAGAAATGTAAATTATAAATTTACAGTAAAGCCGAATATAAATGAAGATTAGAAGGTAGAACCCGACAGAAGACAAATCCGATAGGAGTATAAATAAATGTTAGAAGAAAAATATCAAGCCCAAAAAAGACAATAATCCGAAGGAAATATAAATGAAAATGAGACGTCAAAAGTGAAGTCGACAGAAGACATTTCCGATAGAAATATATATGAAAATTAGAGGGGAAAAAATTAATTTCGAGTCGGAAGTGTCTTCAGTCGCCCTGATAAATGACAAATGTAACAGAATTCAACTTCGAATGTGAAGTGTTTTCTGTCGGCTTGATCCATGACAAATGGACGAGAATTAAATTTCAAGTCTGAATTATCTTCTGTCGGCCTGATAAATCACAAGTGGAAATAAATTTAATTTCGAGTCTGAAATGTTCTCTGTCGGCCTGATAAATGACAAATGAAATATAATTTATCTTCGAGTTGAAAGTGTCTTCCGTCGGCCTTATAAATGACAAAAATAAAATAATTTAATTTCGATTCGGAAGTGTCTTTTGTCGGTTTGATAAATACCAAATGTTACATAATTTAATCTCGACAAACTCTCAGCCACCTATCGGTGAGAGGGCTAGTCTGAAGTGATATGTATTTGATATTATCCCAACAAGCACGAGAGTTTGCCCCAATGTTGGTTTATTATTGGACCAGCGTCGCAGACGATGGCCCAATAATAAACCAACATTGGGTGTATTTATCGTGTTCGCGGAGATATACTTATGAAAAAGTAACAAACTATTGTATACGTGACACACAGGAGTTTGAACGATCAAGCGGATAAAATTTCATTTAAACATAAATCTACCGTAATTTACCTGTTTACGATATCATTATCTGACCCAGTGACGGATCAAAAGGGAAAGGGGTGCTTTAGTATTGTCACAAACACACGCCCATATTATATCTGGGACGAAATATAGAATGCATCATTCAAAGCTTCAGATCTAAAAAATTCCGTGGGGAATATGCCCCTGATCCCATTAGAGCAAGAGACTGGTTGTGTGGTGTGATTTATATTTGAGAATAATTAAGCTCTCACGCCTGCAGCTAAATCCTGAAAATGCCACTGTGCTTTTTTGATCTTTTGAAAATGTAATTTGATATCGTTATTTGTAACCTATAACATACATTTTAATGAAAAATACCCCCAGCATATTCGCCTTTGCTTCTTGCTTTGACATTTTTGTTAATATTTAAAATCTACCGTAAAGCGATTTAAAACTATGTTACGTCAGATCCTGAAATCGAAATTTCTAAACATTTCGTAAAATTTTTGGGTGTTAAGACATCGTGTTAATTCAATTATATGTGACAAAAAAACTAGAATAAGGATTTGTAAAATCGATCCATATATAAAAAGCTAGGGTACATAAATAGTAAAGATAAGACTTGACCGAGATGGAAGTAATGTACAAGGCGCACGCAAGAGACAATACAAGGATACAATACAATTCAAGGTAAGATACAAAATATCCACAAAACAATTGAGGATTTCAAAACTGATGTAAAACCAGTCAAGACTATAATATTATGCACAAGACAAGAAAATCACAATACAAGACAAAGCTTGCAAACAACTACACAAGATAAGGCAAGACAAGTAACATTTCTGGAGCAGGTGAAATACAAAAAATACACGAATAAGAAAAGACCATTGCATGCACATGTTGAAAAGGTACACTGTAGGCCTACATGCCAGATCAGGCTCGTAATAGGATTATCAATGAGGAGCACGCAGCTTTGGTGTGTCGGATCACTTGAAGACTCATGGCGAACATGGTTCAGACGTAATACAAAACAAACTTATTCTCCATAGATAGGGGCTGTGCAAGAGGGACCTATGCCGTTTTGTGAATTCTAATGTGCGGAGTTTCTTGGGGAAAAAAAACATGGTATTTTAACGACCAAACGGCTTTTATGTGTTGTTATGAGGGTAAGATGTCCAGTCGTGAGAACGCATGCTATAATCGTATATTTTTTTCTTCGCACAAAAACATTATGATGGGTTCCCAATTAAAACGAGTTAGCGCGACACGGTTCATCAGGTTATGACCAATATTTTATCCAACATAGATTGGATCAGGTTATCATGGTTATAACAAATATTTTATCCAACATAGATTGAATCGAATTCTGGGTGGCATTCAACATTTTTTCAGTACTTTTTGATTAGGCCCTAAGTACAATTATCTACGAACTCAACACAATTAGATTTGAGAGTGTGTGGGCCCTATAGCCAATTTGTGTTCAGTTTGAAGCAAATTGTAGTTCATGTGAAGTTTTGAAAAGGGTATTTATCCGATTAAGTTACGCAGAATTCAAATTTGTTGAATAAAATATCAACCATGTTGTTTTCATAGTGGTAAACGTGTTGCATTGACTCGTTTTAGGAACCCATCAAATGACACGTGTTTTTCTGCGAAGAAACGGATATGTAAACTTGCGAAAGGGACAATGTCACAAACGATTATAGGACGTGGATAGCTCGCTAGATTCTAGTAACAGTCTTGTCTCTAAGACCCTTTTCACCGGATTTTTTATGTGTTACCATTTATATAAAAATACAATTACACCAACAATGCCAACTTCAAACCAAATGGGTTTTTCAGAGAATTTCAGAGAATGAATTTTGCATGAATTAAAGCCAAATGAATGTGATCATGGATGTTTGGCACAGCTATGTACACGATGGATATTTTCTCCTTCAAAAAAATAAACGGATCAAGCCCATAATGTACTTACCACATGCTGATATGTTAACAAGCTTAGCAAGCATCAGCACTTTAAGCGCAGAGACTATTTTTTGTATCTAGTAACATTTAGTTTAATCTGACGATACTTCGTCGTAAAACTTAGCTCAATTGAGAGCGATGACCATGATGACATTGAATACAATAGTTACGTGAAAGGAACAAAGACATAAGTAGGGGCCCATAGGCCTAAAGCTAAATTGATATAATTGAAGCACACCTTTTAATTTCCACCCACTTGAAGTTGTGTCTGGCTGTCGCCACCATCATTACAGCATAGTCTTAGTCAAACGCAACCACATGATTTATCGTCTTAGCTGAGCCCAATATGAAGCTGTGTTGGTGTAGGCCTATATGCTGCCGAGCAGTTACTTTTAGATCAACAACTTCAGGAAGAATGTGAGAGTTACCCTATTCAAATGATATTTTTTTTCTTAAACAGCGAAAATTAAATCTCCGCGCCAATACAATATTCTAACGAGATGTAAAAATGGCATTATAAACTGACATATCAGTCAATAATCGAACTGTTCTGTGGGTTCAAACCCCGCTTGGTACAGGTTTTCAGAGAAATAACATGTTTCTCTACTTCCAGAGGACATTGTCGTTCCGATGTTTTGTCTTGGGCAAGGCACTCTATCTTCACTGCCAATCAGATTATTCTGTTAAATACCCCTTGTAGCTAATAGAATCTCCCGAGGATAGGCATAATAGGTCTCCACAGAAAACCACGCAAATATCACGTTGTTCGGGTCGGGGCTGCTCAACCTCCAAAGTAGGCCTATCCAGCTATTTGTTCTCGTTTTCATATAATAATAAAAATATTATTTGTAAAATTATATTCATAATATTATAGTCTGATCGTACCAGTTGAATAAAAATTAGGTGGTAGGTTATCGTGTGCATCTGGAGTGGCCAACGCAATTTCCAGGAAATTATTGAAGATAATTGCACGAAAAAATTCAGCTTTGAAATAGTTAAACGGGTTCTAGTCATTTAATGCTAAACTTATATAGATTTCGCATATATTATTTATTACTAAAATGTTTTATGTGAAGGGCCAATATATTATTTAACAAGTTCACTGTTGATCAATGTTAACTGATCAGTAGGCCTATGACTTAATGAATTATAGTCGTTTGATGCTAAACTTATAGGATATTGCATATCATTAACCACTCAAATGTTTTATTTGATTTAGCAATAAATGGGTTGAGATTTGTGCATCAGCTGCAGATTATAGATTTGTGTTCTCTAATCTAAGACCATAAAATGATAATTATAATACCAGCGATTTTGCGTACAGTGACGTAATATAAGGTTGCCATTGGCAACAAATCTGAGCATTATAAGATTACAGGGCCCACTGATACAAATTACTGAGGCATGTTTTTAACGTGTATACTATGCATGTACCTGTATTTAGGGTTTAGTGGCTGTCCCGCTGGTGCGCGCATAGCATATAACACCTGTTCCATACAAGGTCTGGCTGGCTGCCCGGAGCTGGGAAACTGAGGTAAATATCAAATTGTTTTACTGTGGAGCTTATCCCCTGGCCTAGGCTAAGTACTTTTTTTCTGTTATAATGGGTCCATTACCTAACTGTAGTAGATCAGGCTGATCTATTCTGCTTCGCGAGGCGCAAGAGACCAGCTTGGACTACCTAACTAGTAATGGCCGTGAAATATAAGATAAAAAAATGAATTTCTATTGACATAATTAATGCACATGCCATTGTGAATATAGCCTAAATTTGATTCATTAGCAATGTCTGACAAATACAGAAATATCACCCTTTATTTTTTATGGTGATGTTGTTACTTTTAGTGAGCCTCAACTTTGCGTGGCACAATTTAAACGTAGGATAGACGGCTGGAGGCTAGACAACACTGATTTATTTTTTTATTAGGGCCTATATGTATTCCATTTTTTTTCAGTAATTTATTTTTGTAATTAATTACTGCTGAGCGCTCTGAATTTCAACAATGTTTCCCTTTATCGATAAAAAGATACGAAGACAAAATGTCTTCTTTTATTTTTAATTATATTCCTGGCTGAGTGTAAACAATGACGATGTAGATATAGGCCCTAGCCAAAAATGGAACAGGTAAATGCGATGCTATCAATATATTCAATGCTCTACGTAAACTCTATCATCGTCATCTGTCATCGTCTGTCAACATATTTTTACTGAATTTAAGAGTTTTAAAATGTGCTGATATTTATTATCTAATATTGTCAGTGAACAGTGATGTTATGACACCATAGTATATGTTTCTCTATACGGATTGTGTAGATGTGGTTTTAGACATTTTATCTTTTCACGTTATAATATCGCTCAACGAATGTGTACATACTGTCTGTACATGACCAGTCTGAGGTGATCAACAGATCAGCACAAGTTATATCACATACATAACATGCTGTGAGAGCTTGTTAAACATTGGCCCGTTGGTGGAGCGGCCGTCTATGGGCCACGACGCTCAGTCTATCCAGCTTTTAATAGACAGTCATATTGACAAGGTAAATACTGCTATTCATAAAGCCACGGCAGGCTGTATTCCAAACAGACGCTATAAACCTAAACCTTTTTGGTGTCCTGGTGTGCAGCGAGAGATAAAAAACGTTTCTGGTGGCAACTGTGGGTACAGAACGGCCGACCACGATCTGGAGAAGTTTTTAAATGTTATAAGCAAGTAAAGAAACTTTTTAGAGGATTGTGTCGGCGCTCTGTTAAGTCTATACAGATACATGATTATCGTGTTGCAAGTGGACTTTATCGCAATCACAATTTAAAGGCGTTCTGGAAAAAAATTCGTGGGCATCGCCGCAAAAAAATATCCTCACGTGTTGATACAAGTGACATGGTTAAACATTTTTCGCCGATTTTGAAGGATATTGATTTCATGAATTTGGCCGAACATCACCGAACCATTGCCGATGATGTCAAGCGAACAAAAATGTCGTCACTGACGTAGACATAACGTCGAGTCAAGTATCAAATCTGATAAAGTCACTTAAACGAGGGTGCTCTCCCGGCGCCGATGGTATTTGTGCCGAGCATTTGATATATGGCGCCAGTGATACATTGTATAACATGCTTGCTTCTTTTTATTCTGCTGCTTTAAGCTGGGGCTGTGTCCCTGAGGCTTGTTTGTTGGGTATCATTGTTCCTGTTATTAAAAAGCAGACGCTAAATCCAAACGAAGCATATAACTACCGCCCTGTAACATTAAGCTCAACACATGCAAAGCTGCTTGAATTTGTAATGCTCCCTGAGGCCTAAATTGAAAATAATCAATTTGGCTTCTGGGAGAATAGAGGGACTTCACTCGGGTGTGTTTTGTTAAATGATGTAGTGAAATATTTTAATCACAATGGTTCTCCTATGTATATATGCAGTATTGATGCAGAAAAATGTTTCGATACTATATGGCATGACGCTTTGTTGTATAAACTATGGGGCAAGGTGAGTATCAATAAATGGTTACTATTACATAGGTGGTACAAACATCTGAAGGCATCAATAAGATGGAATGGAGAACATAGCAATGCATTTTCAGTGACCAGAGGTACTCGACAAGGCAGTGTTTTATCTCCGTATTTGTTCAATATCTTTTTAAATGATCTTTTGTGTGATTTGAAAAAAATCTGTGTTTGGAGCCCGGATAGAAAACTGCAAGTTTGAATCTTTTGCGTATGCAGATGATATTACATTATTTTCTCAAAACTGTTGCTGGTCTACAAGGCCTAATAGATATATGTACTGAATATGCTGTGAAGTGGAGATTTAAATTTGGTATAGCTAAATCAAAATGCACGGTAGCTGGTCATAGTTCACTTAAGGCTGAACCACATTGGCAACTTTATAATAATATGAGCATGGAAAACGTTGATGCCTTGGAAACACTCGGTGTTGTAATGAGTAATGATGGCACTGCCGATATAAATGTACAGAAAAGAATAAATAAGTGTAGACAAGCATATTACAGCTTAGATAACACAGGGATGCCATATCCAGGTCTACCAATCGATATAAAAATGCACTTGTATAAATCTGTTTGTTCACCTACTTTACTTTTTGGAATGGAAATTATGTGTTTGTCAGACAAATTAATCAAGAAACTAGAATCTTTTCAGGGCTCCCTAATGAAGCGCTCATTAGGCTTGAGTAAATTTAGTCACCACTCGAAACTTCTGGAAGCTCTTAATATACCAAAAGTGTCTGATTCAATAAATAACATGACGATTTCTCTATGGATTTTTTTTTAATGTGGGCTCTCCTGCACGTGATCTATGTATCTGTTTCCTTTCTAAATATGTTTTGAATGGAAAATGTATCCCAGATACACTGATGGGTAGAGTGGTCAAATTAGGCTTCTCCCCAACGCGGGCTGCGCTATCCTACAATAAACCCACTTTACACTCGAAACCGCTGGACGGTATTGTGGACTCCCTAAGAAGTGTTATTTTTAGTCCAAATATTCTTAGTAGAGGCTCAAGTAGTCCCACATTGTTAAAATTATTAACAAAAGCATAAGTTATATATTTTATTGTTTTGATGTACTATTTTATGAATCATACTAGTATGGACTTTTACAATGTTATTGCATGTTCAATTTTATATGTATTTCCTCATGTATTGAGGGTTGAATCAATAAATAAAATAAATAAATTCCATTAGCCTGTCGGCATCTGTGCATTCGCAACATTTATACTATATGCACATAACATGTCATTACCCAATAAAACAATTCAAATTATGATACCAGCTCTTTCAAATATTGCTGTACCTGATGTAGCTAGTGTTACAATAAATATAACCTTTTTGTTACGATAAATTAAAATACAATATTAGAGATCACTGCAGACAACCTCCTAATTTGGGTATATAAGTGAAAAAAATGCATGTAATAATAATAATCAAAAATAATAATAATAATAATATATAATAGGCCTCATATAATTATGATGGCGGATTTTACCAGTTCGAATTTTAATCTCTATCAATCCCTTATTGGTCCCACACCTACTTATTGCTTGTTTTGAGGAGATAATGAAACATGCGTGTTGTTTAAATGTACAAAAAAAATGTTAAAATGTTAAAATAGAAAACAGCGACGCCGTCACATATACTAGTAATTATATTTTTCGCCTATTGACAATAATTAAACGAATCAAGTTGTAACCGAGATTATGTTTGATTTTAAAAATCCTATATTAAGCCTTAACCCTTTAACCGCCAAATTATTCAATTTGAATATTCACCCTCTTGAAGTTGTGTCTCGTAGACGCGATCCACTACTTCAAGTGAGTGAAAATTATTCAAATTTGAAAAAAATGGAGGTAAACTTTTTTTCAAACATTTCTGATTGACGTCACATTTTATCTTTAACATGTTTAAAGCCTACTTAATGTGCTAATAAAAAAACCCCCGATTTTATGCGGCACCGGCGGTTAAAGGGTTAACTTCGTTTTACTACATCACTGTACATACTGCAGTAACATACTTATGCATTTGTATATATCTTTATGTTTCTACGCTTTCCAGGGTCTTTTTTGCTGTCATATATGATTTTGTGGATCATACATAGCTATTTTATCTCTGGTTTCGGTGCGGGAAACAAAATGATATACCTATGTTCGCATGTCTGTCTGTCTGTCTGTCTGTCTGTCTGTCTGTCTGTCTGTCTGTCTGTCTGTCTGTCTGTCTGTCTGTCTGTCTGTCTGTCTGTCTGTCTGTCTGTCTAGCAGATACATCCCTTTGATGCGAAGTTGACGATATGGTCTACATAAACATAAAACATAAGGCATTCTTACTCAGACTATATGGACTGTATAGCACTCAAGATAATTAGAATAACGTCGAAATAAACATGCATTATGAAAAAAATAGGTTGCTATTAGGCCTATATCGACTTGACACATTGCCAAACATAATAATATCACACCACATTAAGCCTTTAATCTTTATCTGAGTTCTATGTCTGAACATAAAATCCATATCGGCTGCTTAATCAACAAGCGCGTGTCTGCATAATTAAGCCTATATAGATACGATGTGTATCTGCCGCTGCTCCAGTGGAGGTGATCTCGCCAATCTGCTTTATTATCCGTGATTCCCAAATAACGTTTAGTCTTGATCCTGACACTAAAAGCGGTATAGTAAAACTGCACCATGTAGGCTACATGGATTGAGTGGGACTGGTTAAACCGCCAACCCATCACATAGTCTTAGTCATATGGTTATCACAAAGTGTAAACTTGCCAGGTGCATCTGCACTGTTATAGTGTTAACACTTACAGCGTAGGGATCGATTTTAGACGTCAGAATCTGACGTCCACAGACGTCAGATTCTGACGTCTAAAGTCGACCCCCGCACTGTAAGAGTAGGTCTACAACTATGTATAATGGCCGTAGACCCATAACATAGGTATTCAAATTAATTGGAAAGACCTGACTCAGACATTTATGACGATTTCAAATTTAAGAAAACCCCTTGCTCTCTACTGTTTATAAAAAAATATGAGTTGTAAGAGTTAAAGTAGACTTCTAGCTTAATAATAATTATTTGAGTCCTTCTCCACCTGTGGGATACTATATAGACTCATTTGATCTAAGAGACAGGAAACATTATACTACCGCTACTATGAAATAGATCTGTTTACATGCCATTGAAATATAAGCAACGACACATTCCAGTGGAATGTATAAAGAGGCATGATTCAACTCTTCAATCTGCTAGGTGTGCGCCAATGTTGTTGTTTGCACACCAGACCGGGACTACAGTCTGGCATCGCATAACAATTGATGTCAGTGTTAAATAAACCCGAAAACCAGAGTGACCAGTAGTTGAACAGCTTTAAATATAAAATTCACTTATTTTTAATACCCTAGACATCTTTAAACTTTGTTACGACCATGAATAAAACTGTCGTTTTAAATATAATGGCTAAAACTCAAATAATCTTGTCACGTTTTTAACGCCTTCGTCATTTTTGTTCTGACTAGGAGCTTCAATAATGCTTTGACTACAAAGATTAATGTGGCGTGTACCCAATTATGTGTATTTTTTAGTTACACACACAATAGAGATAACTTCAAACGGAGTGAAGTTTCTACAACAGATCTGCTCTCGATTTTCTGTAGCTTTCCATTTTCCACTGAAATCAAACTGTGATAAATAGAACGTGATAATAATCATGATAATATGTGCCTAACTATGCAGTTAACCTTTCCACTTATTTTAAAATTATGTTGCTTCATTCTGAATAGCCTCAGCTTCCTTATGAAATTATTTTGCAAAGGGGCCATCGGCCCATAGTGCAGTGTATTGATGTGCATTTGTGCTAACAATTTTATTCCAATTTTGTTTCTATTTAGACATAGTATAAAACAGGATTTGTGACAGTTGTTTGAGTTTATATGTATTAGATATTTTCATCAAGTCTAAATGCAATGTTCGTGTATAATGTACAATCCCTGATATTATATTTCTGATAGCATTCACTTGTTCACACTTCATGATCAGGTGATATTCATCATCATTAAACATGTATTATTTAGAAAACAAAAATGACCAATAGGTTCGTGTATGTAGTCTGGTGCGGTATGTCAGAAATATGCCTAAAATGAAAAGTTCTTGCCAAAAATGATTTTATTGTTTTTTTGACTTTATTAGGGGTCAAATAAGCTAGAAATATTGGGGTTTAATTTTTCCCGCCCCTCAACCTCGTTTTATGACACATTCAAAATGGCCGCCATCGAAATCACATATTTGGCTATAACCTGGGCCCTAGCATAGCTAGAGTCACGATTTTGATGTCTATACCCATGTTTTTGGGTACGAGGAATCCAATAGTGCTCATAAAAAATGTGGATGTTTCGAAATTAACGATAAAACACATTTTTGATACGTTTTCGGTCATTTTTTTTCGCGAATATGAAAAAAACTAAAATTCAAACATTGAGCGTTGTTTAGTGCGTATTATGATAAACAGTACATTGTTGATGGTGTCTGAATGATGGGTGTTCCGTTAATGGACCCCAAATAGTTGACCAAAGTGACGTAAAGCGATTGTAAAAACTGAACAATTTCAATTACGCTGTTTGATGCATTTATTTCACTTAAACATTTTACAACAGTCACAGAGGATAATTGATATTGACGGTAATGTGTCTTTTACAAAACACATTTGATAACTTTGAGAAGTGGGTGGGATGGGTCAATGTTATTTGAAATAAAATAAAATTAGCACACATTGTGCGCAAATTGTGCGTTTCAGCAATGTTTCATATTTGCTAAACAAATGAGCAGAATTAATCTTGGTGGGTAATTATGAAGCATCCCATCAATCAAATTATTGGATTTTTAGATCTTGTTCTTCTTAAATCCATAAATGATGCACAATAACAAATAAAAGGGAAACTTTTAATTCATCACATCCTATGAGAGATATCAGAGTATAGATTCCAGCCATAATTGGACGGGCAGGGCCATTACCTTAGAGGATCACAGCAAACATTCAATGACTTGGTTCATTTTTTTATGCGAAAGAAACAAGCAACTCACAACCACAAAGATGTTTCGCTAGGTATCAGTAAATCAGTTCCGATCTAAATACAGGAAAAGGGTAACGTGATATTTTTTCAACTGGACAACATAATCAAAGATAGTCTGTTTACATGAGACGCCTTGTAGCCTACCACAGATCATTAAATTAAGAAATATTACAAATGATGTTTCATAATAAGAGAACAGAAAAGATAATACATTGTGAACCAACCCAGTCATGTTAACAGATACACTTGAATGTGTTTGCATATTGTATGCTCAGTAGTAGATAAATATGTTATCTGGTAAGAAAGTGATAATGCCCGCGATACACAACATCAAGTAGTTGAAAATTTAGATAACCTGTGAGAAGTCATTCTAGAAAGGCAGAAGTCAAGATTGCTGAAAAAACTGATGAACACTTTTACTAAGTACTATGTCTGTACATTGTCATCCAAACCAAGTTGTTTAGAACTGGTTCCCGTTGAGTTGAGTTTTCTGCAGATTGATGCAAGTGACACAATTATCAAACCATGAGAGTAACTCATGAAGTCAGAAGTTTGTAAGATGTCCCAATAATAGGCCTAGATTTAGGACCGCTTTATTGGCAGTCCACGGATCACGTGTGAGTGATTACACAAGGGATGCTTCATGACAAAAAAGTAATACAAAAAACACCTCAGGCCTATCATTCGGTGGAGTCAGCACTGGGTACTATGGTTAATGATGTCTCTCTCTGGGTTACTTCTACTCCTGGGAGCATACTCTAGAACGCCTTATCGTGACCAGAGGTCGTGTGTCTAAAACTCTAATAAGTTGAGCTTGTACTAATTTCTCCAGGACAGGTGAATTCACTTTCTTTCTGCACAGGATACACTAACAGGAGCGTCATTCCTCAACAGGTGTGATTTGAACCAAATAATATATTCTGGTCAAATACTAACAAATTCTGAATCTAATACTGATGCATTACCTGAGTAATTGGTGATTTGAGGCATAATTAGATCAAATATGTACTGCAACAGAGTAGTCCGAAAGTAATATTTTTCGTAATACTACAATGCTATACACAACAGAATATGCTTGGGTATGTCCATTCACCGTCGGTGGAAGATTTTACTTTGTTGCGAATCATTTTTAATATTGTTCAGTAACTTTGTCGAAAATTGTGGCTTATTTCTTCTTGAAATAGGTTTTTTGAAAGCTTTGTACATGGGCTTATCGCAGATGATCAACTATCTTTACCACTTTTTGCTAGATAACATATCTATGTATTGAGCACACATATGAAAAGGCATTCAAGTGTACCTCTTGAAAGTTGGTTGGTTTCTGTGATGATGAAGCATCTTGTGTAATATCTCTTAACTGGTCTGTGAAAGTAACATTAGCTTCACACGTACCGGTAAACAGATTATATCCACATAATAATATTGTTATTTTAAATAGCTTGTAAATTAACGTCAACACACTAGTTTCAACTTGAACTCGCCGAGGCCGCAACTGTGATCACCTAGTCACATTGAGAGGGAATAGACAAGGATATTTCTATGAAAGTCCCCTGGCCTAATAAGCTAATAATAATTCCAGCCTAACGGTGGTCTTGTCTAAAAATCTAGAATGGGAAATGTTCACCTACATTAGCTACACCTTACGAGAGACAACCACATGTCAATGGGAGACAAGACCTGCTTTATCAGATGGCCAAACCTCCCACCATTAGAACAAAATGTGTGGGAAGTGAAATATAGCATGTTCATTCATGTCAGATGTCTTAGCTCACCTGCACCAAGGGTTGTTATTGAGCTCAACAAATATTGATGCAAATAAGACTGCCGTGGTACCAGATATTGTTAAAATGCTCAGCGTTGCAAACGACTCCTGTACAAATGCAATAGTGGGTTATATAACAATCAAACCAGGTATGTGGCTTGTGTCATTGTGAACGACAGTCGGCCATTTTGAAATTTAAAAAGTGTCAATATGTTAATATATAAATCAAAATTATTCAATTTAAACCTAAACCTCATTGCCTTTTTGATGAAACAAGCCATTGAATGCTTGTAATCTGCTTAAATGTCAGCTGTGGTAATGCCCCCGTCCTCCTCCAATTTATTCCGCAATAACAGTGTTTGTGGGTATACGCGATACAGAGACTGTAATCATTGCGCGGCCGGGCATCCTTGTTAGGTTACAGATTTATATATTAATCGGTAATACTCGCTTTGCATCTCATTAGAATATTGCCTTGACGCGGAGATTTAACTGTCCGTATTTAAATTAATTGTTTCATGAAATTGGTGATCTCAGAGTAGCCCCTGCATCTGGGAGAATATGTCAAATTATGACTGAAATTTAAACGGGGATATCTCTCATGGGCTGTGATGAATTAAAATCCACTATTTTATTTTTTCTTGTGCATCGTTTAAGAATTTTTAAGAAACAAATCTGAAAATCCAATAATTTTGCTGATGTGATGAATCACAAGCGCAATAATCATGATGATTGATTCTGATCATTTGTTTGAAACATTGCTGAAACGCACAATTTGCTCACAATTTCGTATTCATTTTGTATTATTTTCTAAATTTCGATCGGACCTTCATCCCTCCTATCAACTTCCCAAAAAAGTGTGTACTTTTTTGCAAAAGACACACTAGTTTTATCATTTTCCTCTGTGACTGTTGCAAAATGTTCATTTGCAAATTAAGGAAATGTACCAAACATCGTTATTGAAGTTGCTCGGTTTCTACGCTATCACTTACAGTACGCCTTCTTGGTGGAATATTTAGGGTCCATCAACGAAACATCTACCATTCAGAAACCATTAGCAATGTGTTGTTTATATTATAATATATACTAAATAACGCTTCCAAAATAATTATTTTAAAAATTTGAGTTTTTTCATATTTGCGACAAAAAATAACCGAGAACGCATGAAAAATGTGTTTTATATGTAATATCGAAATATCTACAAGACATAAACATTTTGTATGGGCACTATTGGATTCCTCATACCCAAAAACATGAGTATAGACATCAAAATCGTGACTCTAGCTTTGCTAGAGGCCAAGTTATGGCCAAATATGTGATTTCGATGGCGGCCATTTTGAATGTGCCATAAAACGAGGTTGAGGGGCGGGAAAAATTGAACCCCAATATTTTTGGCTTATTTGCTCCCTAATGAAGCCATAAAAATAATAAAATCAATTTTGGCAACAGAAATGGCCAAAATGACATACCGCACCAGACTAATGGGTGTATTGTTATATTTCCTAGTTTCCACTCGCAGACAATGGCATGAAATCCTAAAATTTGTCAGTGCTTTCCTAAACTTGAAAATGTCTAAATTCGCCAAATATTGTTCTTCAAATTGACGTTATGTTCTCATTTTAATAGAATTACTTATTTTAGATGTCAATTCAGTATGTAAACGTCCGACAGGTCTCCCAAACCACCCTGTAAATTTTTTTCACTCATCTTTCATTTACTTATTTTCATGGTTGAATAAACACTAAGTCTTCTTCTTCTTCTTCACTCTCTTTTAAAATATTAATATAAATGAATCCTCATCACCGACACCTTCTTCAGTTCAGACATTTCCAAAACTCAATTGATAAAGCAACATTTTAATGTTGCAAGCCCATGAGACCGTTGTCGGCTCGCGAGTTTGACATCAAATAGCAAGACTTTATATACCTACTGCGTGGCATTCGCTGTAAGTTCAACCAAAATGTTATACATATAACTAGATAAATACTGGATAGTGGCAATCTACCACATTATTCAAGCGTTGCACAGGTTTTCGCTGTACTTCTCACTCCCAAGACAAATTTAGAGTATTTTGTTTGTGCATTCTTAATTACTTCATAGCGACAATAACTCCATATATCAGACGCATATGTGATAATCGGGACAATTGTGGTGTCAAAAATTTAAAAGACCATTTAGCTGTGAGAACTCAACATCTATAGTGCAACTTACGCAGCGTATACTACTTAGGTTTTAGTTTATTTGACGGCCGGATTAAACCTTTGTCAATCCCCTATGATCCTATTCAAATAAGTTGACTGAAGGGATTAGTCACACATGCTTTGTCTTTTTATCCTCCACGTGGGGTTTACTCCAGCCCTGCAAATATAATACTGCCATACAAAGCCAAAATATGGTGTCTGTTCACTTTGCAAGTAAGCAGATACAGCCTATTGCCTTTGCGGAGCTGAATAGTCCTATACTTGTCTAACCAACGGTATTCTACTGTGATGATTTTATCACAGACGACATCGATTACTGTGTTGTCTTCCCAGCAAACACGAGACATTAAATCAATGTACGACGTCGGCCAACATTGACCCAACATTGGTTTAATGTCTCGTGTTTGCTGGGTTTAGCCTGCGTCTATGTCTATGGGGCTGCAAGTACATTGTATGCATACACCATCCTGATATTTAGATGTATAAAGTGACATTATTGTGAATGACATCTAAGTCCAGACTCGTTCTGGGGTGTTTTCGAGTGTGAAATAACAAAAAAAAATATTCTCTTTAAATTAGCACAGCCATCATTCTTTAACCCCATAGCCCTTTCCGCTTCATTCGAATATCCATGGTATGGGCCTTGGCCATTATATTCATTTGCATTCTTTCAGTGCGGAGATCGACTATAGACGGTAGCGGTAGTGAGATACAGCTTGAAGCGACTGAAAATGTACATTCAATTGGTCAGAGCTATGTAGAGTTTGACACTTACCTCAATTTCACATTTGCCTGGATGCATGGCAAATTGTATAATGTGTGTTTCATTTGATAATGCATCGTTATTTGAACATGTTGAATGTAGCTTACTTTGTGATTATAATTATGTAGGCAAATTCTATGAGTATGACTAAGTATATAGACAAATAACACAAGGTTGCCAGTTGGGGGAAATCTCTGACCCCATTCCTGACATTTCCCTTTCCAATGAGAACCCTGTAAGAAACTCAATATCTAGATCAGACTCTTATCATGGAAAATACCAATTATAAACCCCCTGATCCCCCTGATCTGACGTAAGTTGTAGGCAAGATGTCTGACTGGCACCACGTGTGGTATCACCAGCGACCGGGAGCTCAGCCACCACCCACTCCACGATATGAGGGACCTCTCTCACCAGAGCTACAGAAACATGTCTCCAATTTACAGGTAGGCCTACATACTTTCTCTTGTAATGATCTTTTTTCCACAGCGAATATCTGGTTAGTGGCGTTAAAAATCAAAATACTGTTAATGATAACGCACGTGAGAAATTGATGCCTGCAATAGCATTAGAATCAACGAGTTATTATATATATCTTTATTAGCTCTTTTCTTCACTGCTTAATTTGCGTTGGCTATTGTTATGGATGTACGGTAATTATTTTTAACTGTTTCAGCGCAGGGACCGCCTTTAGACGTCTGACGTATATACATAATATAACTAGAATATGCGTGTGCATCTTGAAAATTTACTTTTACAAATAAAATCTTAATTTATGATTTCGTAATAATTAAATGATGATTTTTGTGTGCGAATGTAGATTTACAACCCATGAAAATAGGTCATTTTAATTTTCAGATTTCTTATTTCAACATCCTCATGTAAAGTTTATCTAATATTTTCCTGTGGGAATTTGTATTTGTCGTGAATATGAATACATTATAGAAAGCATGAATATAAAAAAGCTGGCTATAATCATGATAATGCCTATGATTGTATTTTATTTAATTTCACAGCGTCAAACCAAGTCCAGTCAAGCCAAGCGAGAGACGGTGTGGATGCAGAGGATGCGTATCCCCACCTACATGGAGAGCAACGCCTACCGCTGGGACCGAATGAAGCTGTTTGCCGAGTGCAGGGACTGTGTGTGGACGGGAGAAGGAGCACTGAAACGATCCACAAAAATCTGATTAGAAATGACACACTGCTGATCATTTCACCGCTAAGCGCGACAACAGTCGTTTTTATCCCTTTAACCGCCGGTGCCGAATATATTCAGGTTTTCACTTTTTATTGGCACATTAAGTACCAAATTTTAATTATGTTAAAGATAAAATGTGACATCAACCAGCAAGATTTGAAAAGAGTTTACCTTTATTTTGTCAAATCTGAATAATTTTCACTCACTTGAAGTTGCGGATCGCGTCAGCGAGACACAACTTCAAGTGGGTGAAAATTTAAATTGATTAATTTGGCGGTTAAAGGATTAATCTGCTTTATAAGCCGACCAAGTACTGTACTTAGGTGAAAACCCAATAGGCAGTATCTGCTCACTTTACAAGTAAGCAGATACTGTATTTTGGCTTTGCAGGGCAGTGTTTTGTGGAATTAAATGGGCAACATAAAAATTTGCAGATATTTGGTCTCAAATTAGAAAATATGAGTGATTTTTACTCACTTGAAGTTGTGGATCGCGGTAGCGAGACCTCATCGATATGAGATCGCATCTATTTATCTACCGATCATTTATAAGATAAATTGCTATTTAGTGGCGCCTTCTAAAAATAAACGTCTTTGGAATCATGATGAGCCCGGATAAATTGTCTGGGAATTTTTAAAGATGTATGCAGGCCTATTATGAGTACACATGGCTTGTGTAAGGCTAATCTAACCTCTACATTATGAGCAGCTAGAACATGAACAATATATTATAATAATAGGCGACCATAAAAAGTAACGAACTTGAGCTGAATTTCGCCAATCAAATTTATCTCGTCTTCGGCTGTTTTGTGGCGTCTTTAAACTGTATCTCTCACATTTTGGTCGAATCCTCCTTGGTCGAATTAAAAAAATGTTGTGACCCACCACTTTGCATTGTGAAACATTTTTGTTATTTGAGTGTTAGATAATTATGTGTAATATATAGGCCCTAAAAATATTGATTCACTAAATACAGAACTATTATTACTATTATACAGCAAATTAATCCCAAGTATATTTGTATTATCATGATTATTCATTCTTTGTATGCTATTTATTAAATGTTAAACTTAAACTATTTTAAACCGAATTAAGTCTCGATGATAGAAGAAGCTCGCGATGTGGTGTAGATAAATAAACGAATTAAATGGATCAATCAACGTGTGTACATTCCCAAGCTAAACGGATAATATTATATCTAGATATTATTTACTAATCTTGTTCGAGCTTTCTTTGAAATGTTAATAGAATCAACAACTCCTCGAAGCTAATTATAACATATATTTTTAGAGATCATGATATTGTATATTGTAATAGATGATGTACAAAACGTTATAAATTGTAAGTTTTATTTTATTATTCCTCAATTTTGCTGGAATGTGATCATGTCAAGCAAATACTAATTTATTATTCAAGTATATCATATGTGTTTTCAAATATGTACTGTATAATGATTTGTATTCATCAGCTACCAATGAAGCCACAATATTTTTTGTTATGTATCTGCTTAGCCAAATATAGCACAATTTGATTACATATTTTGTTTGTGTTATTTGTCATTGCCATTTATTTTCTTAAAATTCTTAAAATAATGATCGTCATATAACAATAAGCATTATGACTATCCTTTAAATTCATATTTATTTGTAGGCATATGAACTAAATTAGTGGATACGTTATTGTCCATATTAGATAGGAATCGTAAGATGAATCTGAAGAAAAAAATGGATCTGAAGAATGACAGCAGATGTTGTAGGTTTTATATTGCTATTTTTAGCAAGCGAATTTTGTTATTGCTTCGTGTGTCTTCAACATGTTTAATTGATTAAAACTCATACATACACATGGAGATGTATAATATAAAATAACAACTCAGTATTCCGAAAATCTGTACGTCTTGATTATACATGTACATTCATTCATTGCCAAAACTGTCAATGTATATCATATTACATCTAAGCCATTTAAAAAAAATTGTACATCCACACCATGACGGAGTGGGTGGTGTTTTTCTGCGTTTGAGAGGAACCTCTCACCGTCTGTCCTCCGAACTCTATTACGCCCATCTAATACGCCCATCGCCCATCATATTTAATCTGCTCTCATCAGAGTATTGCCCGCTGGTCATCTAGAGTGACACGTAGGCCCCTACCATTATGTGCAAGGGTAGCGTCATGTGCCCATGTGTCATTCGAACACCGTTATATGCGTTCGAACGCTGCAAAATCGTTCGAACGGCTTGAACAAATATTCTTATCCCAAATCTGCACACTGTCAGCGTTGACGTTCGCTCATTATGAGAACCTAGAGCAGCTTTCCTTATTGGCACTCAACACTCCGGCAGTACACTAAAATGAGAAAGGTTTCGCATAATAGATATAGAGGTTATCTAGTTTAAAATACGCAATATGGCTATATCATAATTTATAGACAAGACACACAGGACAATAAAGTGGTTTTAATAAGTTGGATAACAATAATTGTAATATTAGTCTACTTGTAATGTTTAAAAACGCAACTAATACTTCATTTTATTTTTATTTTTTCTGACTCAACGATGTAAGGTATGTTCCAAGTAAGTTTTTAGCATAATTTATTTCAATTTGTGAAAGCATAGTGTGGTGAACTGACAACAATAGGTGCAATGATGTTAATTACGGCAACTAGTAGTATGCACATTGAGCAAGAAAACTAGGGCAAGTAAACAAAAAAAATGATCGTTTTATATAGATATTCTCAGTCGCAAACAAAGTCGAGTGTGACAATTATAGGGCCTAAATAAAATAAAATGGCGATCTCGTGGTACCTGTGAAACCACACTTATTTTTATTTTACATTCAACATTGCAAGCGACTGCGGTTGAACCATTCCATTTGATAAAAGTTGATTGTTGAGGGTAAAAAAAAAAGTTTTTCAAGTTGGATGTTCTGCAACTTGGACAATGATATTTTACTTAAGAATGTTGTATGAAATATTAATGACGCCATAGTTATGAATTGTGAATTCATATTTATGTGTATACAAAAAAAGGAACATCTCATACATATCGTAGACAAAAATAATATAGTGCAAAAGCATTAGTGAAAAAAACACAGGAACCTGGAATAAAATTGCAGAAAGCTGATTTTTTCAGGAATGATACCTGGACATCTCCCCAGACGAATTCCGAAGATGCCCCAAAAATCCCCCTTGTGCATTTTTTTTAATTCAAGATGGTCGCCACCATGTAACGCCATTTTCGAAAAACAGGGGTATACCCTAATTCTTCACCTTTGTAGTTAGGAAAAAAATATTTTGGTGTCTCTACTTATGTTTTGAGGCACAAAGAGTTGATACAGATGATCAGAAATGATATCAGCACTTTTCTAAATACCAAAAATCCAAGATGGCCGCCATATTGTTCTGATTATGTTAAGCGATTTCTTAAAAAAACACGAAAATATGAAATATCTATCTCGTTGTTGAACCTAAAATGTATTTTTTGGCCAAACCCATGGAATCTAACACTTATTTAGATCACCATTATTTTATTATATTGAATTTATCAACATAAATCCCACATAGTAGTTAATTCAAAATAACACCAGGTAACGCCATTTAAAAAAAAGGGTTATACCCCAATCCCCTACTTTTGAAGTTAAAACAATGATTTTCGTGTCTCTACCTATGTTTTAAAGTACAAGGAGGTTATCCAGATGATCAGAAATAATATCAGTACTTTTCTTAATACCACAAATTCAAGATGGCCGCCATAATATTTTGTTAAGCGATCTCTTAAAAAAACCGAAAATATGCGATAACTATCTCGTTGTTGAAACTAAAATGTATTTTTTAGCCGAACCCATGGAGTCTGGAACTTATTTAGATGACCATATTTTATTATATTGTGTTTATCGACATGAATCCCACATGGTAGTTATAGTTCATTCTACCATGGTGGGTGGCGCTTTGGAGTGTTTTCGAACTGCTTTCCCGCTAGAAATGTAGATTGAGATTTGTCAAGTTAACAAATTAATCTCAGGTAAATAATGAAATTATTGAGTTTCAATCATCCGAGCTGTCACAGTTTCTACATGTTTGGCCAATACAAAAAGAGCACATCGTTGTACAATATAGTCTAGATTTGTGAGATCCCCCCCCCTTTGAACAAGCCACTCTGCCCCCGCAACTCACTCTTTTTAGAACTCTTTCTGGGGCGACTGCTCTTTCAGTTTGCGTTGGTTACAAACGACCATGATATAAAATCCGTTCCCAGACTGTAGATTCCACACCCTCCTGTACAGCAAAATATGCTCTGTATCATAATGGAGTTTAAACACGAGGCATTCATCCAATGCTGTTTTAATATGGGCTGACCGTCTTCGACGCTGGCACAAAAATTAAACAGATAGGTGACGTTGAAGGGAGGCTTTCTAGCAAAAATCAATTACAAGATAAGGACATGCGCCTCACACGTTACATGTACATGACATCTTTGATAACCGTCCTGTAACAATGCTCTTTTAAATACTTACTTTTGTCCTTGATCTGCGAATGTCAATATGTTTAATATCATGAAAGATATCATTTAAATATCAAGATATTACATATTGAATATTAGGATATATATATTTCGTAATGAAGTTATGGCATTGTATGGTGTTGTAATGAGATGATTTTACATCAGAATATCGGTTTATGACATTAAATTAATTGATGTCACAGTTTATCGTCAGGATATGATCTCTTTATGTCACGATAATATGAGGACAAGAAACATTAACGTCATGATATGGTTTTGTAATGTCCAAATATTGCTCTTTATTATAGTAAAATGACGTTATGATGTCCGGATACAGCTTTATAAATGCAGGATATGGTGGTTAAGCATCACGGTATGGTATTAAAGTGACAGGATCTTTTAGTGTATTGTCACGATATTAAATATCATGATATAGCATATTAACATCACAATATGACATTTTAGTGTAAGAGGAAATGAAAGTAAAAGAGGGCAAGGCCACATGCTGTTCAAAGAGCATGTGTCCTAACGCTATCTTACTTTCCATTTTATTGAATCTTCCGAAGTGCTTTTGTTGTTGGCAGTTTTGGAGTACCGGTATTTGAGCAATGTAGAGGCCTTTACTTACTGAATTATATTGCGATATATATGTTGAACTGACATGTGCCAGCCTGATATTGGAATGTTCTATGTCGATTCTGTATTACCATATGGTAGCGTGCGTCTGTCAATATAATGTTATTGAAATGTTATACCTTGACATGACAATATAATATCCTGACATTAAAATGCCATATCCATTCAAAGTGACAAAGCCTGACATTCTATGGTCACATTAAAATATTGTAGTGTCATATTCAGTCATTATAATGTCACATTAGAATGCCGCCAAGCCCGTCATATCTTGATTTGATAATGTCATATCCTATCATAAAAAATTGAATATCTTGACATTTAAATCTTATTGTGTGATATAAAAGGACAAAATTTGGACATTATAATACCATCTCATGACGTTAAAGTGTCATATTCTGATAAATTGCAATCCAATATCCTGGCATAAATATGCCAGATCCTGACTTCGAATGGTTTCTTATGTTTTTCCTATTTTGATGTCATAATCCGACAAGTCTATTATACAATATTCGATATTAAACAGCATGTTTGTCATTATAATGACACACCATCACATTACAATGCTATATTGTGACCTCAATGTGTCATTTCATCAATGTATAAAGTCACATCATAATATTCAAGTACCATATCCTAATATTCAAATGTCATATCCTGACATTAAAATGTCATAGTGATGTTAAAATGATATATCACGAAATTGTAATGCATTTCGTGATAATATGATGTATATATTTTCATTTTAATACAGCAACGTGATGTTTAGCCACTATATACTATATAGCCTTTATAAAGCTGAATTGAGCCATCATAACGTGATTTTGCTTTATTAAACACCAATATTTGGACATTATATTACATATCATGATATTAAAGTGTCATATCCTGATATCATATTCATATATCCTGACATAAAACTATCATATCCTGACGTTAAACGTGTTCAATCTGGTGTAATATTGTACTTAGCTCTGCTATTATGTACATTCACAATAATAATCACAACTGATACTTAACCAAAATCGAAAAACATTTTATATAGGCCTACTATATAGAATACATACATTGGAATTAGTCGCTGTGCTTGAAACTGGAATTTCTTACGCTATCTCAAGCTTCAAATGAATGAAAAATACCCTTATACTTAAAGATGAGAGATGTTAGAATTTGTAATCAATGATTTCTGACATATGATATTTTGTAAATTTGATCAATCTATATCTATATTCCCATATTCGTGGCATCTGCGCTAAAAGAACTAACCAATATATGGCAGCCATGTTGGATTTTGTGTTGATAAGCACATTCTATTTAAAAAATTGGTGATGGAAATATATTCTAGATTCCATGGCCCTGAAAAAAAAGTTTCAACAACATGATGATTATGGCATGTACGTGATTTTCTGAGGGGGGGGGACGCTTCACATAATGGTCGCCATCTTGGATTTTGTGGGAATAAGAAAAGGAATGATATCATTTCTGATCCTGTTGATGAGCTTTTTGTGTAGAGGCACCAAAATATTTTTTTTTAACTGCAAAAGTGAGGAATTGTGGTATATTCCTGGGTTTTTTTTGGAAAAATGACGTTATATGGTGTTACATAACAATAAACTACCGGTATGTGGGACTTATGTTGATAAATGCAATATAATAAAATATTGGTAATCTAAATAAGTGCTAGACTCCATAGGTTTAGACAAAAAATACATTTTAGGCTCAACAACGAGATAGTTACCTCATATTTTCGTTTTTTTAACAGATTGTTCAACATACTCAGTATATCAATATGGCGGCCATCTTGGATTTTTTGTATTGAGAAAAGTACTGATATCATTTCAGATCATCTGGATGAACTCTTTGTGTCCTCAAACATAAGTAGAGACACCTAAATATTTTTTTCGAACTGCAAAAGTGAGGAATTATGGTATACCCCTGTTTTTTCGAAAATGGCGTTACATGGTGGCGGCCATTTTGAATTAAAAAAATGCACAAGGGGGATTTTTGGGGCATCTTCGGAATTCGTCTGGGGGGATGTCCATGTATCATTCCTGAAAAAATCAGCTTTCTGCAATTTTATTCCAGGTTCAGCCCTAATGCTCTTGCACTAAATAGACGACGGGGGGTTTATGGCAACAATCTAATGAATATAACCTTATATAATGAATCTCTTGATGAATTTATGTGATTTCTTCTGAAAATCCATTGTTTTTTGTGGTGCATTATATTGCCTTTGTTTTCTAGTCATTACTTCAGTCAGGAGATTACTTTGGGGTGAGATAATAGATTTAGTTTCCCATCTCCACCCCTTGGGCAAAGGGGGCCAGGCCAATTCAATACAAAGACCATACAGCATGGCCCTTTGTCCGCTAACTTTCAATGGATACATGTTTCACAAATTAATCCCAGTGAACAAAAGTATTTAGTATATTACTTAGTATTGTGTCCAAAAAAGTATGTCACCATATACATCAAATGAAAGGGTTTTTTTCATATTTGTTTTATTAAGCTTTCTTCGGTGTACACACTTGTGTATCAAAATAACAAAAGTACCCAAAGTGGGGGTGGCCCCTTTTGCCCAGCACTTTGTGAGCAAATATATTTGGCTTATTAAAATAGGGTATCCTTGAAACACTAAGTGTGTCTGTTTAAATATGTGTATCTACATTGCATGTAGCCTGCACAGTCAACCCCAACCATAGAACCCCAACCCATATCACCACGTGTAGGCCTACTTGGGATGGGATTCACCATATGTATTTGAAGTAGGGGCCTACTTGTCATTGGTCCAAAGACAATCGTTGAGTTATTTGGTTGACGTTTTAAAACTATTACAATTTATATATAGATTCGACACTTCGTCCCCTTGGAAATGAACGGGTGTATCTTCCAATATATAATGTGGCAGATACACCCTTCCATATCCAGGCCGACGTCTCATCCGACTGAATCTATTAATTAATTGGGAGAATTAATTTAGAAAATGTACCCCAGCCCACACACGATGGTCCGGCGAAAATTGACTAAACTATATTATTGTATTTATATATTCGACTTTTGTCGAATATTCCATTCATCTGAGACTGGACTTCTTAACCAAGTGCCGAAAAAGTTTTCTACTTACGACATATGGAACTTCCCACATATAATAATTTGACAAACTGAGCCTCTAACACTAAGTTACATGTACTTAGTATTAGGCTTGTTTCAAAACGTATGTTATGCGGTTCCAGCGAGATAAGAGATAACATCAACAGACCTGAGTACATGAACTTGTCCACACAATATAACTGATTGTCTGATTAGGGTAAACAAGCCGATGACAAATTCCAGCTAAGGGAATATTATTACATAATAATAGTATGATTATGGTCAAGCTAATGGGATAATTTTCTGTGTTGTCAGATGTCAATTTCGTGGTTCCAAGTATGGGTCACTTTTAACCCTTGAAGCGCTAAGTGATCTCATTTGAATTTTCACCCACTTGAAGTTGTGGCTCGCTACAGCGACCCACAATTTTCAATCGTGTGAAAATTGCTCATATTTGTTCCATTTGAGACTAAACATTTGCAAATATTGATGTCGAGGCAGCGTCGTGGACGGTGGACCAGCATTGATCCAGCATTGGGTGAATGTATTGTGTCAGTGAATCAAATAATTCAATGATTTTCTTCCAAAGTTGACTCATGGGACATAAAGTGTAGGCCTACTTATCAACATAATGACGGGTGGTATTTTCACGTCACGTGATGTTAAAGAGCCAATCAACATCACTTACTAGCTTTAATGGCACGTGTCACATTTGAACAACCCCCCCCCCCAAAAAAAAAAAAAACACTTTTATTTGATTTCTTCTTGCGTTATCCCCCGGACGCACATAAAGTGAACAGCATTTTGACAGGTGAACAAATCAGGCGCTAGGTGTACTCAACGCTCATTCAAACAGTCACGTAACACATATATTTGCTGTACAAAATTGCCTATTTTATGATCATTTCAATTTAGGAGAAATTATCCCATCAAATTCAGAATGTATGTTTACACGATGTAAGGTGAGAGAGGCGGTATCAGTTCTACCAAAAATAATAATACATTCCCGAGCAATCAAAGAGTACAATAAATGAATTTAGAAACCGCCCACCACCAACCACACCAAGAGTAGCTTTCTGTCGACGAAATTCCTGATTTCGAATTATGGACAACCATGTCAATAATAAGTATTACGGGAATTTCGTCTCTATATCTAGCCTAACTGGTGAATGCGCAGCAGAAAAATTAAAAAACTTTTGCAGTTCTAGTCTAGGAACATGTTTACATCATATGGTAATATTAAGAAGCCAAAATAAAATCACCGATTTTTTTATGATTTTAGCCTGGGCCAGCCCCTTTAAAGATAAAATGTGACATCAAAAAGCAAGATTTGAAAAGAGTTGACCTCACTTTTGTCAAGTCTGAATAATTTCCACTCACTTAAAGTTGTGGATCGCGTCAGCGAGACACAACTTTAAGTGAGTGAAAATTCAAATTGAATAATTTGGCGGTTAAACGGTTAAGGGTGAATATTATTTTCTTTCAACAGTATATTCAATAACTGGACCTAACTGCAAGAAGAAGTGCGACGGGGGTGCGACGGGATATTTTCAATTGTGTAGTATAGGTGTGATAAGTACATGGCGGGCGTTCATGGACGCAAGTGGAGGATGAGTTGTCCGGCAGGACTAGTCTGGGATCAGGATCTTCAGAGATGCGGGTACACCAGCAGCACATGTAACAGTGATGACACTACTACAACCTCCACCACAACTACCACTACCACTACAACCACTCCTCCCACAACCACCACAGCATACCGTAAGTGAATACTCTGACAGCTGTTTAGAATCACTCGCACTCCCCGCCATGCGTAA
The DNA here is from genome assembly GCA_964017125.1 of Flabesymbios commensalis. NCBI lineage: Eukaryota > Metazoa > Annelida > Polychaeta > Terebellida > Flabelligeridae > Flabesymbios > Flabesymbios commensalis. Next base: position 39,586,085 of record OZ024910.1, on the reverse strand, counting down.
TATACGTTTCAAGGGCTTTTTATACAAAATGTCATATGCGACATGTTTTATTCAGCCTGGCGTTATACAGGTACTTTGTTAGTATGCATAAATATTTGTATTACTTTATCGATGATAATAATGATAAATGAATTATAACTCAAGTATAAACTTTGAATATACATTTCAAGAAGAATGGTACAAAGCCAGACAATGTTGTGCTAGTGTTAGAAAATACATATTTTGTGTTCCTATTTATTAACTCAACAATTTCCAGACCCTTATCATGCTTATACATTTGGGACCACAGGCCATTTTATTGTATTTCTTTTTATTTTATTAGGTTCCACCAATTCCTGGGAACTGGGGATTATGGGATGCCTGGTCAGACTGTACTGAGGATTGTGGATGGGGAACTGAGGAGAAATCTAGACTTTGTGATAATCCTGAACCTCAAGGCGGCGAAGACGATTGTATGGGAAGAAACTATGAAAGCAGAGCATGCAACACCTTCGCTTGTCCAGGTAAGACCATAATCTAATTTCCAACACCATAGGAAAGGGAACATCACAAATATCGTCAATATCGTTGACATTGATTGATCAAACAGCCATAAAAAAGACTAATTTGTTTCCCCAAGATATACAGTTGAAGATACATGACTGTTCTACTAGTTTGTTCTTGCCGTCAATAAAGTATTGCAGTTCTGTCTCTTTTACACTTCATGTACATTTTTAAGTTGTATAAAACTAATTAATTAGTTTAAATGTTTGCGCAATAAATAAATAATAAACATGTTGCAAACAACATCACTTACACTGTGTGATTGAAGTACAAATGGCTGGAAATGCTGAAACCCATTTCCTGCAAATGCTGTTGTTTGCAACATGTTTAATATGGATTTATTTCGACGAGGGTTAATTGCAGACAAACGATTTACACAAAAATGCGTACTAGACTGACATGCTGAATGTATCGACAATAATTCATTTTAATTTATACGTTACAGATTGCTTCAGGACTTGTCCACCAGGATGCACTTCAAGTACCACGGTGTGTGGAATTTGTGAAGATTCCATCTCTATAACTGGTAAAGTCACTGACTGCACCACTGGAAACCCACTAGCAAATGTTGAAGTATTTGATGGAGATAATTTAGTCGATCCTTTAGCTGAGACAGATGTAACTGGGAACTTTCTGTTGACAAACATATGTGGGGGAGATCTTGAGCTCCACTTTGATAAATATGTATACTGGATTCAGTCTGGCGATCAAGATGTGCGCAAATTGTAAGTATATATATGTGTGTCAAATTGCTAATAAAAAAATATAAATTATAAATTATAAATTATTTAAAATAAAAAGAAATCTGATTTTGGATTATTATTCGGCTGGGTGATGTTGAACTCTTACACTTTATGTCAGGTCATCGAAATATTGTGGATGATTTTATTTATTAATTACAGATATCACATTCACAGAGCACCCCGAGAGTGTAGCTATATTTACTGGAGATGATCTCACACTGACATGTCAAGCAACAGGCTTACCTGGCGCAACACACTATGATTAGTGAGGTATATTTCTTAACTCTGCTGCTGGGCTAGTATACGGCCAAAAGCTGAATATAAGCCAAATAATATGTCACTGAAACAGATAGTATAATTTGTGGTAGATGTTCAGTTAGTCAAATAACTCAATTGAGGATAATTATGTATTTTTTTTAAATATAAATATTTTTTTGTTATTTAAAGCTGGAAATTGCGTCAGCAATTCTAGCTAAAAATGACGAATACTGGACTGTTATCCGTCACATTCATTTCCCTTTAAAATCGCAATGCAACGGCTCAAGCACACGCCTCTGGTTCGGTAGTGGTAGGGAAACTATTTATACCAAGACATGGTTTTAATGGTGATTATTTGTACCGCATTTTTCAACTTTATTTTTATTTTTTACTATTGCTATATAGCTGCTATTCTAATGGGTATGAGACCTTCATTTCAGAGTGTTTGAATAAACATCTATAGTGTCAATAGCTCCTTAATTATTTTCAGGTTTAAAGATTTTAACGTGATCAGTTTTGGTGACAAGGTTGCTGGTAATGGCTCTTCGTTCACGATCACTGGAGCAGCAGAAAGTGACAGTTGTTTCTACCAGTGCCGGGCAGTCAGCTCGGCCATGAAAAAGTTTTCTAAATCAGCAAAAGTGATCATTAGAGGTATTTTACGCTTAATGAAAACTAATTCATACATCAATTTTTAAAGAATTACTGTTAGATAGTAGATACCTTAGATACACAATCACTTTTGATAGGAATAACAAAGGAAACATTTGATTACAGCTGACGGTGAAGACACATGTGCTCATAAACCCCTGTCTGACATGCTTTACTTGGAAAACGGCTGTACAGCCGATGTAGATGGTGAAGAAGTGACCGCGTTTGATAATGGAGTTTGTGCTGGATCGACTTGCTCGTTCAAGGATGGTTCAGATAGCACAGGAATGTGTTGTGAGAAGAAGACATCAGACATCATTACTGTCAACTGTAACACATTCAGTTATACTATCAGCGGTATTCTAACCTGTGGTTGTGGCGAATGTTCAGATGCTGTCGATGTTGAGGTGTCAGGTTATGCCAAGTTTGTTAATGCCGATGACCCAAATATCCATATAAGCCCAAACAAACAAATTCCCTTTTATGTTGGCTCTAATATATATTGGACTGCCGAGGATGGATACTTCAAGCAGGTAGTTACAGCTGTTGATGATCGTATAGTGTTGCAATTTCGTGGAGGATTTTTCGAAAATTATTTTCCAAATATCGCCACTATTCTATTGGAGAATGGAAAGAACTCCTACGAAACACTTATTCTTATCCAAATCCTTTCTGACCCTATAGAGCTCGATCCCACTGTCGAAAACGTTCTCATGTTTGGCACATCAGGTGGTATGAGTCCAATGGCTACTTTAACTATACCTGCCAACAGTATGACATTGGAGAAGGGTCAGTTATTGGATGGAAGTATGACAGTTTTAGCTTATCCTACATTTGATGATCCTCGTTTGGATCACGGATTAGCTTTGGCTCCAGGTGAATTCACAACTGCCAACTCTGATGGTGTTTTGCAAAATTTGGAAACAGGTGGTGTTTTAGGTTTACAGATGTTTGATGAAGGCACCGGTCAAATCGTTATTTTGCCAGGTAATGGCGAATTTAACCTAGATCTCAGTCTGCGTGCTGTAGGTTTATCTACATGGCGTATGGATCAAGGACAGGGTAATTAGGATGATCCTACACCAGTGGGTGTAGGTAGGCCTACTGGTCGCAGGAAGAAACGTCAAACTGGAGATAGATCTTCATCAACCAGCTTCCCCTCAGATGATCCTGTTCGTAAGATAAATTGTGACAGAGTTTATGCTAGCAGGCGCTGCTATGTGAGAGTGTACGTTTTCAGAGACGCAAACTGTACAATTCCTGCAGCAAATATACCAGTATGTATTTACACTAAAGACTTAGATGGCACCAACACTGTGTCTAAAAACTACTGGCTATACTGATTCAACTGGTGCAGCATGCGTTTTTGTCCCTTGTAACCGTCAACACGAAATTATTCTTACCTCTTAATTTCAATACCAAACAAGTGATACTCATAATCTGCCAGCTTTGTTTCCTTTCACCAATCCTTTAAATAAAAGAGTTATTTTTACTTCTCCGCTAATCACAGATGCTTCTGTAGTGAGTGTTGATGGTCCAGTATATAACAGCCCCACAGCCTGCAGAGACCAAAGCCAACAAGATTATCACTTTAAATTCTTCTTTACTATTCTTCTTTACTATTATCCTAAACCTGGAAAATTGACACCTACAGAACCTCAGCCAGGACTTCCTAATACCCGGAACCTGCCACGTCTCCAGAGAGGGAAGCATGTATGGTCAGAGTGAGAGTTGATGTGAGTATTGCCGTTATCTTAAAAGTTTCAAGTTTAATTCTCAAGTATTTTGCAGATTGATGTTTCAACACAGAATATGAATAATTGGTATTATTATGTATTACTGAGACATTAACGCAAACCCTATTTCACAGAGCTTTGATAACGGACTGGACACAATAGCCACAAGCTACAGAGGAGATGACGCTTCTTGGTTCAATTATGGCATCTATGAAACTAGATTCTTGAAATACTATGTGCAGCATCTTGCCAACTACCAAGCTGGACGTAATTTCGCCTGTGTGGAAGTGAAATGCCCCGGTGAGCCTCTGGACAACGAAACAGTGCCCACAACTACAAACGATCCAACTGTTTTTGTCGAAGTAAACATTAATCATCCCAATGTATCTGCTTGTCGATTTGTAAGGTAAGGTTTTTAGCACTTTTATCATGTTATTCGACATACCTCTAAAGTTACATGACTAGCTATGGCATTGCAAACAACAATTTCGAACATTTGCGAATAGTTTTTTGGCGTTGTGTGTGTTTGCATTGAATTTATCAAACATGCATGTGTATTTGTAAAACATTGTGCTAGATAAATAATTAGATATAATAATTCTTTTTTTTTTTTTAAATTTAGGTGGGGATTTGACAATGGACCTGTGTTGGAACCGATGGACCAGACTGACTCAAGTTTTACTTTCCTTCTGGACAACGAAAATTGTCAGTCATCAGGGTCATGTGATCCAGACTCTGAGTCTTACAACTATGCAGATTGTTACTGGCAATATAATGAAGGGCAATCTGGTAGGGGTGGAGGTCGAGGCTGTTATGATGGGCGGCTCTTTATCGGTCATGGAGAAGGCAGAAAAGCAAGAAACAATGCTTTTCAACAGTGCATGTCATCGTTTACACCATACGTAGCACGATTTGATTGCAGTGGAGGCATGGTGACAGGAAACTACTGGGAGACTGTTACTCCCAGTCCCCTTAGTGGGCCCTAATGCAACCACGGCAGCGAAAGTGCCCTAAACACGAACACTCAATTATTCATATTTTTGTGTCAGACCTTAACAATAATACTGCTCTGCAAAGTCAAAAGGCAGTATCTGCTTACTTTACAAGTGAGCAGATACTGCCTTTTGGCTTTGCACGGCAGAATACAGCCTCCACAAAAGTGAGGTTCGAGTAATGTAAAGAAAGTTATGATTTAGTAATCATTTAAAATGTATCATTAAATATTATTATACATATCAGTGAGTATATTTATTCTGCTTTGGTGCTTGTTATTACAGTTATTTTATTTTAAATATGATAATGATTATAATACACTTCACTAACGTAATTACCTATAGCTCAATATAGGCCTATAATACGTATCTATCTATCTGTGTGTATTTCGGTTTGCAATATTTAACAATATCACTATAGGCCTACGCATATTATATATTTTAGAAGAAGGCCTACCGTGTTTAATGTGATAAAAAATTATTTGACCACTTTTTTTTACCACTTTGTATGACAGTAAATCACACCAGTATCGACTCAACATGTTTTGTTTGTTTTTCAATTCGTTTCCCATAACATTATATTACATGACTAAGTTCCTGGAATCCATTGGTGCTTTCAAATGTCCAATTCGGGGAGATCATAATTTTATATACATGTATTATGATTTGTATCAATGGTCATGTTAACCATTGTTAAGAACTGTTCTACACGCAATCCTGTATAGAAACAGAATATTTTGAAACCTTAACTATAGCAATCAATTTTCTATTTATGTTAGTCTAATTGGGGCATAAAATAAAAGTTTTTCGCAGATGTAAAATAATCCTTCTAAATATCATTTTCAATGTGACAGCTTTAAATTAATAGACACATCCTAAGCGGCATAAAATATTGAAATCACATTGTCACATATGCGTGATATCGTGTGCCTAATTGTTATCACACATGTGGATTTTGTACTATCTAGCTAACTAGCTTTGACCCGTGCTCCTCACTGGCATAATTGAAACACTGCAGCCTGTACAAAAACACCATGAGTAGGCCTATAAGCCTACTCATGAGACATACATAGTTAAAGCATAGATTAACCATCTATTCGAGCATTAATGTGGTTAATCTATGGTTAAAGGGACCCCTTGGGATGAGACATTTTCAATGTGGTCAATTTTCAAAATTTAAATTATATGAAGCTATATAGCCTACTGATCTTAACTGAAAATACGAGAAAGTCAAAAAACAGTTTTAAAGCACCAGGTCGTATATTGCCATGTAAACAAAACACGTCAGCAATACTCAGCATTTTACATCACATATTCCCACGTATCAGAGGGTAAGATCAAAGCAGTCGCCGCTAATTGGTGTCTTATAGTCAGGACACGGGAGGACACACCTGCAGCACTGATTGTCTACCCAACGCTGGGCCGATGCCAGCAGCATGTGGCCTAATGCTGTGAAAACATTCAATCGTCCTTCAGGTATACAAATATGTTTGGGTTACTTCTGGTTTCATAGAAATGTTGATTAAAAATATTTGTAAAAATATGAAAATTCTGAAAAAAAGAAAAACATGATCCCTGGGATACACTACTTCAGTACGGAATTAAAAACGAAAATTGATGTCATCTATAATAGGCTAATGGGTTTATACATGTTATAGAGAAGCGTCATAAATGGACATTTACTACCAAAGGTCATGTCAAATGGTCTAACTTTTGAAATATAGAATATTTTTTTACGAAATTTTCAGGATCGATGCCAGATGACTAGAAAATAGAGTTTACATGAAAATCTCTTGAGAATTGACTGACTGGATACCAAAAAGCTTACTTTCATTTTTCTGGGAGAGAGTTTTTTTTCAGGGATAGTTCGATGCCAAAGAAAATGAATAATAGATAGGCCTACTTAAAATAAAAATATATAAAATAATAGTCATAAATAATTTAAAAAAATAATAATAATGAATAAATAAAATAATAAAATAATAATATATAAAATTATAATTAAATTATTAATATTTTGAAGCGCCATCTGGTGAATCGTTTCTTTCGAACAGCGGCACCTGGTGAGTTATTACCTAATTTAACTAACTTCCTGTCTGAAATAGGCCTAGCAAATGACAATGCACTTCTGTTTTTTCCGGCGGTCGTGTACAGTGTGTTAATTTATAATACCTCCTAGATCTACCACTTTTGCAACTACAACTCTTTTTTTTTTGTTACAATAACAGTGAATAATACAGCCTTCAACATGGTAAGCTTTGGATTTGAAAACAATGACCACTTGTCTTACCATTTGCATTGTCATGGACTCTATCAAATAAAAATTCTCACGCCAGTTGCGGGGTGTCGTCTGCATTTTTCATGACTAATTTGCATGATTTGGGTCTTGTTAAATGATTATACAGTTATCTCGGATATTTTGAATATTCCCACGATAATTTCATATAATCTCCATTATTGGATGATGATATCAGATGTACTTCCATGTTTAAATAAAGTGAAACTTGATGTCAAAGTTGAACAAAAATGAGCTCGCGAAGTGGGCGATAATTGGGGGTTATCTGTAAGTAAAACCCAGGATTTTCATTAAACTTCACATGCTTGCTTAGCCGTGTGTTACAGTTATGTTGCAGTTTAGCATACAGGCATGTACCAAGGCCCAAACTACTATTCTCCATACAAGAAACTGCTACACCAACATCCCATAATAATATTGACATTATTGTGTAGCAAAGTACTTTTTATGACGTTTGAACCGCACTCCTCCCGTATAGAGACGACCGTGTTTTCGGCCATTTTCTTTTATTGCTGAGCGCTCGTGTCGGCGGCCTTATTACTAGGCCTACCAGAAAAATGTCCCTTGCTTTTTGGTCTAGTAAGACAAGGTATTTGTGCGATAACAAATTATAATGATTTTTCGTCTTTCAGTTTATATTTATTTTTTACTGAAAGACGCCTGTCTTTCAGTTTTTGTAGTCTAGGCTAGACAATTTCTCTTTAACTGAAAAACACTATTTTCTTAGACTATTCACGGACAATGTATTAGGTCTACTACCGCCGGCGTTATCACCCTCGAAAAAATAGTCTCTTGTTCTTATTATCGCAACATAAATATAGACATATAATAAAATATAAAAATGCACGTTTTTTAGTTTTTATATCATTTTAAACTGAAAGACGCTCAATGCTGACAGTGTATCACTACGCCGTTTTGTTGACAAGAGCGGGCTTCAAAATGGCGGCCGATTTGAAACGGACGACATGAATTCATCATCAGGGTTTTGAACCACATTTTGGGACCACATTTCCGTCGTGATGGACCACATTTACGTCGCTATATAGGACGGAAAATGTGGTCCATTCAATGGACCACATTCACAGGTGAGGGACCACATTTTCGTCGCTATTAGAAGGAGAATGTGGTCCATCTAACATTAACTCGATGAATTTGTAAAAAATGACCCAAAACACTGATTTAAAATGTGGTCCAGGGACCACATTGTCGTCTCTATACGAGAGGAATGTGGTCCAAACGTCAAAAAAAGTACTTTTTTTTTAAAAATAAATGTGGTCCAATTAATTATGGACCACATTTCCCTCGCTATATAGAACAGAAAATGTGGTCCTGACGTCATAAAAATAGCGTCCCCTATTCTAAAGGATTACCATATCATCATATAAAAACAGGCATAAATATTGGCCGCCCACTGACCGTCTTCAAATGGTAATCATTCAACTCAATTTATTCATGCCTACTTTTGTCACCTGTTTTAAATACTGTTGGAATAAATGTATTACTGTATTACTGCTGATCTCATTTCGGTTAATTTCCCGATAACATGTATGCGCTGCACCACTCTGTTGTATTCCGCACTGTTCTTGATTTTAGTGATGTGTCACTGTGCTGTCAATTAAATTCCCGGCTGTCAGTTCCGGTCTAGCATCCAGTGGTGAAGTCTTGTTTTCTGCTCGTTTTTCATGTTATACTTTTATTATCTCCCCCCATCATGGCGACTAATAATTCAACAGGTTATGGGACCAGCATGCTACAACAGAGCAGATATAGTCGATTAATATTCGATGGGGATAAACAAAAATTCGAGCAATGGCAGATAAAAATTTTGGGCTACATGAGACTGCAAAAATTAAAAGAAAAAAAAGAAAAGTTTTAAATTTTGGTGCTTATAATGGCCTATTTTAACTGAAATGACAGTAAAATATGGAGTATATTTTTATTTTTCTCACCAACAATCCCCCCCCCCCCCCCTGGCGGAAACCCTGTTAAATGATATGGATAAAGGTTCTCTTTCTGAATCGATTTTAATTCTTGAAGATAACTGGAGTAAGTTTACATTAGCCAAAAATCCAGTGAACCACAAACGAGCAAAACATATTGATATTCGGTATCATTTTATCTGATCTATAATTGAGATGGGTAGAATAGTACTAGAATATTGCCCCACAGCTGACATGGTAGCTGATGTAATGACCAAACCTGCAACAAAATTTAAATTTGAAAAATTAAGAAGTTTCATTTTTGGCGACTAACGTGACATGTGATAAAAGTATATATTTAAGTTTATACTAAAGGTAATATTAACAGATTATGATAACTGTAAAATTTCTGATGTTCATTGTATAAATATTAAAGTGTAAGAATCATGAGATCAAGTGGGAGTTTTGGAATAAATGTATTACTGTTGATCTCATTTCGGTTATATTTCTGATAACATGTATGCACTGCACCACTCTGTTGTAGTCCGCACTGTTCTTGGTTTTAATGCTGTGTCACTGTGCAGTCAAATAAATTCCCGGCTGTCAAGTTGTCAGTTCCAGTCTAGCATCCAGTGATGAAGTCTTGTTTTCTGCTAGTTTTTCATGTTATACTTTTATTATCTCCCCCCAATCATGGCGACTAATAATCCAACAAATAAATCAAAGACAGAAAAAGTAAAATAATTAGCAAGTGCATGTGCACATTACAGAGGTTTCCAAACACCGATGATACTAGACCTGGTGTTCAGTAATGAAGAAGAACTCATTGAAAAGGGTTCAAACAGAAAGCCCCCTGGGCAAGAGCCACCATAAAATCATCAATTTCATTATCAGAAGATATACACAGAAAAAGACTAGTAAGTCAATGACAAAATTCACATATGACAGAGGGGGATATGAGACAATACATGGCAAAAGTGGAATCGGACCAAATTATGGAGTGGAAAAATCTTGAAGAAACCTGGGAAACATTTGAGGAGGTATTAAATAATGCAGTGAAGAAATCGTCGGTCACAAGCGAAACAATCCTAACTACCAAAATTGAAAAATTGAGTTTTTATGAAAAACATCCCCAGAATAAACTTTTTCAGCATTATGTAGAATGGCTAAGCCCTGTGTGTGGTATATCATACCTAACGCGGATGAGCGAAACAATCCTAACTACATTTTTCTATGATATAAACATGTCAAACCATCCTATCTTGATAGTATGATTTTCCATCTTGCTATTGTGCTTCGATGAACATGCAAAACAATCCTAAGAAGCAGACTTTAGGATATTATAGCCTGATTCTTGATGTCAGGTCTATTTTTTTTCAAAACAAATATTGTGCCTTATTCCACTCATGACCATTTTCGTCAGTCACAGGCGAAACAATCCTAACACCAACTTCAGTAAAGTGCTAATTAGGTTTTCAGCAATGCTGATAAATCGATACTTCAACATAAAAAAAATTGACACAGAACAAGTTTTAATATTTTTGTAGCGTGCTATGTTGAAATTTTAGTATTTGGTACACTTTGGCGGTCTGCAGTGGAGATAGGATTGTTTAGAATGATCAATTTTGTCGAAAATGGCCTAATTAATATGTGTAAAACAATCCTATCTCATTGAGTGAGATATGCTCTTATTTGCCACAAGATACGAATACGGATAAAATCAAAAGTGAATAATATTAATGGGAGTTACAGTACAATACTCCAATTTGGTAATACGTTTCCGTGGTTTCCTGAGAATATAAGAAAACAAGTCATGTCAAATTTACAAGCAGTGTCTGTGTAAAACCTAATTTGCGTAAATTAACGATGGCCGCCATTCAGATAATATATAAACCATAACCTGATAACGTGTGTTTCAAAATTGGCATAGCATCAGCACTTTCAATACTCAATGGGGCTAAAGAACATAAAGAAAAAGATGCCTGTTTTAGTGATACTAGGTCAAAGTCAAGTCATCAGGTCACAGTAATGTCGATTAATAATATTACCAATAGCTTGTTATACCTGACGTTTGTCTTGAGCGTGCTACAGCCACAATAATACAATACTGTCACGGCGAAAGCTTTTTGTGATATAAACAGTCAGTCTAGTTATATCAATAATAATGTTGCAAAGTGTTATGTTACCAGGTTACAGCTAAATATATAGCCTAATATATTTAATGATTTTTCAGATAACTAAAGAATCAGATTGGCAGCATATTTTGTTGATTGAGGATCAAGGGGACGAGGTCAAGGTTAAATACAAGTCAAAGCAAGGACATAATTATATTATGTCGGTCATCTATCTTGCTTTCAGAAATTTCAATATCAACCTTAGAATCTCAGAAACCGTCTGAAACCTGGTATATAATATATGATACGTGTTGGGGGTTAGGGAAGTGTTTATTTGTATTTCTGAGTGAAAACGACGTCATGATCAAGGTGGTCATGTTGGATTAACTCCCAAACTCTATTTTCTAGCATTCACACTATTATACTGATTTTTAGCTTAATTAGAAAAGATCAACATCCTGCAACACAAATTAAATCTAGATTGAGTTTATTAAACATGGATATTACAGTAATTAACCTCGTAACTATGGAGAACAAATAAATCTTTATAAAATTGTCTGCAATCTAATGGAATGAAATCGCAAAGTTGAAAAAGATCATTCTTCTTATCGTTGTCAATACCATGTGGGCTACTACAAGCAGATGTTAGTGCTAGAATCTTCTTCTTTTGTTATGAATAAATGAATGTAATCTTGTATAGCACATGTATCCAGCTGGAGGTCAGGGTTTTCTGCAGACGTATCTGGCTCTCCAAATTGTTTCAAAGTGCTGTAGCCGCAGTTTTAAAACTCCTGGCACCGAAGTTTTTAAGTCTGTACTTTTGGACTAACAAAAGCTGCGGTGTTCTAGGTGGTGTATAAGGCACTAGCAGCTCCGTGATGTAAGTTGGGGCGAGGCCATGTAGAGCACGTTATGTTAATAGCAGGATCTTGTACTTTATGCGGAATTCGACCGGTAGCCAAAGAAGTTTGGAGAGAATTGGAGAGATATTTTCCCTTCTGCCGGCTTTAGCTATCACTCTAGCTGCTGCATTTTGCAACCTCTTTATGAGTATAGCTGGGAGTCCACATAGCAGAGAGTTGCACTTAGTCAAGTCGGGAAATGACTAGGGCCTGGAGAATGATGACAGTTGTCTTCATATATCCAGTAGCCTACTCTTCGAATGCTGCTGATGTTGTGCAGGTGGATGAAAGAAGAGCGGCAAACACTGTTGACATGCGCCTCCATAGTCAAATATTTCAATAGTCAAATGTTATAATTATAATGAGGATCATTCTATAATTTTAGGCACTGGTGATGATATTTTTCTTGAAATATGATATTTTCTAAATATTGTCAAAAATTTAAAAACATATATCAACTTAGCTATGTTTATTGACACAGTGTTGTCACCAGAGCTTAATTTCAATTTTAAATGTTTATTTTTATCAATTTAAAGGTTTATTACTGTTATGGAGAGATTAATTTGTCGCTATGGAGGGACCTTATGTTACGGAGTAATTTTCATATTGAAATTTCTTAGTGACCCTTTTACAAAAGTAAAATATATTTAACAGGTATTTTAACATGGCTATTATGATGTCGATAACTATATTTAGAAAGAATCACTTGATGACAATAACCCTAAAATAATGAAATGATATAATTATACTCTCCGTAATGATTATTTTCTTTATGGAGAGTAATAATAACGAATATTGTCTCTCCATCACGACAATTATTTATGTTATGGTGTGACAACAAACAAATACAAAATATCAACGCTAACACCGTTTAAAGGGACTGGCCCAGGCTAAAATCATAAAAAAATCGGTGATTTTATTAGAAATACGGAATTAGAAATACAGGAATTTCGTCTCTATATTTAGTCTAACTGGTGAATGGGCAGCACAAAAATTAAAAAAAATTGCAGCTCTAGTCCATGAACATGTTTAAATCATATGATCATATAAAGAAGACAAAATTATATCACCGATTTTTTTATGATTTTAGCCTGGGCCAGTCCCTTTAAACTGTTAAACATGTTAAAGGACAAAAATAAAAGTTACTGTTTCAAAAAGTATCACATGTTGGTTGAAATATTAAATTCATAAAAGGTTTATAACTATGTTTAAATGAGTAAAAGGTTAATTTGTGACTACTATTTCACTCCATAACGTTTTTGTTTCTGTTATGGAGTGACAGAAATTGAATACTCGTTATGGGGCGATTTATGTTTCATTAAATCGTGGATAGCGTCTATGCATTATGCTAAATTAAGATTTTTTTTCAAATGAGGTTGTTGTAGGCTTAAAGGTTTTTGGTATACGTGAAAGTTTATTGGCAGTATTTATGTGGAAAAATTCGCGTTATAATCGAGTGACGCTGACTCGAAATACTCACCTCCAGACTTGCACAAACCTTACATTATTTCTAAACAAACACACATTAATTGATTTATCATACTTGTTCTTTACAATTCACTCGACGAAGGTCTCGTTCAACTGTTTTGCACCAGTCAAGTGATATTTTGATCAGAAAAAGTATAGAAACGACTTAAAATTATAAGCGTTACGGAGAGTCAATGCAACGTGGGACAGTCATAAATTGCATAAAAAGTGGTAAAATAGAAAAAAAATTAACTTGTACATAATCTTAAATAAAGATAGTGTTTTACACTAACAGATAGCAGCAACAAATATAATATATATTTATAACACAGGAAGTCTAGATTTTATCACCTGTTTATGTTGGGACAAGGTTTTTTTATGTTAAGACATCTCCGAATTTCAAAATTGCTATATTGAAACATAGTCATTCTTGCGTTTAGGTAATGAAATTAAATCAAAATATTAAATAATAAACATTACAAGGTGCGGGCAGTGCTGGTGCTTGAAATTATAGAATCCCTCTAATATGTTCCTTTTTATCCCCCGCCCACGCAGTAGGGGTGGGGGATATTGTCATCATCATGTCTGGCCGTGCGTCCGTGTTTCGTTTCCAGACGATATATCGGAAACCGCTAGCTGGATTGCTTTCATATTGCATACACACATCCCTTAGGGGTTGTAGATATGTCTTTTGGGGGTTATGACCTTTGACCTAATTTTTAACTCCCGCCGTCCCCGTAGGTGAGACGGAGGGAGCTATGGATTCTACCTCCGTTTTTCTTTTTTGCCTCTTCTTTTGCCTATAACTTTGTAAGAAAATAAGCTAGGATAACAATTTTTGGTATGTGGGTTACTTCCAGGTGGATAATGGACAGGTTAAAATATTTTTAATTTGAATTCAATACGCAAGGTCGCAGAGGAGAAGATGATGATGTTACGGCGTTGGGCCGTCCGTAAACAATTCGTTTCCGGAGCATATCTCTGAAAGTACTTGTCCGATTGTCTTCAAATTTTACACACAACACTCCTAGGGGGTCTAGTTGTGCATTTTGGGGTATTTGAACTTTGACCCACTTTTGGTTCAGAACTATGACCTATTTAGACGTTTTGACGCGCACTTCGTTTCCGGAGCAGATCTCGTAAAGTACTGGGCCGATGACAGTCATATTGCACATGCATGTTCTCTAAGGTCCCTAGCTGTGCTTTTTCAGGTTTTTGGACCTTGACCTTGAAGTTGACCCAGCACTTTGATCTAATTTATAACATCGGTAAATCTGACTGAAAGATTTTGCGGAATATCATGAAAACCGCTCAAGATAGCTACACCATTACTATAAAACAAATTGTGAGGTTTCAGGAGAGGATGCATCTTGAAAAATTTCAAGTCGATAAAATTAAAAATGGCCGCCTATCGGCCATTATTCACCTCGACAGGCCTGATATTGCGGAATATCATGAAAACCGCTCAAGATAGCTGCACCATTACTATAAAACAAATTGTGAGATTTCAGGAGAGGATGCATCATGAAAAATTTCAAGTTGATAAAATTCAAAATGGCTGCCTATCGCCATTATTCATTTTAACATGGCTGATATTTGGTAAACTGTGCTAGATGGCTACACCATTACCTGATTACTATAAAACAAAGTGTGAGTTTTCGGGGGAGGATGCACCCTGAAAATGTTCAACTTACGAATTCAAAATGGCTGACAATCAGCATTATTAACCTCGATAGGCCTGATAACAGGTAAACCGTGCTAGATAGCTAGACCATTACTATAAAGCAAAATGTGACGTTTCGAGAGAGGATGCCTTTTAAAAACTTTCGACTCAATCGAATTCAAAATGGCCGCCTATCGGCCACTATTTACTTTCACATTGCTGATATTTGATAAACCATGTTAGATAGCTGGACCATTACTATAAAACAAAATGTGAGATTACAAGAGAGGATGCATCTTGAAAAAAATTGACTCGATCAAATTGAAAATGGCCGCCTATCGGCCATTATTCACTTTCACATAGCCGGTTTTTGGTAACCGTACTAGATGGCTAGACCATTACTATAAAACAAAATGTGAGATTTCAGGAGAGGATGCATCCTGAAAAATTTGACTTGATCAAATTCAAAATGGCCTCCTATCGGCCATTATTCACTTTCACATGGGCGATATTTGGTAAACCGTACTAGATAGCTAGACGATTACTATAGAATGAAATGTGAGATTTCAGCTGAGGATGCATCTTGAAAAATTCTGACTCGATCAAATTCAAAATGGCCCCCTATCGGCCATTATTTACTTTCACATGCCCAATATTTTGCAAACTGTGTTAGATGTTAGTCCATTACTATAAAACAAAATTTGAGGTTTCAGGGGAGGATACACTCTAAGTTTTTAACTAGTTTATATCGAATTCAAAATGACCGTAAATCAGCTATTGATTACCTCGATTGGCCTGATATCGGGTAAACCGTGCCAGATAGGTAGACCATTACTGGGATACTGATTAGGATCATTAATTTCAATGGAGGTTTGCAATCTCTGACAGACTGTCTAGTTCTTAAGATTACTCTTAGACTGGGCTTCTTAGACCTAGTTGTATTGCGTCTTGATTTTTGACCTAGCCTAGGACTACATTAATAACCCTACACCAAATTGCTTAAATCAAATTCTAATTCGGAGCGGGAGCTCCTGGACTTATGTAGTCTTGTTTACCTTTGGTTTTGAGGCGCTTATTGACTTTATTTGATGGTGGTTGATAAGTTCAATTTCCGGACGATATCTCGCAAAGCGTTTGCTGCATTGTTTTGATATTGCACACACACATCCCTCAGAGGGTGTAGATGTGACTTTTAGGGGGGTTATGTTCTTTGACCTATTTCCTAACCTTTGACTTTGAGGCTATTATTGAATTTAATTAATGGCGGGGGGTATCGTTAGCGTCAGCGCTCTTGCTTGCTTCTGCAGATATCCATTATCCGTTTTTGTAATTATCTGAATGTCGGCCAACATTAATTTACGCAAATTCGTAGGCCTACATGCTTTTACATAGGCACCCTGCTTGTAAATTGTACATGACTTGTTTTCTTTTCAAAAGCAATTTACTCAAAACTACCATTTTGGAGTTAGGACTGTTTCGCCTGTGACCGGCGAAATATATACCGAGCAAAAGATTTACTTCAGGGGTGAAACATAGAAAAGCACCACTGTGGATGAATAGTAATGTAACGAGCAGGATACAAAAAAAAGAAAAAAGCCTACACACAGTTTCTGAACTCTAGAGATGGAAAAGACTAAAGAATATGCCAAAGCGAGAAACCAAGCCAAATGGAAATCAAAAAAAGCTGTCAGAGATTTTGAAAGGGAACTAGCCAAATTAGCGAAATAAAACCCAAAAGCATTTTACAAATACGCCAACAGCAAAAAAAAGTTTGACAAGGCATATCCGATTTGGAAAAACCTGACGGAACCCTGACAACTTCCGACAAGAAAGGCTGAAACACTTACTAGCTTCTTCAGCAGTGTCTTCACAGTTGAGGAAAGTGAAAGTCCAGCAGTCCCAATAAGCACGGTGAAAGAATTACTCAGTAATGTGATATTCACAGTTTCAGATGTAGAGAAGAGGCTGATAGCCCTAAAGCCAAATAAATCATCAGGGCATACATCCAAGGGTTTTAAGGGAGCTAGCAAGTCAAGTGGCCCACCCACTATGCATTATATTCAAGATAAGTTTGAGCGAAGAGAGTTACCAGCCAGTTAGAAGTTAGGCCATATCACACCGATTTCAAGAATCAAGAAGGACTCTAAAAGTGAAGCAAGTCACTATCAGCCTGTAAGCCTAACCTGAGTGGTATGTAAAACACTTGAACACCTAGTAAGAGCGGATATTATAAGACACATGTGGAAAAACAAGTTGCTATCCGACTACCAACATGGATTTGTGGAGGGTCGATCCTGCACAACCCAGTTGCTAGCAGTCCTTGAAGCCTGGACACACATCTTGGATAGTGGCAATGCACTGGATGCCATTTATCTTGACTCAAGAAAGGCCTTTGACACAGTACCGCACACAACCTATTGGCAAAGTTAAAAGGCTATGGAGTAACAGGAAAATGCCTGGCATGGATAAAGGCTTTTATGGATGGTAGGAAACAAAGAGTCATCATATATGGGGAGGAATCATCCTGGGAAGATGTCACTAGTGGTATACCCCAGGGGTCGGTCCTAGTTCCAGTATTATTTCTGATATTTATAAATTAACCTTTCAGATGTAGTAAAACAGTCTGTGCAGATGTTCGCGGATGACACCAAAATGTGGAGTAAGAGGAGCAATCTCCAAGACTGCGTGTATCTCCAGGAGGACATAGAAAAACTACAAAAATGGTCTAAACAGTAGCTTTTAGTCTTCAATATAACCAAATGCAAAATAATGTGACTGGGGAACAACCAGACAGATTACCAGTACAAAATTGGTGAAAACAACTTGGAGGAAAGTACCAATGAGAAAGACCTGGGAATTTACATTGATAATAAATTGAGGCTATCCGACCACGTTGATGCTGCTGTGAATAAAGCAAATAGGCTAGTGGGACTTATTAAATAGAAGACCATACAAACACCTAGATGGGGACAACCTTGTGCAACTGTATAAGGCGTTAGAAAGACCACATGTAATTCGGCCGCTTTGCTTTAAAACAGACTTAAACAAGGTAGAGAATGTACAAAGAAATATGACCAAACTCATACCACAGATTCGAGATCTAGAATACCCATAAAGACTCCAGATCCTAAAGCTAAAATCTATAGCAGATCGGAGAAGTCGGGGCGACATGATTGAAATTGATAATTAACGGTAAAGTACAGCACCAATGAGAGACCAATAAAAATCAACCGGAACAGTTAGTACAAGGGGGCACCACCTAAAACTAGAGAAGCAGCGATTTAGGCTGCAAATCCGTAAGCATTTATTCCCCATAAGGGTTGTAAACCCGTGGAATTCACTTTTGAAACATGTTGTTCTAGCCCCAACTCTGAACACTTTTAAAAACAGACTAGACAGACACTGGGGGCATTTTCAATATAATTTGGATAAACCTACGCACACACACACGGAAGAAACAGACGAGCCTGTAGCTCAAGACAATGAAGAGCTACATGTATCTGACGATAACGGTTAACATGTCTCTGACCTACAAAGACTGTAATGGATGGTATATACCCGGTAGTAAATGGTAAAAATGTGCTAAGCCATTTCTGCAGATCTGAACCCACAATGGCGACTTTCTGTTCGGAATGTCATGGCGGTAACTGGTAGGCGGTTCGACTCAACACTGGGTATTATCGCTGGTTATTCCGATTTTCCAACATACTTAACCATGCCCGGTATGACTGGGCAGCCTAGCACATTTACTGCGCGAGGCTTAACCATGGGTTTTGTGCTAAGTTTTATGAAATTGAGTCATTCTTTAGATACTGATATGCAAAATGATGCTTTGATGCATCATTAGGGCTTAGGGTGAAACAACTTTTGTTGCAATCAGCACTGTAAGGGTTAACATTGCTTAACTATCTTTAGTGATATCAATTATATTCTTAACACTTGTCCTGCTGAATTGCTTCAATTATATTTTTCATCATTTGAAGCTGGAATTGCTAACGCAAATTCCAGCTTCAAATAACGAAAAATATTACTATTTCGATGGTCTAAAACAATAGTGGGTCAAGTCGACTTGACAGCGAAATTGTGTTTATCTTTTTGCTTAGAACTACAGTCTGCTAAATCCACTTATCAGCATGTAGACTTGGACTTATAATGATGAAACACACAGCGATTGGAATTTGACAGTAGATCAAGTGAAGTTATCAGAGTATTTTTTACCTGCAAAAGTGATTTACAGAAGCAAAATTGGGATCAACAAGACACCAAGTTGACTTAGCGTTTTCTTACACCAGGAACACAAAATATACAGAGATTGTTCCTAGATCAACGATAAACTAAGTCCAGGCATTTCCCCTGTGTTGTCTCCACATGTCTCAGAATAAGAATGCGCTAAGTGCACTTGCACCGTTGTTCTCCCAGAAACAGAGCCCATAAGCATATAACACGAGAATAACAATGTGTCAAGTCGAATTGGTCCTGTGTTGAACAGATATTATGCTGATATGTGCTCCTTTTCCCGAGAATAACAATGTGCTAAGTCGACTTGATCTGTTGTTTTAACCTGAATTTGGAATAAATTCAAACTTTATACATATTATAGATGACTTAGCTGGTTATTATTCTAAAGGCCAAAAATGTCACTTAGCACACTATTGTTTTAACCCATCGATATGAAAATGGACATGTCTAAAATTAAATTATTTGATCAACAAAGCATCTATTAGAAACTATTATGTCAAAATTAAGTGATATTTGTATTGGTTAACATCCTTAACCCCGTATATATCCGGGCATAGCAGGACAAGGGTTAACATAGTATAGTATAATATAGCAGAAATGTATAGAGTACTTTGTTGTAAATGTAATATTAGTACAGTACTTAGTCTACTACGCCTTCCCTACTGCCTGAGAATAAAAAATTGTATCAGAAGGGTGGTCGTACATCTATCTGAGAGGGATGAGACATACTGCATATTTGTATTTATATCTCCCAATGAGCAGGTTAATTTTTGCATTTTTGCATTGTTCTTGTACATTCATTCCAGAGTATCATGTCATATAACGGAGCAGCCATTGTGGCGATGAAGGGCAAAGATTGTGTAGCCATAGCATCTGATCGAAGATTTGGTATCCAGGCCCAGACAGTTGCATTTGACTTTCAGAAGATCTTTGAAATGGGACAACGGCTCTATGTGGGTTTGCCAGGCTTAGCTACAGATGTACAAACAGTGTAAGGCTCTTTGTGATGCTTGAATATTAGTTATTAACAATGATATTTTACAATCAATTACATGTAACATTAAAAATAATAATAGAATATTTTCAGGAACACCCTTACAATAATTTAAGCATCAAATTCCTGCTGAATTGTTTGTTTCTATTATAAATTAATTTAAATGTGGAATTAGTTACACAATGTAATTTGAAATGCATGCATTAATTAGAAATGTATTCCTTTCTACAATCTTGGCAAGGATTCAAACTAGATCACTATCTGTGCCTTGCACCTAAATTGCTGTTGCATGCCTGCAGCCATTTCATCATGCTCATGGACAAATAGAAACACCAGCCTATTCAGTTTTTCTCTTATCTTCTTATCTTCTGATTTGTTGTAGGGCACAACGATTGAAATTCCGCCTCAGTCTTTACGAACTCAGAGAAAGCCGTTCAATCAAGCCTAAAACATTAATGAGTGTGGTGTCAAATCTTCTTTATGAACGCAGGTAAGATTGACAATACTATAAACACCATTTTTCGTGATTGGTAATTTCATCAGCAATATTAATTACCGGCACTTATAGGTATAAGGCTTACCACATGTTGCATTTAATAAGGAAATCATCACAGTCAACCAAGTATAATCATGAGTATTGACAAAGATTGTCTACAGCCTCAGTGCTAAAAAAATAGAACTTTGCATACTTTGATTATCCAATTTTTAAGATTAGTGTTTATTGTGCAGTAGAATATATCCAAAGATTGGAAATGTAGCCCCATTATTTTTCATTCTTGGGCTTCTATACCCTTTCAGTGCGGGGACTGTCTTAATATTTCAGAATCTGTCGTCTACATCAAGACGGTCCCCGCATTAAAGGAATTAAAATATTCCAGATGGTCATACACCCAGAACATTGGTACCCTGTATTCAAATGAATCAGAAAGAGATAACTAAGACATTTTTAATAATTTAAAAAAAAAACTTTGATCTCCATGGTTTATACAAAAGAATAAAGCGTTGTAAGGGTTGAAATAGAAATACTGAGCTGTGAGTTATTCACAGGCTCATACATACACATAAATGAGCTAGAAAACATTATCAATATCATATCAATTATTCATTTTTTTAAAGAATGTGTTGTTTGTTGGAGCAACAAGGTGCTAAGTAGGTTTTTGTTAAATTACTTGGTTGCTGCATTTAAACAAATTACATGTAGCTGTATTTATGGGTGGATGTCCCAGTAAAGAACAAGCCATGTTTTTTTAGGACATTAAACATAATGTGTGATGCAACAAACAATGATCTAATTTGGCTCTGGGCTAATTTGATATATTATGTAGTCTATAACTCTAAACATTGCAACAACAGGCTAATCACTAGTAGCTTTTTTGAAGAGATTGTTTTAAGCAACAACATGCTATGTTTTTTTAGAGAAATATTTTCTCCTGACATAGATGTGGTAGCCCAAAAAACTTGATTATTGAATAACTATATATCATTGTATATTGAAGCAATTATTGGCGACAACAACAGTCACTGTTTCAAGGTCATTTTCCCGTGTAAAAATATGTAACTTTGTTGCTATTATTTATGACGTCATTCAATTTTAATATTATTACATAGCTAAATTTAAATGAAACAGGAATGATACTATCACAATAAAATATCAATTTTAAAAATTTGGACCTCACTGCCCTTTTCGTGTGGGGGGGTCTATGATAATTGTATCTATTTTTATTTACAGATTTGGACCATATTTTGTGGAGCCTGTGATTGCTGGTCTGGACCCGAAGACAATGGAGCCATTCATTTGTTCTCTGGATCTAATAGGCTGTCCTATGGTGACTGATGACTTTGTTGTTAGTGGTACATGCACAGAACAGCTTTATGGCATGTGTGAATCCCTTTGGGAGCCAGATATGGTAATTTTAAAGTTTAATTTTTTGTAATAATATCGTAGGCTCGCATGATTACAACCTGAGAATTTGGCTCGCAATCCATCCTACATCATATCTTTGTTTTTTACTTCCACCTGCATCAAACAAAGTAGGCCTATACATAGTGATAAATATACTGAATTGCTTTTTTAAAAAGAAAAAATTGCAGAAAAAATTGCATGGAATTTTTCACAACATGAAATTAGATACAAAGATATATTTTAGGATGATCTCATATATGATGCAATTACACTTGTAATAGAACTAGACTACATACCTGAATCAGCAGGTCAAACTTTATTTAGCAAGTCAGCATCTTTATACCGTACTTTGAAAAAAAAATGAAGCTGTATATCACCAATTACTTTGTGCCCTGCATTGAAGAAAATATACTAACAACTACTTATCAGTGCTAGAGTGAAAATTGATAAAACCTTATCTAGCTGTGTTGATGAACTATTTTCTTTCCAGGGCCCGGATGAGCTGTTTGAGTGTATTTCCCAATCCCTGCTTAATGCCCTCGACAGAGATGCCACATCAGGTTGGGGAGCAATAGTTCACATAATGTGAGTCATCAACTTGCCTAATAATTATTATTACAATAACTTCTGGTCATATTGCCGCATAGCACTCACAATTATCTCTCAGGACTTGACATACTTAATGTACATACTGCTACTATAAACACATGAGATGATTATATAGAGCCTAGAGGCCCTCCAGAATTGCATTTTGTTGACCTTTATGCATACATAAAAAATAGGGATACAGTAGAACCTGCCACTCTTAAGAGCATCCAACCAAGTTATTGAGGGCGACGGGATAAAAAAACATTGGAAAAATTTCTAGAAAAGCTAATTTAATAGAGAAAACTTTTGATTTATTTAAGAAAAAATTAATGAGGGCAACAAATAAAACAAGGAGAAAAACAGATTTGTAAAAAGTTTTTTTAGTCTCACGTTTTTTTCCGGAAATCGGCGACAATCCAATGGGCGCGCTGGGCAGAAAAAAACACGCGTTGCCTAAATCTAATACATGCGCTCATCTGAAACAGAGATACAAGACATAGTGGCACAGGGGAGGCTGCTTGGCCATTCCCCAAAATGCCATTTTCTATACAAATAAACCTCCTGTGAGCAGCCACCTGTCTTAAATGGCAGCGTTGGGGTCAAGTACAGGCGACTGTACTTAGGTACATGTACAGGTACTCATAAAGTATTCAAGTACAGGTATGTGTATTCACAAATTACCCAGGTACAGGTGCATAGGTACAGGTACAGGTATTTTATAGTTTTATTCACCAGCATCACTGCAGTTTACATGTTTAACCACAGTTGTAGTGTGCTTATAATTTTTAATATTGTAATCAATTAATAACGTTGTAAAAACATCCAGGATGTTAGAAAATTGTAATAACTGGTAATCAAATGATTTGGCATGGTATAACAAAGAAACAACATCTCGCGTTTAGTACGTATATGCACCATTCTTATTTAGTAGAAGGCCCAGTGTGATAAAACAATAACCCTGTTTAGAAAAAGGCCAATAAGCTGGACATTGGGTTATACCTTGGGTATAATTAGTGATGCTCGTATATAACAACATAAGTATATCCTGCCGGGATTGGATCACACACAGTGATCAGATAAGGAGGACTGGTTGCAATACATTATACTCCCAGCACTACATCACTAATAAATACTAAGAGCACTGAACAAATTAAATTTCAATTTTCAGTCTTATGAATTCGCTATGGAAACAATAATTTTTATTGAAAATATATTGTAAACATATATTAAAGTACCAGATTTAAAAGTAACGGTAAAAGTGGCCTTTTAACAGGGTTGTACCTGACCCCAACCCTGTTAAAATGCCACT
This sequence comes from Flabesymbios commensalis, assembly GCA_964017125.1. Lineage (NCBI taxonomy): Eukaryota > Metazoa > Annelida > Polychaeta > Terebellida > Flabelligeridae > Flabesymbios > Flabesymbios commensalis. The sequence goes on along the minus strand of OZ024910.1, from coordinate 39,561,768 downwards.
CTTTTCCTGTGTCTCAAGGGTGGCTGCTCAAAACAGGTTCTACTGTATATCCTAGAATATACCTGGCCCTTTGAAATTTGTTGTTTGAATTACCTAACATGACAATTATTTTTGTTTTTATGACAATTCAGTGATCACACATATATTTTTGTTTCAGAGAGAAGGATAAAGTTACGACAAAAACACTGAAAGCGCGTATGGATTAGGAAACATCTAACATTATATTATGTTCCATTTATCACATCACCATTTCCATAAAACAGAACTTTTATTATGTTTGTCATGATATCTGAAGTTGTCCACTGTGTGTGTAATTTAGTATGTGATAAAATGTAATTCTACACCTATATGATTGTGTGATAAACTCTTGAAATGATAAACAGTTTATTAAATCTATCGATCCTTTAACAAATGGGTGTCTTAAAAGATTGCCTGAAAGTAAATATATAAAAAATATTTATTTTTGTTTGGAGATAAAAAATATGACAACAAGATTTTCTGCAAAATTATGTATTTAAAAGATTCTAGAACAGTTAAAAATTAAAATGCTACTATCCTCAAATTGACATATTGTAGCATTGTGGGCCATTGGAATTATATTTAGCTGGTGTATTTGCTTACAGGGATAATCAATGACAAATATGTTTTATCATTTACACATATTTGAAGGTATAGTAACCCTGAAAATGTTAGCAGGTTAGGACCAGACTCAAGACAAATATATTTTTTTCAGAATCCAGTAAAACATATAAATTATTTTATTTCGTAGAAATATATTATTTTATTAAATGGTATCAGTGCACTATCACCGTTTCTACTTCCTCGTCAACAGCTGTGGGAAACCATGGGACAAGCAGAATCTACCGAATTATCATTTGAAAGATCTAACTATTATACAATTATCAAGTCATGACTACTAATAAAATTATTTGTCTTTTTACAAAATGGTGTTCTCTTTTATCTGCTATACAAGTAAAGACACAACTACATATTCATGATACGATCTGAATACTTTTGTTCCTAGAGTGAGGTGAACTTTGTAATTCATCCGATGAAAGATTTCATTATTTATTCACCAAATGTTGAACGAATAGTGACTGTGTTGCACTGCATGGTGGACCAAAAAATAAGTAGTTATTGCTATTAAAAAAAGTAAATCTACCTCTGGAATGCACCGTTTAGAACATTGTTTTGCAATATTTCTTTGGGACCAATACCCACAGACATCTCGTCTGTTACCGGATGGTAGTCCTGTATCCCCTCTTTGTGTTGGTCTGAATACGACCCTGGTCTGAATTAATCCTCTCATTAGCTTCATAATCCACATAAACATTTTCTTTTGATATCCAGTGTAAAATATTCCAGGGCTTTTTTTGAAAGCCTTCTGAAAAGACGAGTTTCCTCCTGTAACATATTTATCGATGTTTTGTTGTAGGAAATTATCTACACTTTCATATTCACGATAGTCGAAATATTAACGTAAAATAACTGATCAAAAAACGCTGTTTTAAAATTAATCACCATACCCTAAAAAAAATATTTACAGTTTATATCCCAATATATATCTACAAATGTCACAAAAACCTTTTAACTTTTCGATTAGTTCTAAAATAAATATACAGGGGGGAAATATATTGAAAAGATAAAGGGTGTTAATTAAAATGATTATTTTTATATAATTTTTTATAACTTCATAACTATTTTACCAGTTGAATTTCTCAGGCTTGTCAGATACATTTCCGATATACTGTCATCGGCAATTTCATAAACTTTAATATTTCAAACATTATTTTAAGCATGCGATAATAAAAAAATATAATTGCAATAGACCTATATCTGCACTACGATTACCTACTACATTTATAAATTTGCAAATACGTATTAAGAGTACTGGTACATACGTCACGTGCATGTATCATAATGACCAGAAAAGGAAAGGGCCTTGTGAAATACATAGGCCTACATAAAATATTTTCGTGGCGATCTTGGCCCACTTTGGTGACCTCGGCCCAGTAACACTGCCTCAGTAAAGTGGGCCGAGGTCACTTAGACCAATTTGAGCCGAAGTCACCAAAGTAGGCCGAGGTCACAGAAATGTGGGCCGAGGTCACCTGGTCCGAGATGGTCGTGGGCCGAGATCGCCAGTACCCCATTTGCTTTATACTACTTAGCTAGAGGTTCATTTATGTAGGACTAGTAGGCCTACACTGGTTTAGTAAGGCTACATACTTTAATATATGAAAACATTTGCATAAATAGTAGGATGCGTATTTCAAATACGTGTTATTGTAAATGAAAACAAATGATATTCATGTTATTTATTCCAAATTCAATTTGCTGCTTCCGTATTTAATAATTCTTTATTCATTTACATGATTAGGCAGCTCAAGACGAGCTTCTTTATTCCACACGCTCCGTCGCCTCCGCATTATTTTGTTTTCAAAATAGCTATGTATCAATCTATCAACTTCTGCTTCCTTATATTTCACATATCCCATCACATAGGGCTGCCATTGGGGAATTGTTTTCATGACATTTTGATCCCCATATTATCAACCCTCTAATTACTACGCCCACTAATCAAGAAATGCTCATTAGTGCACATTTTCTTTCAATTTGGCAAGTAATGTTTTTTTATGCTCTTGCAGTTATGTCTGCCAATGACCACATATTTTAACTACTGGGGGCAAACAATTGAAAATTATCGTTTATTTAGTGGTCATTTTTTAATTTGAGTAATTTTGTGATATTTACCTAACTAAACAAAAGGCAAAGTAGCTGGAAATGTATATAAGATCTCGCACAACGATAACAGGTAAACCCATGACAAATTTCGCACCAATAAAGTCCAAAATGGCCGCCAGTTGCCATTATCAATTATTTTTTATCATTATTCCGAAATCTTGCATGATAGATGATCCATCAACTTCTGCTTCCTCGTACTTCACATAGCGATCACACATCACCGGGGAAATTTTTGTGACATTTTAATTCCAATATAATCAACCCTTTACTTACTACAGCGTTTTATAAAAAAATTCCCGTTAAATCTTTTTTTAATTTGGCAAATAGGCCTATGCACAGCAATGTCAGCCAGTGACCTAATTACCTTTTGCTAGCAAACAATTTTAAAATGACCATTTTGAACTTGAGTAATTTTATGATATTTTAGTAGCTAAAAGATAAAGCAAAATAGCTTGACCATGAAAATAAAACAAAATGTAAGGATTGACACAAGGATCGATAACCCATGAAATAAAATCCAAAACGGCCGACTGGCGGTCAATTTTATTTGCTTTTTTTCCTCACAATTTCGGAAATCTGGTATATTAGCTAAAGCAGTAATATAAAATAAGCCTTGAGAAAGCTTGCTGATCGATATTTAAATGACTGACTGCCAGTCAGCCGTGATCAGGAAAAACACATTATTCGACATTTTGGCGAAAACGACTTTTTTCAGAAAATCAGATGTTTATTACACTAAGAATTAGTTGGTAAAATTTTGTGTCTCATTTTCTGATCATTGTCGAGATATTGCCCCGTCAAAATCTTCGTTTTTTCGAATTTGGAGGAATTGATCTGGAAAAACACATTATTTTCAGGAAAAACACATTTTAGTAAATTCTGATCAGGAAGAACACATTTTTTCCAGGAAAAACACATTTTCCTGGAAAAATGTGTTCTTCCTGATCAGAATAGACTAGGCTAGGCCCCTATGCTAAAATGTGTTTTTTCCTGAAAATAATGTGTTCTTCCTGATCAGAATGGGCACTGGTGTGTAGGGGGGGCTACACATTTTGTGATGTCAGTCACAGTGAGAACTATTAAAGTCAAACACATTTTAGGCCTATTTGTAGGCCTTCGTGTTGTAGCAGCAGGCAACAGGAAGCGTAGTTTTATTGAATGTTGGTTTTCTAGCCCTAGGCCAGGGTTTAAAAGCCTAACGTTACATAGGAGCATATAAAACAAATGTTGTAGGCCTAAGTTTTGCCCTATAACTATTAACCAGGCTACAGTATAGATTAGACTATATGACTGGGCCTATTATACATATTAGGCCTAGTCTATAATACATGATATACTAGGCCTAGATAGAGGCCTAGAATAGTCTAACGTTAGTCTTTATGAGTGAGTATCAGGGCCTTAGGCCTATCTGTATCTTGAAACCTAAAATTTAGCCTACATTAGCCTAGGCCTAAACTACACTTTTAGTGACAATATTAGGCCCTATAACAGATAGGCCCTATTTTTTTTTAATAGACTAGGTCTAGGGCCTAGGCCTACAATAGAGTCTATACTATAGCCTTATGTTTAGGCCTATGTCTGTATGTCTATGATTAGGCCTATAATGACAAAAAAATATTAGGCTAGCCTATTTTTATAGGCCTAGGGCTAGGCTATCATAAACACAACCACAACTGAAATCGAAAAGTTAAGTGCAGACATCTCAGGAGTCAAGACACCCCAATTAAATAGGCCTAGGTCTAGATCTACCTGTTGACGCCGTTACGGTAGGCTATGGCTATGCTATAACGTTACCGTTATTAAAAAAAAAAACAGTTTGCGGGTCTGCTTCACTTCTAGGCCTAGGTCCTAGACCTACTCCTTTTACTTTAGTCTAACATTAGAAGTAGGCCTAGAACTTAGTCTTTAGTCTATAGGGTGGCGATCAAATTTACATAGCCTAGCCCTAGCCTCCCTATGCCTTGATCTACAACTTTAGACTTAACCTAAGTTAGAAGGGGGATGGGGGGTTAGCCGTTAGACAACATGTTAGGCCTAACGTTTAGGCCTATGCCTATGCTATGGCCCGTGGGATGCGTTACAAAGCCTAAAAGTCAAAGCTAAAGCCTAACCTTAGAACGTTAAGAAGCGTTACGAAGGGGGGGGGGTAAAAATCGTTACTCCTAACAATATCAGTAGGCCTAGGCCTACTCTGAGCGTTACGAAGGGGGGGGGGGTAAAAAACGTTACTCCTAACAATATCAGTAGGCCTAGGCCCACTCTGTTACTGTAGCCTAACTAGTTTAATCAAGCAAAATACATTTGGTTAATTTTGATCAGGAAGAACACATTTTTTGTTAATTTTGATCAGGAAAAACACATTTTTGTTAATTTTGATCAGGAAAACACATTTTTTGTTCATTTTGATCAGGAAAAACACATTATATTGAATTTGCAGGAAAAATATGTGTGATGTAGTAATAAAAATGTATGTCTATCAAAATAGTCATACTTCTGTGTAATATATCACTTATTGAAAGTCAAAATATTGGCTAGGGTCTTATGGCACAAATTAAAACTTCAAAGTCCATTTTCTCAAAACGAGTTTTTTTCAAAAAATGTGTTTTTCCTGATCAGGGCTGCAGTAGGCTAAACGTTATGGATGGCTATTAATTATTTTATTCTGCATTGCTGGAACCAGTAAATGTCCAAATAAAACTGACGCACTTGTTTTCTGACTTATTGCAGATTAATCTGTTGTAGGTCTAGGCCTACATGGTAATGACATGCATGAAAAAAAGCTGCAAATTACTTTTCCAAGAACTATATAAATGAAAAAAGGCATTATCTGTGAATCATGAATCCATCGCTATTTGTACTAATAGTAGCATAGCTGTTAGTATTTGCGATGGACTCAAGGTAGCTGGATTATGTGTGAGAGCAGGAGCTAGAGCCTTCAATAATTATTCATGGGGGGTGGGGCTAGTTAAAGAGGTCATCCTCTGAGGCTAAATGGTGAGGTTAAATAAGTATTTTCTTAAATCATTCAAGACGGCACTTTCAGTACATACAGGTTTCTGTGGACAGGACATTTTTTAAATGTTTACTTATATGACGTCATATAACACAAGTTATCTCGGACTCCGTCCTGTAGGGTCGAAGTAGCTTGCACGAGAAAGCAGGGAAATATGTGATCAAGTGTTTATAATATAGTTAAAAATCCGAATTATTTCTTAAATTCACAGTACTTGAGCAAAAGTTTGAAAATATTTGAACAAGTGTGCACTATTTGAAACATCAAAGTATTTGACCAAGTCTGCTTCACAGAGACAACAAATCGGCCAAATTGACCAACTTTGTATGACATAAATGAAAAATACAACTATACATCACTTGTAGCCTACTAAGTTGGTGAATATTTGAACAAAACAAAGGTCTGAACATATTTCCTGGCATTTTCCTTATTCAGACAAAGATTGGGAAATATTTTATCAATCCACAGTAGCCTACGTAGCCAAATACTGGAAAATATTTGAATAGGTGTACTTCACTTGGAAGAAAGCTGGATTATTTCTAGCCAAGTATGAATCACATATATAAAAAACATGCTGTTTTGTAAAGAACTTAACCTAAAGTTGGTGATTTGGTGATTACTTCACATGAGTATTTACCTCACACTAATTAGTTTGACATTAAGATAAACATCTCATTTAACCCTTTGAGTCACATCATTGGCAAACTTTTATGCAAAATATGATGTTAGCATAGGCCCTACTCTTTGCAACTACTGAGATGCATGTACGGAAGCGTACGGCAGCGTATTTATGGCACACTTCATTTTTTTAGGTGGGACAATAAAAGACAATTAATGATGTCACAACTGCGCGCTCTTTATACATAGTGTGTGACGTTATAAAATGACATGCCTAATGACTTGTGCTTCAATATGTATGTATTGGATGCGCTTTTAACAGCGGTTGTGACTCAAAGGCTTAACCTCACTAATTAGGTTAACCCCTCTAATTAAGATAAATATATGATTTGACCTCACTAATTATGTTCACCTCTCTAATTAGCTCCCACCCCTCATGAATAATTATTGAAGGCTCAATAAAGCTCCTGCTCTCACTCATATTCTTCCTAGAGTCCCATGCAAATACCACCAGCTATACTACTACTAATTATTCAGATATGGTTTCGTTAGACTGTAATATAAACTATCACTTGCTAATGGCATTAGGCTACTTAAATCGGGAAACAATTAAATAACTACTTCCATGGCTTCAGGGGAAAACATATTCTATGTGATTGAGGTTGAGAATATTTATTGAGAGTAACCCCTTCAGCATAATACAATAATTTATATACATATAGGAAATCAATTTGTTAGGTATTACTCTGGTTTCCCAATGGTTCCAGAGTCATAATGACTCACAGTTAAGTGAAGTCTGGCAGCCAGGTAATGAATGACGATGCACGCATGTGTCACATGTGTAAATGGTAGTGATCAGACTGACGGTTCAGGATGAGTTCCACGGAACGCGCTGGGCACTCCATGCGCTTAATGCCCTACTGTTACACTAGGAAGGTGTTCACCACCTTTGTCGTATCAATTGCCTATAGGGACAGCATTGTCATTCATCAGCACAAAGTCGTCACCCACAGCACCAGCATATGTTTTCACAATGGGCCGAATAATCTCATTCAAATATCGTTGCATGTCCCGTATTGGATCTTCCTTTGAATATGACTAGCCCCAGTAGGGGAGGTCGGGGTAAGTTGATCATAGGGTAAGTTGATCCAACCCTCCCACACCATTACTTAATGGACAATTCCGTTTTTCGCAGCCACCTACTGACTAGTAGCAACACTACTTTTTATTCAGCCATGTTGTTTTGAAGACCAACGAGGAGACAGATTTTATTCAGGTAAAAATACGTTTTTAACCTCAAAAAGTAAAAAATAGCAAACAGACAACATCTTCTCTTTAGCATTTGATTGTGGCAGTATTCAACACAGAAACGTTGACACCACACATGTTATCAATTGGCCTTTGAGCACGTCAAACTGTTTTTTAAATCAGATTCATAGTTTTTCTTACATTCATTGTGGGCATGCCTGGGTCATGATGGGGCAAGTTGATCCACACAACTTGGGGCAAGACGTGCCATGGCTCAACTTACCCCATCGTGGATCAACTTGCCCCAGATATATGTTTGTGTGTGCATATCTGCAGATACCTAGGCTTGGTTAAATGTTTTAAATGTTTTAAAGTACAAAGAGTTTTTAATGTCTGTTAAATCATCACTAATGACAATTTTTTTAACAGGTATGCGCCATTACAAAAGGAAGACAGACAGGGGTAGTACCCCATTGGATATCATTGAACGGGCAGCCCAATGCGTAATAGGTGGACAAAGCATGAGAAACACCGCCAAACAATTCAATATCGACAGGATGACTCTCAAACGATTTATTTCCAAGATGGATGATGATCAAGAACCAAGTGTTGGTTACTCTCCGGTCTCAAAACGCCAGTTGGTACTTCGCTCAAATGTCGAAAAGGATTTGGCGACATATGTGAGAAACATGTCAGATATGTTCCATGGTCTATCAATACACATATGCTGTTTTAGCTTTAGCAGATGCTTTAGCTTTTGAACTTGCTACGCGTAATAATATTGATGTGCCTTTGAGCTGGCAGATAAACAAAAAGGCAGGTCATGATTGGTGGCTGGGATTTAAACAACGATATGAACTATCTGTCAGAAAACCAGAGGCGACATCTTTAGGTCGGGCCACAGCTTTTAATAAGCCAGTAGTGTCCAAATTTTTTGACAACTTAGCTGAAGTTATGAACAAATTCAAGTTTTCCCCCAGTGACATATATAATTTAGACGAAACGGGGTGTACTACAGTCCAGAGACCTTTGTCTGTCATCACACAGCGTGGTAAAAAACAAGTCGGGGCCATCACATCAGCGGAAAGGGGAGAGCTGGTCACAGTTGTATATACTGTGAGTGCAATTGGAACAGTTGTACCACCTCTTTTCATATTCCCGAGGGTAAATTTCAAAGAACACTTCACACGAGGTGGACCAACTGACTGTATCGGCAGAGCATCTCGTAGTGGGTGGATGTTAGCAGATATATTTGTAGTGTATTTGAAACACCTCGTCAAACATACTAAATGTTCAACTGATAAGAAGATACTTCTAATAATGGACAACCACGACACTCACATATCTTTGGAGGCTATTGATACAGCCAAAGCCAACGGAATTGTTCTACTTACTATCCCCCCACATACGTCACACCGACTACAACCGTTGGATTGCTCTGTTTATGGGCCATTTAAATCAGCTTATAATCGCGCCTTAGATGGGTGGGTTAGATCCAACCCTGGGAAGACTGTTTCAATTTATGAAATCCCAGCATTAGTTAATCAGGCTCAAATGGTTGCAGTCACGGCTGCCAACATTGTAGCAGGCTTTAGGGTCACAGGCATTTCACCATTTAACAGTGATGTTTTCCCGGACTCAGATTTTGCATCAGCGGCTCTGACTGATCAACCAGAAGAAGATGATGTACTTGACAATGATGGAACACAAGCCAGGAATTCTGTTACTGATGTTACTGTTGCCCAAGCATCAATCAACTTCAACCAATAATGAATCATCAGGCTACGTTTCCCCGTGTGATATACAGCCATTTCCAAAGGCAGTAAGGAGAAAGAACACTAAGGGTCGCAAAAAAGGTAGTACTAAGATATTAACATCAACACCAGAGCGCAACCAATTACAAGCAGTTGGCAACACCAAGAAACGTAAAAAGTCCAATAAAATCGAAACTTCTTTTAAGCGATGCTTATTTAAAAAAAAAAAGTTATGTCCTTTGCCATCTGATAGTTCCAGTGATGAAGATGGTCTGTGATGATAACTCAGATGTAAGTGATGACTTTAACATTATTGAAGGAGATTTTGTAGTAGTGAAGTTGGCAGGCAAATCACGATTTATCCATTACATCGCTCGTGTAGATATACTAAATGGAGAAGACTTTAAGTATGAAGGTGTGTTTCTTCAAAAAACTGCAAAAAAAGTCGGGGAAGATAAACCTACATTTGTAATAAACAGCAGCGACGATGCTGGATTTGATGATAATGATGTAGTCTGTAAACTACCAACACCGAAAACTGCTGGTAGGTCAGCTCGATGTTCTGGTCAATTGATCTTCAATAAAGACTTGTCCATATGGCAGTTATAATACGCATATTGATGTAATAATTTTGGGCATGTGGAGTCTCCTGTTTGTGTTCTGGTTAATACTGTTACCTGTTAGCTGGTACATGTACCTCGCTCAATGTTTTTGTCAAACTGATGTTTAATGACAATTTCTCAAGTCTGAGAGATTCATTGTGTTTTTTGTTATGGATTCATTTATTCAAACAGTTGTCTGTACTAGTCATGGAAATTTCTCAAGTCTGAGAATCCTTGATATATTACAGTTTTGAATATATGTCTAACGTTAGACTCATTGTGTTTTGTTGCTATGGACTCATTTAATCAGACCATTGTCTGTGTCATGACGATTTAAACTGAATTAAATTGGTTTTTGAGTGAATGGTATTATTTGTGTTTCTCATATAATAACATCAGTCAAACGTTGACAGTTTTTTACATTGCGTTAAACCTTAAACCTAGTCACTTTTGAAGAATGCAAGGATATTCTGAGACATTTGGTTGTATATTTTAGAAAATAATGTGGCTTTCTATGTGAATATACATCCAAAACATCCTAAATAAGGCTATGTGCATTATTGCATGTGTGCAGCCAAATTTTTGATAAAGGGTACAGAGATTAAACAATTTACATTGAACTGAATCCAAGAAAAATGTTGTGGATAATTTGCGATGTAGTGGCACAACTCACCCCAGACTGTGGAACAACTTACCCCATGTTAGGGGTAAATTGAGCCATTTAGAAAAAAAATTTCAACCACCAATTGTATGGTATAGCTTTGTTCTATAATGATCGACTTTTACTAAAAGATGGTGTACAATGAAAATTTCAATGTATGAATCTGTTGGTTATTTTAAAGGAAAATAAGTATAGATGCAGCCAATTGAAGAAATATTGGCTCATCTTACCCCGACCTCCCCTAATCGTGCACCTGTATCGTCGGGTTGAGGTTGAAATTAGTGTATCGACGTTATTTTCGCACAGGGCCATGCGCTGTGCACTCCTTCTTATCGGTTTTAAAATGGATTGTGTATTTTGCGTTAATCCTCCCATCAGGAATGGGGGGGAATATACTAATAACATAATGGATCATATTGGGACACATTGCATGATGTTTTATGTGGTTGGTCCAGTTTTTGCGACGTTGGACTGACATAAAAAACACTAGTTGTCTTATAATTAATAAAGACGTGTTTGATGTAGGCCCTAAGGTTGAAAAGGCTGTGTAAAAAGGGAACAAGTAATTATAATTGTTGCGATTCCCCCTATCAAACGTTGATTATCAAGACATACCTGCAAGTCTAACAAACATGTCATAATGACAGGGAAGAGGAGGTTAGACGATAAAGGAAACAGCCCCAGGAAACGGAAACCCCGGGATTCCCCACTGACTAGAGGAATGTGTGTAGGCATTGCGATATCAATGAATACAATTTTGCATGTGGCTTCAGCAATGATTCATTGACAATGTCGCATGTTAAGCTTTTTCAAGAGAAAGATAATTGTTCTGTTCAGTCCTAAAATTTAAACAAGTACTGTGTTTCTACCACACGACATTGTCAACAGTCAGACGCACATAACAGCAGATATGGTTCAAGTTACAATGATATGACGCTACCCTGCCATGTGCCGCGTGTCCCCTGTGCGTGTCATGGTACGGCGTATGTCAGCGTGTTCAGTGGCAATTTGTTTCGGGGATAAACTTGGTTGTCTGTACAAACAACCAAAGCGTTTCAAAGATTCATATTTGGTTGTCAGTGACAATTTTTTATTGTCTTAGACAACCGGACACCCACTATTACAAACCCTAGTAGTTCTGGTCATTTTTTGCGGATTTCACAAAAAACGTGGGACATTCCTTTGGACAGTCATTTTTACATTATTGGAACTCATTCCAATAATGTTTTAATATGGTTCACAAAACGGATTCTGAGCACTGTTTTTTTGTGTCCATATGATGTGTGTCCCAAATAACTATCACTCACATCTTCTTAAATACGGAAAAACACATAGGTTCAGTTTTCTGTCATTCCATAGTATGCACACAAAACGTTGTTTCTGAATAAGCATAAATATCTGTATTTGCTGAGTTATTATGATTTCTATTGTCAATTTTACGACAGTTAGTGGTCTCCAATTCTTGAGCTGTGGGTTGAGCCATCAGTTTATACCCTGTAGATAGCCAATATATTTTACTGAAAACCTTGCTTACCTTGGGATCAAACTAGTCCAATATAATCTTAAGAAATTGCCACAATGAGAGTCTGAAACTGGGGGAAGCTGGCAGATGCTCTACTCTCCAAAGCAAATATATCATGATATAGATGCAATATATTGCAATGATATATCTTGCCTTTGAAAATCTAACCCTTGGTCTTAATAGCATCTAGCGCCACAGCCAATATTGTGGTAAAACAATTCTTAGTGCTGTTGATCTACATCTTAGGTAAACCATTGGACAAGATGGCCTTCTCTGACTAATCACACACAGAACATCTAGGTCACTCACATCTCTGTATATTTCAACATGGACGACAGACACATGACATTGATACAGCGCAATGTCAATGAGGCTGAACTAGATCTTAGGCTCATCATTGATCGAGAAAGTCATCTCGACCAATCTCATGCACGGTATCTGGGCTAGTCATATACTGAAGGGCCATCACGCTTTCCTTGAGTGCATGAGCTGATGCTGCTATAAATTTGAAAAGCAGTATCTGCTTACTTGTAATGTAAGCAGCTACTGTGTTTGTTAATTGTGGCTGTGTATGTCAGTGTATACACATGATACACACCCGGCTCCAGGCTAACTGTGATTATGTAATACGTGAGGACTCGCCACTCTCTCACTTCTGACTGTGAACAAAATGTATTAAATTGTAAATATATCAGCATTCAAGATATATATTTGCTCTTTTCAGCTCAAACTATTTAAGATTGATATATTACAGACTTCCTTAGCACCAATATTGATAAAATGATCAATTTTTAAGTCAGGATCGAACCAACTGTACAGAGACGAAAAGCCAGATGTGGTATGCCTTTGATCAGCTATCACCCGGCAAGCACAACTCATTGCCCCAATGCTGGGCTAGTGTTGTCCCAGTGTTTTTTGTGAATCAATGCACGTGGTTATACAGAAACATATAGCAATGCCCGTTACATATAAGCAAGGAATATATAAGTCTTATATATTCCTTGATATAAATTAACTTTTTCATTGCGACAATTTGACATGGAAAAAGGACAAAGTATGGCGAAATATCAATCCTTACACTGCTGCATAAAATTTGCAGCATGTGTGGTTTCCCACTAAGTGATATCTGGCACGTTTTCTTTTCAAAAAAACATCTGATGAAAAACTGCTAGCAAAAGCCATTATATTACAAAATCAGTCAGCTATATTTAAAGCGCAAATAGAAAGACACCACAAAACGAAAGTGAAAAAATATTATTATTTTGCTTGCACAGTACAGTAGTCCTCTCTGCCAGGAAACCAAAGTCGCATCAAAGGGGTAGTCGTATCTGAGAGGGGTGAAAAAAACACTAGAAAAGATGTAAAATGGGCCGAATTTGATGTTTAAGACAGCTCCCTTTAAACACCTCCATTTTCGTTGTGACAGCCTGATAAGCGCAGCTGACAGCCTGTGTTAATTGCCGGTTCTAACGGTAACACACGTAATTTGGAAGTACTGGAAGTGGCTTGTGTTTTCATAAGAATTGAGGCAATGTTTTTTCCACATTTCAATATAGGCCTATGCTTTGCATTAGAAAACATGTGACACTGACTGTGACAGCTACTTTCAATTGATGTCGACCCGTCAAAAGTTAAGACTAGGCTGAATGTCCTAGTTTTCCATTCTGGACAAGCAAGACAATTTACCTTATCATCCCTAAAAACGTGTCAGGTAGGGAGACGCAGTAGGGGCTGGTTTATTATATATGTGCACTGAGATCATTGGACGATACCACGCTACATTTTTTAAATCTTAGAGCGCGTGGGTGATATTTACCAGCGGGCGCGATATTTATGGCTGAAACGCTGATCAATCTGTTTGACTCAATGATCACTGAGTCAGTGCAATAACCATGCAGTCATCACTTATGATGTAAGCAATGCTGACGAGCTGCCGTCATTTTGACACAACTCAACGTACAGCCTAGTAGAGCCTACTTAATCCAGGTGCTGACATCAGGTGTTTAAAATAGCTGTGAGAGATCAAGTCTGACACTGTGCACGCTATGGTTCTGTTAATGTGTCACACACATTACACTCTAACTCAACCCGAAACTCTAGGATTGATCGATAATACATTGCTAAATAAAAATTTAAAAACAAATGTAATGGATGTACACTGTATTCTCAATGCAATATTCAATGGCAAACACACGAGGCGGGTGTCTTCTATGTTGACCAAGAGTTAAAAATACGGACAACGCACACACTAGCACAGATATTATCTTGACGTGTATTACACTCTGAGGCACTGTAATGCACGTGGCTGTGAATATGGTCGGCGCTAGACGATGGTGCGGTGTTGTTCTAAGTATGGGCCTTCGTCATCAATGGCGGCATCGGCTTGGCGTCTCGTGGCGGCGTACCCCTTTTACGTTTATTCTCAATGATGATAAGGTGCTATACCCTGCCTTATTTTTCAAATCAATAGCTTTGTGAGTTTAGGCGCTATCATCGTCTAATTTATATCATTATTTTCAGCATTGAATAAGTTTTCTGGTGATATTTATCACATGTCCGTACAACAATAATTGAAAAAGTTAGGTATTAGAAGTGGGATGCTTATCACAACTAGCAGACACACGGACACAGCTGACGTCCCCTGCTTATTAGTGGTGTAATACACCTTGTAACGCCAAGGGTGCATTAGATGTTAACCGCAGCGCATGTAAATAAATAAATATTTACATCGAAAACCCCATTTAAACATGGTTTTAAATTAATAACAGAAAAAGTATTTAAGATACAGTAAAAATAGTTACATCACCAGAAAGCATTTTTCGGCTACTATAATCTGATAAGCGTCTCAACGATGTGAAAACATAAAATGTCGTATCAGTGCAGGGCCGGCAGACATCTTCAGACGTGACACAGTCGGTGAACAGCTAATTTCCAAAAGTCGTATATTTAGACGGATATCGTTATCTGGTACGGTGATTTGAAGCTACCAGTACACATCTGCACACAGTGTCAAGATTGTGTCAATGCTGGCCCACTTCATACGACGCTGTACCAGCATTAAGCCAACATTGACTTAACATAGTATCTGCTGGGCTGTATTGGCGGAAAATATATTTGTTTTGATTACAATTTTACATGGCCCATTGCTTGATAAAAATATCAACTTCAGTCTAATGCAAAAAAATTACTCTCAATAATGTTTAGAACCGCAGGGTTCTTGTTAAGACTTAGCCTTGATTTTTCAGGTCGAAAATAAATTTATTGAAATCAGTAATATCAACTGTACTGATTTACATTTAAAAAAATAATTAAAAGTTATGAGCACTTTTCAGACCTTGTTGTTGAAACCAGTCACCGCCATGTTAAAAAGATTGATTTTCTTGGGTAAAATGAATACAGCCATCCATGGCCCACACATTTACGGTGTGGGCTTGTCTTTGGTCATAAAATAGGCCTAGGTATACAGGCCCGTTCCCACGATGTTGATTGGGCAGGTGCGTTTCAGTATTCTGTGAAACGCAATGACGTACTTCACCGGAAACCGTTTTGGATGGGAACTCGGTGGAGATAAGAGTTATGTAAGACCCCTTCCCCCATACTTTATTGTAGGCCCTATTAGCCAGCTCGGTGACAACAAAGGAGGTCAACGCTACTGAGTTTCACAGAATATTACCTTACTTGATTACCATAGGACGGCTGTTTTTTGTAGGGGGGGGGGAGGGGGGTACGCACCCCCCCCCCCTTCGGAACGGGCCTGGTATATATTGTAGGAAAGCAAGCAGTGTTGAGTCCTTGAGCTACCGTCTAGCCCTTTAGCTCAATGGTAAAACGTTTGCTTGTGGTGCGAGAAGTCGCCGCTTCGAGACTTGCTGGGTCACTAACATGAATTTCCAACATTGGCGATGAAGATGTGTGCAATGGACAGGTGACCGCTGCTGGTGCGATGTTGAGCTTGCCAGGTCAAAAACAAGCAAGGCAACGATTTGTGGGGAACGTTTGGCAGATAATGTTGCGAACATGGTTGACAGCCTGTGGCGCCAGATGTTGAGATCGTGGCGGGCCTCTTTTTCCTCTTTTCTCAAGAAAAAATTGGAGGAAAAGTAAAGCAAGCAGTGTTGAGCACTTGAGCTACCGTCTCACGGAAGAAGGAAGTGAGCGAGCATTACAAAGCAGACTTAAAACCCAGCTTGAAGGCTTTCGGGCTAAGAGTAGTCTTTAGTGATTCTGGAAAATTATGGTAATTTGTTCCAGTCCTTTATGGTTCATGGGTAAGAAGAATTTGCATATTGTGTTTTATTGGTCTTTATGTATTTGAAGTTATGCTGACCTCCTCTCGTGCGTGAATCTGCTTTATGTAGATGAGAAGTAGGTAGGGCCGCCAACCCATTAATAGCTTTATACATCATAGAAAGTCTTGCGACTCTGCGTCAGCCTTCTAAGTCGTCCCATGGTGTCACTATGCTGGCTCACACGAGTCGTGATTCGATGGTTTTCTGTGGCCCCTTATGAAGTGTGCAGCTCTTCTTTGGATCCGTTCTAGACTGTCAATATCTTTTTGAAGGTGTGGTCCCAGACTGAGGAGGCGTATTCGAGAGTGGATCTCACAAGAGCAAAGTAAGATAAGCATGGCAGCCCTTAAAGTTTTGCTGAAGGTAACCTTGGGTTCTACTTGCTTTTTTACTATTTTTTGAATATGAGGGCTAAAGTTCAGGTCTTCAGACAGGACGACACCCAAATAAGGGTTAGTGGATACGGTTTCCAGTATCTGATCATTTATTTGGTAAAAATACGGGGTATAGTCCTTTTCGTGGAAGCAATATAGCATTTTTAGCGTTAAATCGCATTCCTCATGTTTCTGCCCATTTACCAAGACTGGTCACGTCCGCTTGGAGCTGGATCGGGTCTTGGATGTTTTTGATTTCAGTATATATTAACCCAGATATCACAACTACGTGGGCCTAGCGTCTGGCCAACGTAGTACCACCGCAATGCCAACGGAGAGCCAACATAAGGCCAACATAGCGTAAGCAAACCCCCCCCCCTTATTAGTGAAAATATTGCATTTTCATGCATTTTTTTTAATAAAGTGAGGCTAACACAAAATGTGGTTTACGCCCCTTCGTCTTGCACATTCTGGATACGCCACTGCATAGTCCCAACACAGTGCCAACATTTTGCCAACACCCAATAAATTGTAGTATGATCTTGGTTAGAGCAAAAAAAACAATGAAATAAATTTAAATTTAAAACATTTCTTTATGAATACAATATTTTGCCGATTAGTCTGAATCTGATGAATCCGAGGCATCCTGCATTCTATTAGGTCCGGAGTCCATTTATGTAAACACACAAGATTTAAATACAGAGAGACCTCGATGTTCCATCATCATCTGTTTCCAAAAGATATGACGGAACTTTGAATATGGCAGAGTTCCGGAGCAACCGCCCCAACCCCCTCCAAGCAATGTTGGAACCAATTATGATTTAAATATATATATCTAATTCACGCTGTAATATTGTTATATTAGTAGGCCTACATGTGTTAGTTTTGAGAACAAAATACAACATAAATGTGATAAAAAGATAATTTTATTATTTTAAATATATCAATTTTACAGGATTATTTTTTCATAATGTTTGTACATTTTGACTTTATCTATGAAAAATGTCAGTAACAGAATGGTGAAACTGAATGACTACCATATACAAACTGTGTCTTTTACACTTAATCTGTTTATCACAGTAAAATAACAAATACGTATTAATTTCTTAAATCTACTTCGATTGCTAATTTAAACGAATCTATGATGTTTTCATATTGTAATCGAAATGACTCCAAGCAATATCACTCAACTCAGGTGTTGACAGATCGCCGTGATCAAATCTAACCAATGCCATAGCTTGCATTACTTGCGCGGGTGGCTTATTGCTCCGACTTTCATGTTGCCAGACGAGCGACAATGATTTTCTTGTTATTGTAGGGCTTCACATACACTGGTCTTGTTACAAATGTAAAACAATTCAATGCTCAGATAGGTGTTGACACTTTTTGCTAACTGAAACAAAAGGTATTCACGATTATAGAGCATAATCTATGAAATTGATGTGTTCAGAACAGTTGACGGCGGGAATAATTATGATCTGTTCACAGAGATCAGATAAATTTAGGAATTGTCAGCTACATCATTTATTTGGAGTAAACCAAACAGCCAGTATAGTTGACCTGTTCGTAAGGATTGGTAAAACTGTTTCCTCAGCTGTGGCTTGAATGTATGTAGGCCTATCGGTAACTGATCCGGTCCAGGCGCTTTATTATATTTGGGCTATGCCCAAATATATTGAGTTTTCAACAGAACTTTAAACTTATTATTTTTGGCAAGTTTTTGTAAGACGCTATTTCTCCCTGAGTTTTTATCTAGATCTAATCAACTTGAAATTTTGACACAACATTCCCAGAGTAATCAGGAAGGGTGCTATGACTTTTCTAAGTCAAACAACATGTTCTTCCGGAATTATCCATGATTTCATGGATCACTGTACTCTTGGATTGCAAAAGGCAATTTCTGCTTACTTGTAAAGTGAGCAGATACTGCACTATGTTCATATTAAGAACTCGAAATAAAATCACCGATTTTTTGATGATTTTAGCCTGGGCCAGTCCCTTTAATAGCCAGTTGGATCACAGTGAATGTTTTCTATCTGATTTATTCGGAGCTACTCCAACATTATCTTTCCTGATCGATTCAATTAATACCAGAGGGGTTTGCTATTTTTTTCCTGCAACCCTTTAGTCAGCTTTTTATTAATAGCCTATGATTTCTGAGATTTTTTCAAATGGTGGTTTGTCTGATTTTCAATTAATTTATACGGCAAACCATCATTACCCTGCAAACACTGTACGTAATATAACGTTCGTTAAGGTCCCATTTTCGTCATTCATGGATGAACGTAACGAGGACGTGTTAGGGACGTAGTCATAATAACCATAACGTCCCCAGAACGTGGCATAACGTTACATTTACGTTTTACGTTCTAAGGACGTAAATGGGAGTTCAGAGAATTACGTCCTGAGTACGAATACTGTTTTACGTCATAACGTCCCCAAAACGTACAGCATTTCGTACTTAGGACGTAACTCTGAGAACTCCCATTTACGTCCTTAGAACATAAATAATAAATGTAACGTTATTGGGACGTTCTGGCGACTTTAGGGTTATTATGACTACGTCCTCAGCACGTCCTTGTTACGTTCATCAATAAATGACGAAAATGGGACCTTAGCGAACGTTATATTACGTACAGTGTTTGCAGGGTATGATGTCTTTTTTTCATGTTTTTTTCAGGATTGATGTGAATTTGTGATACACTGCAATAAAAGATATATTTTTCTCTCTTTGTTTGTTCTTTTTGCTCACTATTAGTGGTAGAATTAATCCGGCCAACTGAGTGCCAACTTGGAAAGATAAAAAAGAGTGCGAATCCCACTCTGAGGGTATATTAAATCGGGAGAATGGACGCCGCAGCCGGTCACAACAAAACTGCTCAGAAGGGTGAAAGCCCAAAAGGTGGTGCCACCGGGGGAATTTTGAATTTTACCACAGCAAATGCTGACCTCTCGTGACCAGTTCATGCGGTTGGTGATGGTTTTCCAAGCAGGCATTTTTTCGCATGTGACGTCGTTTCAACGTGGATATAAGGTTGAAATCACGTTGCGACGTCGGCTAACCTCAATACAACGTCGCATCGACGTCGTATTTCCGACGTCGTTTTCACAAGAAAAAACGACATCATTACAACGTCGCATCGACGTCATGCATGAAACGATGTTGAAATCAGGTTGAAATCTACACTCCCATGCAGTGCGGCAGTGCCCATGCTGGCGTGCAGTGTAGTTGAAAGCGCGTTGCAATTGCGTTGAAATCACGTTGAAATTATGACGTTGAAACAAATTTCATATGAAACCTTTTTTCAACGTCGTTTTAACGTCAGTTTGCTATTTTTCAACGTCGTTTCAACGTTGAAACAACGTTATTGTGCCTGCTGGGTTCGATGATTTTTAGTATAAAAGAATGATTGTCAAATTAATCGTGAGTAAGTTAGAAAAATCTGGAGAATCCTGAGAGGCCATTTTTTGGTCAGAAAATCGGGAGATCTCACGCCTAAATCGGGAAACTTGGCGCCCAGTCATCTGGGTTCTCAGAATTAAGAATTAGCCCGATTATAAAGTTTTTGTTTGCGCCGGACTAGAGCTTTTGCCTTTTTATCAAACCATGTCAACGGGATGCGTTGGGTAATATTCTTGGTAGACTATTAAAAAGGTTCCGATAGTTTCTTTAATCATCAATAAAATTACCGTGGATAAACCACACAAAAGGCGTCTGCCGTGAACAGCCAATATTGTGAAATACATGTCCAACTGAATCTCATTGTGTATCTGCATCTATAATATAATTTAGTAAACAGGAAGCGGAAATGCTGGTTTTGAGTTGTGGGATTGTCATTCGCCATTCATTATTATCGGGAAGCAAATTATCATTTCTGTCTCATCATGTTTACATCTGAATTTTCTCCACATTGAAGCTTTATCTAAGAAATAAAGGGTGTTATTTTGTATACATTATCCATTACAATAATTGAATCAGATTGGCGCCATGTCGGTGGCTACAAAACAAAAGAAGAAGCTGAAGGCTGTGCAGCCCAAACTGCGCCTGTTTCGGTCGAAAGACCCCCTCCTCTCTGTTTTGATGTGGGGAGTTAATCATTCGGTAAGCCATCTACGTAGGCCTAGTTCAGTAGGCTTACAGCTTGCTGTCTAGATCTATATATAGATAAGATTCGAACCATCATTATGATGTGTTTTTTTCAGGATTGATGTGATCAGGTGATTGTGAATTTGTGATACACTGCAATAAAACTTAAAAGACATATTTTTCCCCGTTTGTTTGTTCTCTTTGCTCACTTTTACTGCGGTACGTCCATACCCCGAAAAAGACCGAAAGAGACTAGAAACCCCGAAAAAGACCGAAAAAGACTTTATTTTCAACCGAATTTTATATTAGGCCCTATATGAAACTATATACCATTTGATATTACTTTATATGCCTAAATATGTATCCGGCGTATTTTGATGGCAGAATACATGAAATAAACCGTAACCTAGCTGGCCTACTACTAATAGTTGCATTGTTTATAGATCTTGCTGGCGTATTAAATACCGGGACTGTGGGCCGAATCAAATGTTATATGCACTTATATGCTTAAATATATATCCTGCTTATTTTTAATGTGAAATAAACAGTAATATACAACACCACATTAATAGGTCCTGGTATCAGTTGCCTTGTTTAAAGAGATCACGGCGACGGACTGACGGCAATTAAATGTTGCCGTGAGAGATTATAAAATAAATGCTTTAAATACACTGAAATGTATATAAACGACGGGTTTGTTGAAACTGCAAACGTCTACAAGCGCTGTATAATCAGGTGGGGGCTGACCGCAGATTGAAGTACGTACTTCCTTTGAAGTACGTACTTAGATTGAGGTATGTCCGTACTTCGATCTAAGTACACCCTCAGCTTCACTTTTACAAATGGTTACCCTCATTTGTTATTTAATTACTCCTTTTCAACTTAAGGTGTTATTGGTTGAATGGTTTATTTATGAACATTGATAATCAAGCTAATAAATTATTTATAAGAGGAACTACCAATTTTTTACTCTTAACCTGAATATAGCCAAGACTTTTGCAACAGGCTGAATTTTTTTTCTCATCCCTTTGTCCTGGAACTGTTAAACATTTGCCAGCTACCAGAAGTAGTTCAGTTGAAAGAGGACATTTCATTGTACAAAATGTTTTTATCAAAACTGTTTTTTATGTTTGAAAAAGTATATATTTAACTTTATATCAGTTCCACTGAGGGCGTACTTTGATTGAAGTATAGGGTGTACTTAAAAGGAAGTATGTACTTCAATGGAAGTACTGACAATGAGGCATGTGACTCTATGGCAGAACCTTACTAGCACATTCCTAATTTTCCAGACATAGGGCTGCTCTATAAATTGGTGATTTAATATTTCAAACTATTTTTTCTAAAGTCCCTAACTTCTTTTAGTTGGTAATTGATGTTATCCACTTCAAATTGATAAATGTTTACCTCTTGTTGCACTCTCAGCTTCACAGTTAAAAGCATGACCTCTAACAAAGTCACAACTCTTGTAAATTTATTAGCCTGATTATCATTGGACAGACTCTGACTATTGGACCAATGAAATAATGTGTTGCAAATGAATGGGGACACAACAAGTGAGGGCCCTATCAAGCCAAAATGAGGCTGTAGGCGTACTTCGATCGACGTATGGCACACCTCAATGGAAGTACGTACTTCAAAGGAAGTACGTACTTTAATCTGCGGTCAGCCCCCACCTGATAATACATCTGAATTATAAAATCACTTAAACAAAGAGCTAGGTCTATGTGTGACAGGTGTTGAGTTGTTCAGGTGCGAACCCAGACCGCCCACTTTGAGACATTAAACCAATGTTGGCCGATGTTGTTCCGGCGTCTTCCGGCCCAACATTAAAAAAACATTGGTTCACTGTCTCGTTTTTGCTGGCAGGCCTTCTAAAAAGAACACAATTATATGAGCGCATATGTGTACAATTATCACAACAAAATATTTTATATTGTGGGTGACTGGCTGATATACTTGGAGTAGGCCTATTTTACACATTCTTGACTAATCCGGTATAATGTTCATATTAATGTCAAGCCAACAGCATTTTGTTCATTTAGCTAGCGATTTTGTTCGTGATATGACATTCAACTGATAACACTAGTATAAATTTATACAGAGTAAGTCTAGTGTATACGTTGTATATATGCTTATTACCCATTAAAACTTCAAACATTTGCAAATTTTAAACACGCATCTTGTTCTAATAACATCGACTACTAGAAGGGATTGAAAACGACTACAGTCGTGTTTAGCGGTTTAAGGGTTAACTATATGAGCTGGCACATTCACACGACTGATTTTTTCAATCGTTTTATTTATACATACCCCTTTTTATTAGGTATGGATGAACATTTTCGAACAATTAATTTTTATAGCGCCTTTCGAAAGATATAATTAAGACGCAACATAATCAAAAAAGACCAACACAAGTTCTCGTTATGCACTACCAGTATATTTTATCGCATAATAAATTAGACTTTCATATTTATACAGCTGGTTTTTTTAGTAATAATTAGCCTAAAGGCCCTTATGCACTTGCAGGCATCAAACATGTCAAAGTAAAACCTATAAACCTATAAAAACCTATATTTGAAAAAGTAACCTATATTTTTCTGAAAATAGCATATATAACCTATAAAAACCTATATTTTGCTTTTGCTTGAACAAAATATTATGTTGAACTATATTTTAATTGTGGGAATGTGTTTGTCTCAAATAACTTTCTGTGTTTCAGAAAGAAATGCTTTAAATATAATTTAATTCCTCAAATTAGTCTGAAATAAATAATTATTTAAGCTTATCAGCTACATATTTCCCGAAAAAAATTCCCGTTTGCTAGGCGTTGCGGTTATCCTGTAAATCGGGTCAAACATATTGAAGGGACACATTTGCGCGATTTTAATTTCGACAAGAAAGTTTGAATCCACACACCACAAGAAAAACAAGCTACTGGGCATTGTTTAGAAGTAGCGTTACATCTACATGCAGGTGTACACAGTGATATATAATGCCAAACTAAGACGGATTCTACAAGATGTCTACCCTGA
The DNA here is from genome assembly GCA_964017125.1 of Flabesymbios commensalis. Lineage (NCBI taxonomy): Eukaryota > Metazoa > Annelida > Polychaeta > Terebellida > Flabelligeridae > Flabesymbios > Flabesymbios commensalis. Next base: position 39,537,820 of record OZ024910.1, on the reverse strand, counting down.
TTACATAGCAAGGCTCTGACACAGTGACCTCCATTTTTTAATATAATAGTTCTAATAGGATGAAAAGTTTAAGCCTGCTGAAAATGGCCTAGTTTTTGTAGGTACTTGAAATATTCGTATCAATTTCATGGCATCCGAGTTTTTTGGTAGGCAGCGCGAGTGTCGTTTTTACACAGCTGGCTGTGGAAACAAAATGGTGGTCAGTGTGACTGGGCCTCGCGCAGTAAATGAGTTAGGCGGCCCAGTCATACCGGGTACAAGATGTCTTGCTCATGAGCGAAATTTAGACGAGCAGCCATTGCCATAGGGAAAGAATAATATATGCCTCTGGTGCTGTCGTCTCAAAGCTGTGGACTTGACAAAATGTACAATTTTCAATGTAAAAATGTAAAATTACTGAAAGATTTCTTATTATTTAGCCATTTTTCATGTTAAAACTATTCAATACATGATTAACCAGATACAAGTATTAGAAAGATACAACATCAGTAAATAATTATATTTGCGGTAATCTGCAAGAAATAATCGTTCAACATCAGAAATCAATCAAATTAAGGTGACAACGCCCCCTCCCATTATATGGCAACGCGCCTCCTCACAGTGCAGTGTATGTGTACATGATGTCAATATGGGAATATTTTAATCTAACAGTTACCTTATTTTTTTAAACATTGTTGAATGATCTGCAATATTAATGTAGGCTTCATTATGTATTATCAGTAGTTTGCTAAAACAGTATAGATTCAGATATATATACACATCGATCCACTGTTAGTTTTTTAGACTGTCCATGTCGGGCGAAATTTCGAGGTTTCACCTTGACACCGCATGGCTATTGGCTATATGCTTCATGATTATTATAAGCACCACCTTATCAACGATAGTATTAGTTTATTAATGATCTGTAACGTTAATTTAGCATTGAGGCTATCCCAGCAAACACACGCCATTGACCCAATATAGTGACGATGTATTTGTTTGCTGGGATGTCACGTTTTTCGCCGAGTAGCTGCTACTATCGAGTTATTTGTCTCGGTATGGACATGTTACGCCTCTCTTCAACACGATAATATTTGGCGAGATTATGTCACCAATTACTCCTCAGATTCTCGTGTCAATGAAATGCCAGAAACGAACCCTCACCTCACGATTGTCATTCATTAATTAGTTTTATTTAGCTGTATTAATTTTTCATTTATCGCTGATGGATATAAAACAATAACGCTTGTGTATAAATTACTGCCAGTCACATCTGCTGATAGACAGAAAATCCGTCTCTAGCGAAAAGCCATGAGAGGACTGTTGCACAGGTTAATCTGCTGATTGCCGAACTGTCACAGATTCAGGGAAACTCTGGATCCAGGGTTCTGACCGCCACAGTGGAGATGACAGGGCAGGTGGCAAGAGGATCCATTACACTCCTAATGTTGCCATATTATTATTATTATTTATTCATTAAAAGCCCCACAAGTGAGGAAAACATACTATATTGTATATTACATACATAAAACCATTCTTGATAAAACGTATCACAGATAAGAAATATCACATTATATGTATTAAAAGCGGGTCAATAATTTAGTTAGAATATGCGTGGTAGAGTTTCTATTAAAAAAATCAGCTGTATACAACACGCCTTGCAATGAGTCACCACCCCGTCTCTAGCAGAATACTTTTGAGTATATTTAAATGTTGAAAGTGCAGAAAGAAGGGGTGATAGACCCATGTCAAGTAGTCTGCCAAAAAGCGTGCTTTTACTGTACTAACCGGTTAATAAATATTTAGACATAAAAAATGAGCACAGACTCCGTAGGCCTACTGGATAATTGGATAAATATAGCCTTTTCATCAGGCTTACGAACATAGGCCTAAATTTAATACTTTCATCAATAGGTAAGATACCAAGAGCCGTCATCAACTTGGAGTGATGAGAGTACCTACTCAGACCAAGAAAAGCTTTAACAATTGTACCCTGCAGCGATTCAAGCTTAATATACATTGCTCTATTTAAATAAACGGTTTCAAGCCCGAAGATTAAAATAGGGCGACATATGGTGTGCCAAAAGTGGAGCTTCAGTTCAACTGGAAGGCCAGGCTATGGCATACCAACATTATTAAGACTAAAATATGACTTACGACATCTTAAAATTCTGCTGTCGATCTGATTGATGTATTTCCCATCGCTGGATAACATAAATTATATAAAATTATATGTTCATATATGAGCATTTGGGCCCAACAGTAGCGATTCAGCAGTGTTCAGCACAGACAAGAAATAGGTGGGGACATTTGTCTCACTACCCTGGAAAAAAAGGAGACATTTGACCTCTAAGTGCGTAATTGACGCCCAGTGTTCAGCACAGACAAGAAATAGGTGGGGACATTTGTCTCACTACCATGGAAAAATAGGAGACATTTGACCTCCAAGTGCGTAATTGACGCGATATCGCGGCCTGTGCTGAACACTGATTCAGAGACTGGTCTAGATGAAAATGAATATGGAATACTCCAGAATTTAATCAAGACAGTTTCTGTAATGATTCATATGCTACAAAATGTGACTCAGTGATGTTGTTTTAATGTTTGACCGCCGTCTTCGATTTCGGCCCAACATTAAAACAACATTGGGTCAACGCCTCGTGTCTGCTGGGGTGGCAGTGATACTGGCAGGGTGTTGACGAGGATGTGATGCATGCTTCTTACTGGTCGACAGTATTATGCCATGTTGGCCCTACAATAAACTAACAGCGGGTCGACGTTCCCTGGTTGTTGGGTACACGTGATCTGCTGCCATAGGCAACAGATTTATGTATAACCTATGACCTACCAGCGATAAGACCTTTCAGCTGGTCTTCAGCGACGCTGGTCACGCTGGTCCAGCATTAAATCTGCATTAAGTGAATGTCTCGTGTTTGCTTGGATTGGATAAATACAATATACAATATACGTAAGAGCAACCCAATAGTCACCAGACACTGAGCCGGTGTTGCTTTAATGTTGTCTCACCGTTTGCGACGCTGGCCCAACGTTGAAACATCATTAGCTCAGTGTCTCGTGTTTGCTGGGAATGAATTACAGGACAGTTTGATGTGTCCTGCACATGTGTTGGGCCCCGCGACATGGATTACATATCTTCCCTTCCTCAAGGTCAGATAACTTGTAGTTTCACAGAAGTGAAAACTTGCTGAACAACATGTTAGCAGAAGTGTAGAATTACAAGTTAAAAAAATACTGTCATTTGAAATAAAAAACATGATTTAAAGGCTGACATGATGTTCGACAAAATTAATTTGTATTTCGCGACATGCAAGTTGAGAGTTGTTGAAATACAAGATAGTGTTGTCGAAATACAAGTTAATTTTAATAAGTACTAAGTTGTTTTTCAACAATATTCTAACATGTATTTCAACAGAGCTAAGATGTAGTTCATCAACATTAACTTGTATTTCTACAGGTCTAACTTGCATTGCGACAACTATAACTTGTATTTCCACAACATATAACTTGTATTTGTGGTGGCCCTAAAAAGCCACCGTAAACATGACTAGCGTTAGACACATTCTATGATTCGCTGCAGGTCGCTTTCCACCACTTTGCACGAAAGCAAACATTGAAGATTGACCTGCACGCTGCATTGTTGACGTTGTTTGTGGTTGAAAGAATTTAAACCACAAGTCAGAACCGCCTCCCCGCTGTAGCCACACTGTAGGTTGCGGCAGCGCCACCTGGCGAATCAGGCAAATGGCCGCTAAAGATCGTTGACTCAGACGACTGTCATTCTGTCAGGGCCATAAACAGAGCTTAATCCAAGTAATACAAAATTAAGATAGGCTTATAATTTTCATCACGACCATAATAAAATTAAATATGTTTTACAGTAAAAAAAATGTCTAAATTTGGTAGTCTAGTCTAGTTACGGCCCTGGCTCAGTCTGACTCTCACGTCTCAGTCAGTCACTCAGTGACTGTGAAAATCAGCGGTTGTCCGGTCGGACAACCATCACAGCAATATGGGTTGTCCGTTCTGTGATTTAGTTGTCCCAGGCAAACGGAACGCGCTTATTTCCAGCCCTGTACTGATCCCACTTTAGGCCCACCTGCAGTCACTTAGATATGACAGGTGGGCCTAAAGTGGGACTATTACTAATCCGACTTTAGGCCCACCTGCCATTCCAAAGTGACTGTAGATGGGCCTATTTTTTTCCACACTTTAATTACCAGAGAAATCATTATTTTTAATATTGTCCATTAACCCCCAAAAATTATCCAAGCCCCTATTTACTGATTATTCCCGGGCCCCAAAAGAAAATCCTTTTCCCCAAGGCAAATCAATAATTTAAATGTTTAAAGATTGTAGAATATTTCCTTTATATACTAATCCCACTTTTGGCCCACCTGGAGTCATTTACATATATATGGCAGATGGGCCTAAAGTGAGACTAGTACTAATCCCACTTTAGGCCCACCTGATATACAAGTGACTGTAAATGGGCCTATTCTTTTCAACCCTTTAATTACCATAAAACGGATTCTTTTTAAATTGTTCATTAAATATATAATTGATGGGAAGTGGGTCTATAATTGTTAAACCTTTAGTATTTATCAAAATAGAAAATATTAATTAAATTACTAAATGAAGCAATATCATAGATAAGATTATTATTCATATACCGTACCGTCATTTAGTACATTAAATTTGTATAGAAAAATATTCTCCTACAAAATGAAGGTCGTTGACAGGTGTTAACCTTTAGACTGCTAAACACGTATATATATGTTTTATGACGTTGCTAAACACGTACATGTATATATACGTGTGAAAAAACTAGAAAAATATGAGTGGGTATTGTCACAATGAAAAACTAATTATTTTAAAAATAAAAGTATTATGCTTGTCATACGTGGTAGGAATAATTGAGGATTGTCTTTGGCGTGCATTGTATGTCTACTTTTTCCCATTGTTATCCGCAAAGGCGCAGCCTAGCGGGTATTTTGGAACTGCAAATAACAGGTGCCCGCTGACAGCAAAGGTTTATTTACCAACACCACTGTGGTCATTTTAACCAAGGAAAATATAATATTTCCCTTGTTTTAACCATAAAAAACACCCAACCTAGACACAATTTTTGAAAAGGCGATTTTATCAAAAATGAGTTCATATGGGTCCGTAGTCTTACCAAAAGATGTTTTGCCTTTAACCCTGCTTTTCTTGAATTTGGTTGCCATGGTTACCAAATGAACACATGTAAATGATAAATAAAAGCGAACAATCATTCATGGGCCTATAATATATCTATTATCGCACCTTTTATTCCAAATTAGAATGCTATTTATCTATGGCTGGCCTGATGTTAACAACCTTATTTAGAAAAATATGGTGATGAAAGGGTTAAACTTGGTCAGCAGTGATTGCCCTCAAATCCTGCGGAGCCTGCAGCCAAAAGGTTGAAGCTGGTAAATGCAGTGTATAGAAAAATCTCGTTGTTTCGCAGCAAAACTTTTTTTTTTTGACAACGAGAACAGCCACTCGCATGAACCTATAAATGCATTTGAAAAGGTTAGAGCGCCTGGTCTAGCAGCCAGCTTCCAGGGCTAGCTATCAAACTGACATGTATGGAGTCATATCGCTGGCGCTTGATATTAAAGTTGAGGATAAATCTATTAAACATCGCCTATGCCGGGAGCAGAGCTATGATAAGTTTAGGTGACATATGTTTGGCTAAGGATTGGAATTAAGCAATATTTTACTTTGGGAAATCAATAAAATAAGCTCGAATCGCATATGTTTTGATAGGGTCTGTCAAAAATTGTAAACAAACAATATTTTTTTAGGCCTGACGACATGAGGTGCGCTGTATTTCACTCATCTGACCTCCCCTTTGCGTGAGTTACGGTGCGGCACACGCTACATTGTAAATCTGAAGGCCTGTTTTCTGTCACCTGATCACATGATCTTGTTTTGTGATGTTAGTGTACAAGACAGAGTCGCAGTCTTTCCCAATAACGTCGGACCGACCGGACATGTCTGGTAAAACAGAGGCAGGGGCCGTATTCTCGTACAATAATAGTTATGATAAGATCTTATCTTAAATCAAGTTAAGATTGTCGTAGCTAAGTAAGATCTTAATTTGCTATTCTCGAACGAGTTACACTTAACCTTAGCTAAGATCTTAACTCCCTGTGTTTTACTAAAAATCGGCCAAATTTCCGTGTGACGGAAACGTGTACTATAATTATAGGGCCTAATGTGCCTTGTCATATGATGGCGCCAAATAAATAAATTATGTTTTTTTCTGCATTTGACATAGTCTAGTCTAATTGCCGTAGTCTACAAAAAAAAAACGAGGAAAAAAAATGAGGAAAATATTTAGACCTGACGGGACTCGAACCTTGCACCTCTGACTTATCAGTCAACAACTCTACCATTAGACCACAGCGTCATATAATTAAAACTGAGCCTACTGATGAGTGTGTAGACTACCAGACAAAAATTGCCACATCACACAGGCTACATTATGGATAGTCTATGGATATGGGGGGGGGGGGGTAGATCCGATCAACACGGAAGCGTGATGTTGTCCCCACGCCCATTTTTCATGATAATATTAACTCTTTAAGTGCTTCATTACTACTTAACATTTTCCTTTCATTTGAAGTTGGCATTGCTCACGCAATTGCCAACTTCAAATGAAAGGAAAATACCTCCTCACTTAAAAATTAAACCTGCTAAATTTCACAATGGGGGCTTTACTCAAGATTTATACATGCATATTTGTTCAATTTCTGTCAAATTTTAGTTGTGGGAAAACAGTATGAATGCGCTTCAAAGCGTCGCCCGCACTCAAAGGGTTAATAAATAAATCCTAGCCTATAGAAAACATGTCGCAAGTCAACTGGGCATAAAGTATGACGTCACAAGAATATAAATGCCACTGTACATGTTGTAGGGTAGGCTGGTATAGTTCGTCGTAGAAGTTACGACAGGTCGGGAGCTGTCGTAACATCAAGAGGAGAGTTACACTCAGTCGCATCTTAAATATTTCGAGAATAGCACTTACACTTAATCTTAAACTTAAGATCTTAATATTTGAGATAATCGTAAATGCTACGATTATCTCAAATATTAAGATCTTAACTCTTTCGAGAATACGGCCCCAGGTCTGGCAAAATATCCAACCACATCGGAACTACAATCCAGATTTTTTGGCAACTTTATTTTTGTTGTCTTTTTTATGGTTTCATCAGGTAAGAATAGGCCATTGACCACCTACTGTCTGATGATTTTTTTTGGTCCGGTAAAAGTTTCAAGTTTACAAGACCTACTGTCCTGTGACATTTTGAGCTTATTGGGAAAGACTGGAGTCGGGGATGTCAATACAGATGATTTCGAAATAAACATGGTGATGGTCAGAACCTGAATTTGTACCAGAATTTCGGATATACCAAGGGCAGCAGATTCAGATTAGAAAGAGTAATAACTATAACTAGCCTACAAGACTAATAATGACAAAATTTACTAGTCCGCAATGAGTTTTATTAGTCCTGTATAATATATCCATTTAAAAATAAAGCAAGACTGAGTAATTACGAGACTCACAACGTTAACTTTGCACTAGTCCAACTAGTCATTTAAGCCACAGAGCAACTGAAACAATCTGTGCAAATGGGAAGTTCTCTCCCTGATTTTGCTGTGATAGAGTTGATCCCTTTGTTTAATAAATTAGCGTAACAGGTTATGTGTGGTCGAACAGGGCTGGAAATTAAACTTTTTGGAGGGGTGCCAACAGGGCACTCACATACAAAATTTTAGGTGCCCGCCAAAATTTTAGGTGCCCTATTTTTCAAAATAATACATACATCGAGGAACACTTTTTTCCACAATTTTAATTAACTATTAAAAGTTCTCATATATCATTAAAAAAAGATTTATAATGATATATTAAAACCAATAAGTTTTAAAAACGGCTGCACGTATGAAAACGGTAAAGTCAGTGGCTTAAATAAATTTAATTATTATTCATTTATTTTAACAGTGTTCAATACAGAATGAAAAAAAGGGAGCCATGTGGCCCATACCGTGTTGAAAAAAGGGGCCAACATATAAAATTATGGGCCAATACTAAAATCCCCCAGAGGGCTTTTCAAATGCTTGAAATAAATGGCAGTATTGAAATTGTAGTAGCTCCCATTTAAGACACTTAGCCCAAATATGCACTTGGGCGCTAGACGCACTACTAGAGAAGCAGTTTGAGGGTGAAAATACCCCTTCTCATTTTTGTCAAATTCAAAAGTTGTGAGAAGTTTTTTTATTGTGTTTGAATTTGATGCAGAAGTGGAATATCAGTTATAAACTGTTGAGATGTGTCTCGAAAATTTACTAAGTGGTAAACCTAGGCATATAGCACACATTCAACTAACAACAATTTTAAATACTGGGACATTAAAAAGATCTACCCCTGCTACATTTGTCATTAAATCAAAGGTATAAGAACAGTCCACCAAAAACGAATGGCATGGCCAAGAATGGATAGCAGATAATTTATACTGTAGATCAGTATACTGTCAGTGAAGGCCTATCAGCTCAGTAGGCCTGTCTGCTTTCAAAACACACAAGTTTGCCTGCTTTCCAAGCAGCAACACGCCTTCAGCCTGATACTTCACTGGATGACTTCTGACTATCATAACACAACAGAACATGGCCCACACGAACAGCAGCCAGGCAGCAAATTTCATCAATTGATTGATCATTCATACACACTTAATACAGTGCATGTGATTGGCTCCCAGAATCATCCAGAAGTAAGCTGGTTACTGATTAGCCCGCGTCGGTCACATGGGACAGCGATGTGCACAACACACCAAACCCCAGAATATTCATAGTTCTGACTCTGGCTATTGATGATCGGAAGGCCTGGGTGTCTGATTCCAGGGCTGGCTATCACAAACAAAAAACTCCCCAAAAGACGATGTTTACCGCTACGCGCCACCGTGGCCCAATGCACAGTGTGGAAATTGGGCGCTAATGACGCAATCCCGCGGCCTGTATTGAACTCAATACTGAAAACTTTTATAACTCTTGCGCATGTCCACAGATGAAAGTAAGAGAAGACTAAGAATCATCATACTTGAATCAATCAAAATGTAACAAAATCAATATTTTTATATCCTTTTTTTTGGGTGCCAGCAGGGCACGCATGCCAGTATTTTAGAGTGCCCGCAGCACATTTAGGGTGCCACGGGCACGCGGGCACCCTTTAATTTCGAGCCATGTCGAATCCCTATGACACAGTGATTGAAAAATTATGGGGTCGAGATCTCTCTCAGTCACCGCCATATTGAATTTTTTGGGTAAAGCAAATACATCAATCAACGGCTATAGACTGTCTGACGCCACGGGCACGGTGGTGGATGGTTCACAATGAAAGTTAGCTCTTCGGTATTCAGTCACCCAATTCTCAAGCGATTTTCACAAAATTGTGTAAACATTATTTTCTAGTCATTTGTCAACGACCATGAAAATTTCGCTCAGTGCCATTCCGCATTTCAAAAGTTAAACCATTTGACATGTAACGCATGATAAAGCGGAACGTCATAGATAGACATTTATTTTACTACATATCAAATGGTCTAACTTTTAAACTATACAATATTTTTTTGGGCTATTTTCAGGATCGATGCCAAATGACTAGAAAATAGGGTTTACAAAATTTCATGAAAATTGCTTGCGAGCTGACTGACTGGATACCAAAAAGCTAACTTTCATTTTGGACCATCCTCCACTGTCGGACAGACCCTGCGCTCAACATGCTCAATATCACAAATTTGAAAAATTAAAAAAAAATGAAATTATAAAAATGAGAAAATGTTTAGCATGTTTAGGTTTCACTGTTAGGTTAGGCATAGTATTAGCTTACTTACTGACTGAATTTTTTTTTACCTTTTTTTTTACCTCATTCAAGAATCAAATTCTACTCACATTAGACTAAGTTAGTCTTGTAGGCAGCGTCTAGCCATACGCGATTCTTTATAATGTAACTATGGACAACCTCGTTTCAAACAAATTTCAGAATGACGGGCTCCCATTCAGTTACATTATAACTTGGCAATGGCTAGCTGTACACGATTTACTGCTCGTATAGAGTGCCTATTCGTACGTTTGTACAACTAAATGCAGGCCTTCAGATTTGAAAATCGGTGACGAGTGAAATAAAACTCACTTAAAAGTGCAGGGTTTCCCCTAAAGCGTAATAGCGTAGCGGCCCTGCTAGGCTTTGCTTTTTGGCTGCTGCGCTTACAAAATGCTGCTACGCTTTATTGATTTACCGATATACTTTAATAGTTACCGCTACGCTTGCCGTAAAACTATAGAGCCTGACAGCCACTAGAACCAGCACTGGGTAAGCCGTAGCAGGGAGGTGTATGGTGTATGATGACTAAGCGCACGCAATGGTTATCACACGTGGTCCTGGGCAGCACGCGGCCTACTGCATGTACTGTGACCACAGCAAACACGAGACATTGACCAATGTTGAAACTATGTTGGGCCACCCATTACGATGCTGGCCCAACATTGTTGTGGTGAATAAGTGTGACCTGTAATATTGCCTGTCCGCCGCGTGCAGAGTGTTCTGAGAATAGGCAGGGCTACCCATGAGTGCGGTACTTTTCTGACAACCATTTTAAAAGATCATTTTAATATATCTAGTGCATTGTCTTTAATTTATTAATGATAAAGAAAACCGAATTTGATGATTTTTTTGATTTTTTATCTGTATATTTAAAAAATGTGTACATGGTGAGTGATGAATCCAAGTTACACATTCTATAATCTAGACATAGGCCTATGCATGATATGCCACAGAAGCTGACATTAATAGAAAGTTACCTTGTGAGGCCTATGACGAGTGTTTCAATTACATCATTACAGGTTTGGTTTCAGGTTGCGGGATCCTCCCTTAACAGCAATAGATACCCCCTAAAATTAAGTAGCCCGCGCACCCTGGCCCTGTCATACATGTATACACAATAATCCCGCTAATAAGATGTCCTGGTGCGTTATTCGAGTATGATATTGAGTCTTGGAAATTGGGAGATTGAGTTGACATTATTATTTTGCATTTTCAAATATCCCTTATTTCAATAAAGACCTGATTGGGAACATACAATAAAATATGCCTGATAGAATAAAATGTTTGAATTTACCCATAGACATGATAGATGGCCCGCAGCATTATCGCCGTGCGGCGCAATCGACAATGAACTGGTTTTCAGACACTGACCGGTTTGGGGACAAGCTTGTCTGACAGGGAATCTATAGGCGATATTCCTTGGTCTGACTGAACATGCGCACGTTTAGCACAGTTGTTCTACTGTCTCAGATGTTGGCCCAACGCTAAATCAACAATGGCCAATGTACGGTAGTTCCTATTGTACGTGTTATCCATATGTATATCTCTATGGTGTTAGGCTGTTAGCTGTGTAAGTCTAGTTCTATGGGCATAATCCTAGCAACATAGGCCCATGCATAATAATGTGTTTTGTTTTGTAGGCCCCGCTATTCTATTACAACAATTATAATTCATGAAATTATACATGACATATTTTCAATTTATACATTTTTTCAACAAATTAAATAGGTAAAATCCATTCTAAATATCCCCAGAAAGCACCAAAATACACCTTATATTAAAAAAAATTCTTGGGGTAGGGGGTGTACCCCGCGAACCCCCCTACTTCATTTTCGCCATAGCACGCGTAATTCGCGCTTTCAAATTTTCATATTATTCTCAAAAGCCACCACGCTTACATTTATTTCTAGGAGAAACCCTGAAAGTGGTGAGGTGAGTGATCAGGTGGCCTTGAAATGCTCAAGTAAATTCCAAATATTATGTAGATCTACTAGACTAAAATAATACCCAAAGTTTGTGAATAGAAAAATAGTTTAAATATAATAAATATAATTAAAATACTGTTTTAAATATTTTATATTTGCAGTGTTGGCAGTAGGATGAAATATGTCTTAAGTAGCCACTGTGGATGAAACCTAAAAAGTTTTAGCCACATTTTCTTTCTTGAAGCCAAGACAATGTTATCATGTACCCGGTATCCAAAATATTGGTGATAATTGATACTGGTCTATTAGGCCTATTGATACAATTGCATCTCACCACAGAAATATATTAGGCCTACTTGAAGTTGAACCAGTTCATGATTTAGTTTTCGTTTAGTGAATAACCACAGAGTTTTTGTTTAGGAAGGTTGCAGCACACAAAATTAGGTTTGAAATAAAAGTTTACAAGCAAACAGCCATGCCCTATATTTCAGTTTGTCTGCCAAAATGTTAGTTCACCGAACATTTGAATCCTTGACCCTAATATTTTTATGACAATTTCTTAAAAAAAATTATATAAAATACTTTTTTTTAGAATGTCCCTTCACAATTTTTTAATGAAAGTAATTTTGTGTCAGGGCTCAAAATTGTCCCTGTCCGAGACGACTAACAATCTGGGAAGGACGAGTGCAGTTTCACTGAGCTTGTCCCACCAGATGAGTGCCCCTGCTTGACAATTACTAGGAAGGACAAGTGACATTTTCGGGAAGGACAAGTTGATTTTTTAGCCGGTTGTCCAACTGGACAAGTGGAGATTTAATCCAATTTCAAGCCCTGTGTGTGAACAGCCTTTTTGGGGCAATTCGGTCATTTTTTTTAAAGCTATGCCCACCCCTTTATGGAGGGCCATGTAACCAGTCACCCCCCCCCCCCCCCCCGATTGAAAAACTTCTATTTTTCCCTTTGTGCGGACAAATCAAGCTTGGAGAAAGCAAGTATCAGTGGTAAACAAAGCTGTCATGACTGCATCGGTGTGTGGATTCAGTTTTTTACTCTGACCATCTTAGCCTCAGGTGCTAAATGTCCCCTGTTCTTGACAAATAATCATGTTGATTGATGACTTCGCATTCCTCCTTAATGGAGTATCAGGCAAAACCAAAGAGAATGTGATGAGCGGCCGACCAGACTAATTGCTCAGTTTTATAATGTATTTGAATGATTGCTTATGTCCACCACAAGTTCTTTCGTCTGCTGGGGCTAACAGGTCACCGACAGTGACAGGGAAGGCGATTATTAACCCTTACACTGCTATGGGCGACTATAGTCGCCCAAAATAAACCAAGCGCAGCCTGCTGTGGGTGACCGAGTAAATTCTTTAAAAAAAATAAAATAAATATTATTTTTATTTTTTTTCACTTTGGTGTTGTCGTGTCTTTCTATTTGCGCTTTAAATATAGCTGACTGACTGATTTTGTAATAGAATGGCTTTTAATATCAGTTGTTCATCAGATGTTTTTTTTTTGAGAAAAAACGTGCCAGATATTACTTAGTGGGAAACCACACATGCTGCAAATTTTATGCAGCAGTGTAAGGGTTGATACATTCCAATAGCCCAATGGTAATAAAATGTAAAACACAAATTATCAAATACAGCGACAAAATAACTCATAATACAAAGGTTATGATACAGTGACATCATAAACATCACATGATCAGTGTGTATAAAAACACATCATATAATCCCTTACACTGCCCCCCCCCCCCCCCCCAATGAAAAACAAGCTCATACTGCTGACTCTGGTTGCCCCTGAGTAAATTAAAATATATTTTTTTTTAAATTTTTCTTGTAGTTTTTCCCAGTTTTGTTTTGTGGTGTCTTTCTATTTACGTTTTTAACATGGCTAACTGACCAATTTTGTAATTTATTTGCTTTTAGAATCAGTTGTTCATCAGATGTTTTTTTTAAATTAAAACGTGCAAGATATCACTTAAGGTTGTGTCTCACTACTGCGATCCACAACCTCAAGTGGTGAAAAATTACTCATACTTGTTTAATTTGAGCACAAATATTCAAATGGAAATCTTGATGTTTAGACACCTATTTTATTCCCAATAACAGTGATTTGGTCAACTAATGAAACATATTAAGAACGACGTGATCAACAGGATTTATCTCAAACAGTTAAAAGTGATCCAGAATACTCATTAAAGGAATATAATTTTAAATGAATAATTGAATGTCTACTGTTTTCCAAAAGTGTTAAATTTGTTCTATGATGATATTGACAGATCAATGAAATGAATCACATTAACGTTCCTGTGATGTTGATGCCAGATGATTTTAAGGCGCACAGCAAGCTTCGTGTTGACAACCACCTTTTCAACAAGTAAGTGTATTCAGTAATTTATTAACCCCTAAAGCACTGAGCTATTTCCGAGACACACATATGAATATATATATATATCAGTGTTTCAAGATTAAAGGCATATTTTATTTTTAGCAACTGGTTATGTATGTGCTTATCATAAGACAGAATGTCTACTGTAGTCCACATCAGTGTTCTGGGTTAATATCCACTTTTGCGATTTTACCTAATTATTTTCCCAGATTTTGTCAAACAAGTGAATTATTAACAGCTTTCTGAAATATATAATTCACTACATAATCCATGCCTGCACACATTAAATTACTTCATTCAACTACCGGGTACACAATTTTCACTGTGACGTCATCCAGGGTTCATACAGATGCTTGAAAACCTTGAAAGTGCTTGAACTAAACAAGAAAACGCCTATGGGTCATTCACATGGGGAAAAAGGAGGGGAGCTTTAAATACTCTCTTGAAAATGTCTAGAAGAGTATTGAGCTCTCCTCAAGGCATGTGCAATTTTTTGGGCCTATTTAGCTTCAAAATTTCACTTTTGGTGATCACAATGTTCTCACATTTATACATTTTTTATACACTATTTATTATTTTATAGTGTCACAGCAAAGCTGCCTGTGGACATGATTGTTTTGACACTATACAATCATTCTGTTCTCATTAATGGTGATTTCGCTGTTTGAATTGGTCCTTTAACCCTTTAAACCCTCACGATGCATTAAAGCATCATGTTACATGCCTGAAAAGACACCTAATTTTCATACAACTAGGTGTTTTAGAATGAAAATTTACATGAAACTGGTTTACCAATACATGGCAACTCTCTTTATTTGTCACCCACTTCAAATCATCTTCATTCACTACAAGTCGAGAATTGCGACAGCAATTCGAGGCTTGAAGTGGATGAAGATGACAATGGTAAATTCAGGCTTGAAAGGGTTAAAGATGTTCTTGTGTGCTGTCCTTGGAAGTCCTTGAATTTTGTAATTTCTTTTGTAAGACATGCAAACCCTGATAATTTATTTATTTTAAATTCCCACTGTAGTTTTATACTTTTTGTAGCATAATAAAATAAATAAAAATATTTTAAACTATTTTTACTCAAGGGAAAATATGCCAAGTCACTTCAAGTTCAAGGAATATTGTCCTGTGGTGTTTCGCAATCTAAGAGAACGTTTTTCCATTGATGAAGACATGTATCTGGTAAGAATTATTTGGTGTTGAATTTTTCACTCTAGAATTAGAGCTGACCTTTCGGTCATGTCCTTGGCCAGAATTAGTGACCCGAAACTTCAAATGGGTGAAAATTACTCATATTTGTTTAATTTGAAACATAGCATTCGGAAATCTTGATACATGTTTATTAAACACACTTTTTGTTCCCAATAACACATGATTTCCAATGAAACAGATTGAAAACAAGTTCATAGTCAATTTCATGATTATGTGCTGTCACTAATTGGGGCCATATCTACCTCTCTTACGAGAGATATCTAAATGTACATTTAGCTAGATACTCACTGATATAAGAGAAATAAAAAATCATGCAAACTGTTTGCTTGAACATATTGTAAATTATATTGACAAGCTCACTAACTATGTTATTGTACTTGACAGGATTCACTAACTAAGCATTCACCTCGGGATTCTGATTCTCCTGGAAGGAGCGGAGCACAATTCTTGCTGTCCTGTGACAAACAGTTTATCATCAAGTCAATTTCTAGCGAAGAAGTTGCAGAGATGCATCGCATTCTAAAAGAGTACCACCAAGTATGTTTTTTTTTAATGTCATTTTTAATTTAATTATTTTGTTTTCAGGAGTTGAATTATTGTGAATATATTTGTCTTTACAAAAACTTAATTAAATTATATTCATTGTGTGACAAAACTCAATTAAAATGTTAGTTACTCTATTCACTGTAAAATGTCTTTGCACTGTCATGTCATATGACAAGATAAATATAATAGTTCACCCAACTCGCCGGGTGTGCGGTAGGCTGGACAGCACTAAAGCTTAATTAATTCCAAATTGATTAGTAACAAGAATTAGGAACAAGTATTGAAATACTCCATAATTTTGCTTTAGAACTAGTCTTCTCATTTATGTTCAAATATGAATGGTTAAACTCAATTGACATTAAAAGGTTATCTGTAGCATTGCTCTAGCTCCTAAACTAATCTATTGTTTTGTTTTAATGTTAGATTAGGGATACTGTCCAGCGTAAATTATACTTGCATAGAATATTTATTAGTCACTATAAAATATTGCTAATGGTGATAAATAGGTATCTCACATCCCCATTTTATCTCCAGCACATTGTTGAACGTCATGGGGACACAATGCTGCCACAGTACATGGGTATGTACAGAATTACAGTCAATGATGCAGAGACATATATGGTAGTCATGCGCAACATATTCAGCCCTCGTCTACATATTCACAAAAAGTACGACTTGAAGGTAAATTACTCTTTTTTTGTCAGTATTTTTATCCCTAGCACAACATTGAGGTATTTTTTCATTTTTTAAAGCAATTTGAATATCAGAAGCTTGGTGTTTTTGAAAATAGGTTGTGAAATATTTCAAAAGTGTGTTTATTTAAATTTTGTTGTTTGCCAACAGTTCTTTCAACTTGAAATATGCATTTGTACACTCTTTATATCATTAGTACATTGTATATGTAAATAAATATTTATTGCCTTTACAGGGTTCAACTGTTGCTCGACATGCTAGTGACAAGGAAAAGGCAAAGGATCTGCCTACATATAAGGACAATGACTTCCTAAATGATGGACTAACTATATTGGTTGGTGATGATGCTAAATTGAAGATTATGGATCAGCTGCAAGCAGATGTTGGGGTAAGGCTTATAAATACATTTGTTAAGATTATGCCTATTTAGAATGTGTTTTTTTTTTAGTTAGAACTTTCAGGTGTTTAAAGTAGTGTTACAATTTGAACCATTAACAGGATTTACCACCCCCCTCTTGTGGGAAGCGTTGAATAGAAAAACTCTTTCTTTGCAGAGAGAAACATCGGCTTTTTTACAAAAAAACTGCTAATTACTTTACCGGTATATACTTTATCTCATTCGATACATTGAGATATATCAATTCATCGATGAAGCGTAATAGCGCTACTGAATTTAATTGACAGTCAATTGTATCTTTTTTTATCCTGCTCCACACTAAATGTACTGTCGCTAAAGAAATGTAGATACATGTACGTGTATGTCCACTTTAAGCGACAAGGAATATAATTTTGCAATGAGTCAAATGCTAGCCCTCACCCAGGACTTCTTGTCCAGCACTTCTCAATGCTGGGCCAGTCACTGACAATAGCCAAAACACAGTATATAATTTTTTTTTTTGTTATCATGGTTATCATCATTTTGGATACTATAAATTATATTTTTTCGAAGAGAGCAGAAAAAGGGTCAAGCTTTTTCTTTGTTTTTATTTTCTAAATTATTCACACTCCTTTTTTTTCAAGACCAATGTCCAAAGACTGAAAAGTCGATTTATATTGCCCAAACCTTACATCTATTTGATATGCAAGGCCATCGCAATCAATCATTTTGTTGCTGACTTTTTGTTTTAGTTTCTCACCAAGTTAAACCTGATGGACTACAGTCTCCTTGTTGGAATCCATGATGAGGAACGTGCAGACGAATTTGCAAATTACTCATTTGATGCAGCAGATGAAAATGGTGTTGATTCTGGAGACGGCACTGGTGAAGAGGACGCTGAAGGACTTGCGGGTGGTCTCACTCCACCTGATAGCCCCACTGTGGGCACCCCACCTGTGTTTCAAGGAGAACTTGATCCAATTCTTGACAGATTTGCAATCAGATGCAATGAAGGTTTGCATTGTTTTAGACATCTTCAGAGTGAATTATTTTTAATAATTGAGCATATTTCCCAACATATTCCAACAATTTCTTTGGCATTTATTTTAGTTTGATAGTTGGTTGAAAACATACATCATAGTATGACATACAGGTCTAACTGTACGAGGGATACAATATGTCTACGTAGTTATTATACATTGTACGGTTACTATTCTGTATCATGGTTAACAATCCTCTAACGTCAAACTAATTTCAAAGTATCACATCCTTAGAATTAAGAGTTTATTGTCATTTATTTGCAAATTAGCAATAGACACATTTTTGATTCCAGGGGTGCATCCACCAAACATGAGAAGTTGACCCTACGTTAAAGTAATGTTGGACAATTGTCTACTACGTCGGCCCACATTAATCCAACATAAGGTCAATGTCTTGTGTCTGCTTGGCAATGTTAACAAAACTGCAAATAATTTTTTTATTGCTTTCAGGTTGCCCCCGCAAAGAGATTTATTTCATGGCCTTGATAGACATTCTCACTCACTACGGCATGAAAAAACGCACAGCTCAGGCTGCCAAGACCATGAAGCATGGGGCAGGTGCAGAAATCTCCACAGTCAAGCCAGAACAATATGCCCGCCGATTTCTAGAATTTATCGAGCGCATCTTAGGTTGATCTGCTGCAACGGAGCAGGGCTGAGGCTGAGCAAAGCCTGCTGAAGTATTCCCCACTCTCAGAAGTGCTGTCAATCATTGGTGACCCTCCAAGCCCACGGTGTTAAATGTACTATTCAATCAGTTTAGGTGTGAAGGCAGTCTTTGATCATGCAACTTCACAAACTGAAAATTAGTGATCTGATTTTATATGGTGCTTGATAAAGCTTTTTCCAAATAATTTCAATGCATCAAAATTCTGATTGGGTTATTTTAAAGTGGGAGAAAAGCATTGAAAGGTAGAAGGGGTTGAAAGGCAAATTTTGCATGTATAGTCACGGGGAAAACTTTGCTCCTTTCTAGGCTCTAAACATGCTCTTCTCAACGCTAGTCTTTAAACCCATGTGTGCTAAGGACCAGGACATGTGTATTTTTTTGCAATCAGTGTCCCAGACACCTGAGCGACTTTGTCCAGACATTGGCTCTCGCAACATGTTTGTCCAATATTGATTGATCCACTCTAGGACTAGTGTGCATTCTTTTTGCAGTGACCACCACACTTAATACTTTTCACACATGATCAAAGAAGAGAAATCTTGTGGATTTTTCTCACCAATTTACACTTAAAGTTATGGAGCCTTCTGTGGTGTTCTTCTTTTATTATAACCTGGATTTATTTTCAATAAGGGACAGCTTTAGCCCTTACAGCGCGGTGATTGATTTTAGTCAACAAAATCTGACGTCTGTAGACGTCAGATTTTGACGACTAAAGTCGATCCCCGCACTGTAAGAATCAAAATATTTCTTATGGCCGGAAACCCATAACATTCTTATTCAAATGAATCGTAAAGAGCTGACTAAGACATTTATGATGATTTCAAATTGAAAACTGATTGAAAATTGATGTTTTTTTACAAATTAATTCAGCGCTTTAAGGGTTGAGTGTTTAGGCATCTAAAATTGTTTTTTTCAGTTTGCTGAGCATTGTCTCATGATTTACTAATTTCCATGTGGTGAAGAGCCATTTTTTTCAGCAGGGATGTGAGCTGGGATTGATAACTTCAACCATTTTCCCGTTAATTTATTTTACCAAAATTTGCACCCACTTGAAGTTGTGTCTCGCTACCCCGATCCATTACTTCAAGTGGATGAAAATTACTCATATTTACTGAATATATTGAGACCAACCACTTGTAAATCTTTACGTTTAAGCACTTATTTTATTCCCCAAAAAAACTGTGATTTAATCTACTAATAAAACAGATTAAAAATAGTTATATACATGATTAGTGGAGAACGGGTTCAGCAACTTTCCATCTGTGTGAGGTTGTCTGCTGGAAGGATAAGGTTAGATTTACCACTTACATACCATGGCCATTTTCATCATCCTATTTGTAAAAAAATGCTGGTTTTTTTTCTATAGATTTGCGATAAAAAAAGGAAGATTCAAATTTGATTTTTGATGTCACCGGGACAATTTGCTGATCCCACCTGTATTACCTTTGAATAGCCAACCTACAGTCGCTAGTCTCTGTTACAATGAAATGTGTGCTTGCATACAAAATGCAGTAGGGCTGCATGTATGTGGGAAAGGTTGCATAATGTGACAACAGTTGTAATCGATAAGTTGCCAGAGAAGTGTGCCTGTTCTCTAATTTAAGTTGAATTGTATACCTGTGTCGCTAGGTGACCCTAGCAAACATTGACCAATTAATTTAATGTGGTGCCACCGTCTGTGACGTTACCACAATATTTGTCCTGTGTATGGTTAACATCTAATATCTGCTGGAAATCCCAACAATAGAAACATATTGGCAAACATTTGTTTGTTGTTGTGCTGAAGTGTTTTTTGGGGAAAGACTCGTCTAATTTCAAACAACCAGATCAAATGTGAATTGTCAGCACAATGTAGATATTGTGAAATGTAAATGACTTATTGTGGCATACTGTTAAGATTGGAAATGTGGTTTACCTTTGCACCACTTTGAATAATTAAAAATGTTAACCACTTAAAAGTTGGGTAAAAAAAGAATCATACATGTTTAACCTTTAAAGTGCTAGCAAGCCACAACTTCAATTTGGTAAAAATTCAATTTTTATAACTTAGCACTTTAACCCTTTCAGTGCGGGGACCGTCTTTATATACGTCGTCTGTAGATGTCAGATTCTGACATAATTATAATGACTGTCCCTGCACTGAAAAAATAAAATATTTCTAATGGACGTAAACCCATAACATAGGTATTCAAATGGAGGGGAAAGAGCTAACTAAGACATTTATGATGATTTCAAATGGAAAAAAACCCTTTGCTCTTAACTGTTTATTCTAAAATATCTCAGCGTTTTAGGGGTTAATTTGTGCCCAAACATGAACAATTTTTGCTGAGAGACAATATTGTCTTCAGAGAACAATTATTAGTATGTTAATATAAAGGTATGAAAAACCATTATAGTTATGATAGATGTTTTTAAAGGGTTAACCCTTTGAGTGCTAAGCACAACTATAATTGGTATTAATCTGTTTTATTTATAACAGGTTAAGTCACAGTTATTTGGAACGAAATCAGTGTTTATACATCAAGATTTGCCATTGTTTGGTCACAAATTAAACAAATATGAGTAATTTTAGCCACTTGAAATGGAGGGTGGCTGTAGCTAGACACAATTGGGTGAAAATAAAATTAAGAATGTAGTGGGTAAAGGTTAATCAGATCAAATGTGGAATTTTAAAAAATATATCCCAGTGTGTGTCTTACATCCAAAGATACTTTTGTTTGATACCACAATTCTTGTCATTTAGCCCCCATACTCCTCCGAGTAAGTGGCTGACCATCGAGATGCCACCTGCCCAACATGAGCCTACTAGCGATGGACTGTTGTATCCTGGAAGCTGATAATGTCTGCTCGTTTCATGTGGGTGTCTGGAAATTTGATTGTTAGACCACCTTTATAAATATATGTATGTACTGTCATCCAACATAATTCATCCCTTTGGATATGAAAGGGTGTATATGCCACAAGGTGGCATATACACCCTTTCATATCCAAGGGGATGATATATATATATATACAATGTCATAACCATTTGAACAAGAGATTCTGTCAGGATTATTACAGTAGAATCGTTGAATTGTTTCATTATGCATCATGTTATCATTACGTGTGTGTGTGTGTCTACAAATTTGTACATAATTATATACCCACTGTTTTCACGTCGATTTATGAAGAGAAAGATTTATCTAGCTGTGAAGGATTAGTTATGATTGTAGCAAAAGACAATACATTTTTTGTTGCGAAAGTTTTTTTCTGTTTGGTTTATTATGTAGCAGGCCCTGTCATGGCACTTCAGAAAGTTTGTTCATCCTTCTACCATATGTTTGTAAGCTCCCCTTGGTATTTGTTGAATATTATAAATACATCATTATATTGAACTAAGACACTTAGGTCATTGAGTTATATTAACATAATAGAAATTAGGTATTTGACAAGCAGTAAATACAACTGAGTTATTTGGTTCTTGTTCAACCCTTTTAGCGCGGTGTCCGTTTTTAGATGTCAGAATCTGAAGGACATCACATCTAAAGACAATCCTGCGCTGAAAGAATATAATAATTATAATGGCCGTAGACCCATATAACACAAATAATTAATATTCAAATCAAGCAGAAAAAGCTAACTAAGACATTTATGCTGGTTTTAATTGAAAGAAAAACGACTTTGGTCTGCATGGTTTATATAAAATATTTCAGCATTGTAAGGGTTGAAAATATTCTGAGAAATGAATTTGATATGATAATGATGGGCATGAAACACTCTAGTACTCTATATCAACAATTTTTCCTCTGGTTGTTTGAGTGCCGTATTCCAGTTCAACAGATGATCACAGTCCGCCTTATTTTGTCACTGTGGGGATAATATGTTGTTTATTTATTAAAAAACCCTGATGTGTTGATAAAGGGGAGTGCCAATGGCAGGTGTCTGATATTAAGTGTATTGTTTTTTTTTCAGATATGAATTTTACCTAGTGAAAAGTGTTGGCTGTTGCCAGCTATCCTTTGTTTTCTTGCCGTGAATATAACCATGTATTTGCTGTAAGTGCTTATAAATCTGTCAATGTTTGTTTATGGCTGCACAAGTTTGTTCTTTTTACCACCCTGTTATTGGATGGTTTGCCGTTTGATATAGATAAACTGTATCTCATCTTTTTGCATATAGATCTTTCATCGCAATATGATTACCTATTTAGTCAAAGCCTTGGTTAAAGTTAAAAAAATCAATGGTACGGTTAAGTAATGTGTATCTTATATTGGCCCTTTATGCAACCATATTGCATTTATGTAAAACATGGTTTATTTTGAATCATATTCATTCAAGAAAAAAATGATTTTTTACCATCATATCACACTTGTTATTATAATAGAATCATGCAAAAATGTCCTCTTCTCCCATCAAGTTTTCTTATATTAATTTGGAAGTTGTGTCTCGCTACCGCGCCCACAGCTTCAAGCGATTGAAAATTGTTAGTATCTGTTTAATTTGAGCCCAAACATTTGCCAATCTTGATGCTTAAACACTCATTTTATTACCAATAACAATGATTTGATTGAGTTTGGTATAAACATATTTACTAGGATTTCCAAGTAGCACATGTGCTAATATAAAGGATCTCCAGATTGAGTTGTTTGAGCTATAAAACGGAATAAAATTGATTATGTCTCGCTTAGTGCTTAAAGGGTTTTACTGCATATAGATACTTGACTTTGATATTGCACTGTTTTGTTAAGTATTTTATATTTTACAAGTAAACATAATTATGACTAGTAATTTGTTTACTTGACAAGGTAAGATTGCCAATTTGGATAAATGTTTGTTTACCAGCCCTTTTTGTAGAAAGAAAAGTGTACATTTATATTCTTTTGTCATTTGGCAAAACAGTTGATTAACTAGTCAATCTTCATTTTCACC
Organism: Flabesymbios commensalis; assembly: GCA_964017125.1. NCBI lineage: Eukaryota > Metazoa > Annelida > Polychaeta > Terebellida > Flabelligeridae > Flabesymbios > Flabesymbios commensalis. The sequence continues at coordinate 39,514,141 of OZ024910.1, read as the reverse complement.
TGCACACTCGAGACAGTTTTGCATGAAATAATTTCTATTGCTGAAAGTAGCCGGCATAGGTTTATTGAACTTGTATTTATATCAACACCCTGTCATATAATGATTGTCTGGTCGTGCATGTCAACCCTCAAACCGCTAAATTAAAAAGAAAAAAAATCACACACTTGTTCAGGTGGGTGGAAATTACTCATATTTGTTTAGATTGAGATCAAATATTTTGCAACTCCGGATGTTTAAACACTCTTTTCATTTTCATATGTGATTTAAACGACTAATGAAACAGATTAAAAACAACAATAGTCGTACTTAGCAGTTCAAGGGTTAACCCTTGTCGTGCTGAATTGTCAGTTTTGATTCATTAGGAGCTGGAATTGTTACAGGATGTCCAGATAATAGGTAACAATAACTAGAATCGTTCCCATTTTAGAAAAGTAGATGTCTCCAAAATTGAATTATTTATTCACTCTCTCTGTTCATTTGTAAGAGAAATGTGCATTAAATTGTCTAAATTAGCATATATTTGATTCAAATCACACGGATATAATTAATTTTCACCCACCCACGAGAAATAGCATCACTGTTCTTAACCCACAAAGCACTGAATTTAAAAATTTTCACCAACTTGAAGTTTTGTCTCGCTACCGTGACCCATATCAGTAATTTTAAAAACTTTTGGTCGCTGTTCTTTAGGTATGTCACTATATTTATCTTCACTTTGAGGTGTAGATTGGTGATAAATAATATCCAAGAAGTAATTCAAAAAGTACCTGTTTTTCTAAAATACTCAAGTGTGCTATTTGAAATTACAGCTTAAAATTTCTGAATTTTGATGTTCTATTGAAGCAGATATAAACACACCAGCCAGCTTGGGCAAAATCAGATTGATATATTACTATGTTTATGTCAAGTTTGGAAACACAATATGATGGTAGTGGGGATCTGCTTATGTGTACACTCGGCTCCACCCCTTGACCCCATAATATTCAGCTGTTATCCCCTTTAAAGTAATTTTATTTGTAATATGCTATATCAGTCTATGACAGTATAGAAAATATTTCTCGTTGACACACTGATCCACAATCTCTATATGTTTTGAAATGTACTGATTATAGATTTTATTTAATGTTATTGAAGGAAATATAATTAAATTGATAATGACTGCAATGAGATGGCTAAGTATAATACATGGAAGTACAGCATGGAATTTTAATTGTTCAGAAAATGATTACTAGATGTTGAGTTAATATTATTGAATCTGCCTATTTTTTTTATAATATTTAATTCAAAATGATGATCAAAAATGGCAGTGCCATATCTTACCCTATAAAATGTATGATATATATATGGTGTTCATATTGAACAATCAACAGCTCGAGAATGCTTGTTAGTCATTGTAGATAGTAAAAAATGTGTATGTGTATATTTTGTTATCACGCTGTACAAATTACAGTTTGAAAGTTTGTGTATAGTAATCATGTCATTAGCAAATATATTCATACTTACAGTGTTTGGAAATGTTTTTTTTTAATTATGTTGTTTTTCCACTTGAAATAAATGTTAAACGTCTAATTAAGTTATGTGAATGGAAAAAAATAATAGGGGGTAGTAACTAGATCTTTTGATCTCTTCAACACATCTCTTCTACTTTGTGTGACAATATTTCCTTTGTATTCATTCAGCCATCATGTTAAATTTGCACATTGGGTGTTCAGATATGTTTAGTTGGCTAATTTGTGTGATTATATAATGCATTGCTGAGTCAAAATCCTGTAACTACAACATAGATATACTATTTTCACTACCGAACAGACCAAACTTTCACCTAATCTTGCTATCCTGAGAATTTGTAATTATAATGTTCATAGCTATTGATTTAAAAATTGCTGCATCCAGAAGTGAATATTAATGCAAAAATGAGTGAGGATGACAACCCAGCTAACACCATACATTGAGCCAGTGTAGGTTTAATGTTGGCCCACCGTCTACGACGCTGGCCCAACAGTAAACCAACACTGTCTCAATGTCTCGTGTTAGCTGGGAATGTGTAGGAAAACAAACTGCAGTAAGTTACATGATGATGTAGATACAGCAATCCTGGATATACTTTGCTGCTAAGAGAGTTTGCCTGTAAATAATCAAGCACTGGTTGTGTGACATCCGATTCAGAAACGTCGTTGAGGTATAGATAATTCATACACCATTTGTGATGGCAGTAAGACTTTAGAAATTATCCACTTCAAGTTAAGTTGATGCAAACTAGTGTACAAAATTTACTATACAAAATAGCATAACTATAATGTCAATCCAGAAATGCAAAACAAATTGAACAGGACTATCTGAAACTACCATAGTGCTATAAAACAAATTCTTGACAGAAATATAAACATAGATTTTCTTTGTTTTACTCAGGATGTAATTTTGGTACTCTTGGCCTAAGCACAGCAAAATACTGATATAGTTAGTTTGTGCTCTTTCCAATCGTTACTAAATTTGAAAATGCAATTCTATAAAATATCTGCAACATAATTGGTGATGCAAATTGTGGTATTAGATTTGTTTCAACATTTTTATTTATAGCCTATGTTACACTATGCAATAATACAGAATCTAGCAGCAAATATTGCATTTTTTACAGGTGTGTAGACATTTTGTTATGAAACCTATTATATGTCAAAATCAGAATTATCAGTCGATCACCTGACTTAAAGGAAAGATAATATAATCAATGTCTTTTTGACCAGTTTTTTTTAATTGTCTGGTATTGCAGCTAACCCTTATCCTGCTCAGTTAATTTATGAAAATTTCCAACTACTTGAGGTTGTGTCTCCGCAATCCACAACCTCAAGTGTTTGAAACTTCTCATATTTGTTTAATTCGAGCACAAATATTTTGAAATATTGATGTTTAGAGAGACATTTCATTACCAATAACAGTGATTTGTCCAATATTAAAACAGATTAAAAACGACAATAGTCGTGATCAGCAGGATAAGGGCAAATATAGGCCTCCATGTATCATACAAAACACTGTAGGGAACTGAACACTTGAGACCTATATGCTTGATGAAGCTCTGTTTGACATGCTCACCTTTATGTTGCCTGTAGTGGATAGTTTTGTGCCAAAGTGCTATTCTGAATTGTGTAGTTGAAAAATTTAGAAAAAATAGTTGTCACTGAGGATGGCACAATTTTTGCTGTGTTATTGTCCATTTATCCGTCTGTGAATAAAATCATTTTCACATTTGTCATTGTTTGGATTGTTTTACTACCACCGTTTTATTATATACCTATGTACTATGTACTACTATACCTCAGCTCATGAGAATATCGTTATTTACTGTCCACAGTACAATTAGTATACTTTTAGTCTGTTGTACTGGAATTCAATAAATGACTTGAGACGAATGGAAGTAAATAATTATCAATCAATTTCAATAAAATTTTGTCATAGTTAATTCACATTTTGAAATATATTCGATGTTACGGAAAGGGGTGGTGAATACATCAAGTTTTGTGAATAAGGGTTGTTGGGAAATAAACAATCGGTACCGAGGCACAACTAACTTAATATTGTTCATTTTAGCAGATTATTCACTGAAGTGATCGAAATTAAAACAATATTTTTCAATTAAATTAACGTTTTACTTGCATAAGAGCCTCTTATGCAAGCAAAACGTTAATTTAATTGAAAACGCTAGCAAACATTAAATGAACATCTTCGACGTTGGGCCAAAATTGTACAAATGTTATACAAATGTTTTGTGTTTGCTGGGTAGGGCTGGCTGGAGGTTGGCCCAGCGTCGCAGATGTGTGAACGCTACCACGCAAGCGTGTCAATTGCTCACTGAGCCTCTAGAGCACACTGTTTATCACAAGTATACATACACCCCAACTTCTCAGTGCCTGCCACCAGCTGACGTAACAAGTGAGGGCAATAAGGATTGCTTAAACACAGGATGACAGACTATTGGCAAATCTACGATTTTGATAACAGCGGGATGAAACCTTTTACATGCTGGTCGGTATAAAATTCATCTGGTCGGGCAACCGGCTTTGCCAGTACTGTGGGGAACCCTGATAAGAGGGTTATGTCATCGCTTGCCGCTACTCCTGATAAAGTGGAACCTGCTATGAGCAGCCACCTGTCTTGAAATGCCACTTTTCTTGTATCGCAAGGGTGGCTGCTCATAGCAGGTTCTACTGTATTGTCTGTTATCCCCCCTCCCCCTCATAAAGGTTTCTCCATGCACAGCTGGACAACTCGGGGGCCAGAATCAACCTGTTGATCAGGTAACTGCCGCTGCTTTACTGAAATATGAAAAAAAAGGTGCATTACCTATGTGCGATTATGGTCCCATTTTGAGAAATCAAGCATATTACACATTTTTGCCCACTGAGTGGTCAAATTTTAAGCTATATCAATATTTTTATTATCAATAGAAAGCTACTGACACAGAATTTCACACGGATGTAATATATTTTGTCTCTGATTAATGACAAATGCACTATAGAGCTTTAAGTTGGTATTTTAACACGTAATTTTATCTATTTTTTCAGTAAATACCAGCAGTCAAAAAAATTTTCTCTGAGCCAATTTTTGTGTGATATAAATGTTTTGATTCTAATTAACATGTTCTAGAACTACTATTGACTTAAATAAAAACATTTACAATAAAAATAATGATTTATGTGAACATATTGCTCGTTTTTTGGTTACATGTAAAATTTGCTCGCTTTTCTTTAGGCTCTGGATAATTGACCATATCTCACATTATTGCCCACTGAATTTCAAGCTATATCAATATCAATAGAAAGCTACTGGTACATGCCTTCATATGGATGTAAAATATTTTGTGTCAGATTATTGAGAAATGCTCAAGAGAGCTTTAAGTTGGTATTTTAATCCTTAATTTTTATACTATTAGTACATAGTACATAGTAAATAGTCGAACATGTTCTAGAACTATTGTTTACTCAAAATAAACCCATTTGGAATAAACTTAATGAATTATGTGAACATATTACATGCTTTTTTGGCTGGACGTAAAATTTGCGTGCTTTTCTTTGGGCTCAGGAAAATTGTATGTATCTCACAGTCTTGCCCAATGAGTAGTCCAATTTTGAGGTATATCAATATATTTGAAAGGAATATAGAAAGCTACTGTACTGGCACAGGCCACGAATGTAAAATATTTTGTGTCTAATCTTTGACAAATGCACAAGAGAGCCTAAAGTTGGTACTTTAATCCTTAATTTTACATATTTCTCATTCTTTTTCAGTAAATAGTTAAAATGCTTTTCTCTCAACTGATTTTCGTGTATAATAAATATTTAGTTTTGATTCAAACATGTACTATAACTATCGTTGACTTATACTAAACACATTTGGAAAAAAAATAATGAGCTATTTGGACATATACACACTTTTTGGGCTGTATAAAAAATTGGGCACTTTTCTTCCAGCACGAGGGGAAAATGACTGTGTTTTAAATTTTTGCCTATTGAGTACCGGGTAGGCTTACACTAAATAAAAAATGTTCCAACATTTTTGATATCAGTTAAAAATTACTATCAAAGGGCTTAGCATGGATACATAGAATTTTATTCCTGTTAACCCTTTCAAGCCCTAATTTGCTATTGTAATATTTATTCACTGCGAGCCGCGAATTGCTGTCGCAATTCTCGACTTCTAGTGAATGAATATGACTTGAAGATATTGTTATTAATAAAACAGTTCCATGAAAATATTCATTCTGAAACCCCTAGGTATACGAAATTAGTTCATTCCTCGGAGATGCGAAATGATGCTTTGATGCATCGTCGGGGTTTAAAGGGTTATGCACAAAATATGCAGCAAAGTGCTAAGTTTGTTTTTTTATCCCTCTATTTGTACTATTTCCATTTTTTTAGTGAATACCAGCAAGACTTTATATGTTATATATGTTTGTTATTAGGCCTATGCTTACATTCTCTGGAGATATTTTTCAAAAAGTTATCTTGACGACCGAAGAAGTGATCACATCCACTTTTAAAGTTATCTAAGCACTACAAAAGTGATTATAACCACTGAAGAAGTTACCACAGTGACTTTTGAAGTTATGTCAGCCACTAGAAAAAGTTATCTTGGCCACTGCAGGAGTGATAATAGCAAATTTAAACGTTATATCAGCCCCTACAAAAGTGACCTTGGCCACTGGAGAAGTCATCACAACAAATTTAAACGTTATCTCAGCAAATACAAAATGTGTTCTTGGCCACTGAAAAAAATGATCACAGCCACTTTGAAAAATTATCTAAGCCACTACAAAAGTGATCTTGACCACTGAAGAAGTGATCACAGCCACTTAAAATGTTATCCAGATCAACTTTGTAGTGGCTGAGAATTTTTTTTAGAGTGGCTGTGATCACTTCTCCAGTGGCCAAGATAACTTTTGTATTGGTTGAGATAACTTTTAAAGTGGCTGTGATCACTTCTTCAGTACTCAAGATAACTTTTGAAAAATGGCTATAGCTCCTACGTGGGAGCTGGATATACCTACTGCTGGTTTATAAAATTGAAGACCGGGGTATTAACATACTGTTCAACTTGAATTGCAATTCACAATGATATACATAATACAATCATGCTGATGCTAAAACACCATCTTGACCAAAACGCACAGAATTAGCCTACAATTAACCTGAGCCCCCTTTTTACTTCTAGAAGTATATCAATAAAGCTACGACAATGCCTAGGGATTAAATCATCGAACTGCTTAATAGGTTCATGACCTCAGTCCTGAATAGATGTGTCAAAAATAACAACTACCAAATGTGGTGCCAGCTTTGGGGTCCCTTGGTTGCTTTATGTCAGAAACTATTTAGAATCATTAGGATAATTATAGTGTTATGGCATAATCACTGAAATTATGTATTTTGAACAAAATATGATAGCCACCACCTAAGGAAGAGAACCATAAAATATATTCTTGCTGATTATTTCGGTAGATTTTGCAGCAGCTAATGATCTTCTGGTTAAGGACATATTTCCATTGATATTTTCTACAATTACTCTCAGATTCCACTCTATGGCGTTGCCAAGCGGTTTGTGGTGTTATAGTTCAGTGATCATTGTTTGTTTGTTACTCTTTGCATTAAACATGCACTCATGGTGTAGGTCACTTTGTTCTCAGGCTTTGTGATTCGCCGTTTTGCAATTTTTTTTACCTTTGTGTACTTTACACTTTCAAGTTTTTGTAATAGTTAAGTGATAATAATTTAAGTGATATGACCTGTGCATATATATTTTTTTCAAATATTGCATTTTACTCTAATACTTCTATAGCACTATAGCTCTTACGTGAACCGAGCTTGTAGGTGCGCCAATGCGTATTAAGTATTCGAAGGCAATGTTGATTTTATATATATATACGAGTCCAATCCGGAGGCATCGTCATACTTCAATGGATCTCAGGGTTTATGACTTTATGAATTTTTATTGATCGTCGCCTAATGACATTATGATCACACGTGACCCCGTGAGGAAAGAAACTGACATCCGCAGTGCAGTGCAGAAATTTATTTACAGTGGATAGAAGAGTGCATCAGTGGTTATATATACAGTGGGGTTCGCGTGTGAATTAAAGGCTGGGAGAGAGATGACGGGTTAGGCCTGCACCGTTGTAGTCGCACACAGGCTGGGTGGCAGTGAATTCCAATCTGTGATTTTTTCGGGAAAAGTAGCTGTAGTTGTATGTGTCTATTGATGTGCTGAGTTGTCTGTATCTGTAGCTGTTTTTGTTTATGTTTGAGGTGTGGCGTGTAGTTTTGAGGGGTATTTGTAAGTAGGGGGGAATAGGGATGGCAATATTCTGATGGCACATTTTGTAGAATAATACTAGCAGACGTCGGACCGAAAGAGAAGGCCAATTCAGTTGTTTTTGTAAGGAAGAGACACTGTAGTGCTCCCGATATGTTATTCAATTTTGATTACCTGAATGGTAATACCTTTATTATCTGTTGTTACTTATTATTTTATTTACTATTACAAAAAGAAAATATAAGATGCTTCACTGTTCACGTTATAATGAAATACATATAATATAATAAATAAATATAATATAATAATAAATATAAAAATATAATAAAATAATATAATATAATAAAACTAATTGCAAATAATTTGTCAAAGTAATAGAAAAATATGCCGAAATCATGTGAATGAACGACAGCCACTTCGGAGCTTACATTAATTAAATAAACTGTAGGCCTACAGTGGTTTTTTGTCATCTTTTTCTTTGAAATAACTAAAAACAGAAAACTGTGACTCCCAAATTGTTCTTGAGTTAATTTTAAGGTAGGCCTATGTGGAGAAAATATTGTTGATTTACCGTTAAATGAGACGGAATAATGCTCAATGACTAAATTGTATCAGTTGCCCCTGGAGAAGCTGTGTATCAAATTCGGTACTTTAAGGTTTGAGAAAAAGACTCCTTGGATCTCCCCCCCCCCCCCCCCCGGAGGCATTGTTACGATCACAATTCATCTTCTAGACCCTCTCTGCACTAACTGCCTGCTGTCAACCGTAACGTCACTAGGAAACATCTAAATCGAACATTGCGCCAACGCTGTGCTCTTTCTTCACCTGCACTGCCACACTATCCATCTGATCCAAAGATCGCAGTGTAATTTTCGCAGACAACTTCAAATGACGGACTTCCAACTTCAAGAGTGATCACTCTCGCGTAAGGCCTACAATAACCCTCAAACTACTGACATGTCAAGTGCTCCGGTAAGAACTTTCATTCCATATTTCAATATATGCATGCCTACTACCAGAAACTGCTGCTGATGCCGATGCTGAAGATCATCCTCCCCCTGTTACTTCACTCATAGACTATTACCGCTACTCGCCCCCACCTTGTATATATTGTTTGTACATTATAAAATATGATTTATAATCATTTCTGTCTTCTTTGTCAATCACTCACCCGTTGCGTTTAGCCTTTTATTTCTTCAACCTGATATTGGCCCAAAGTGCTAATCAACTAAGACTGAACGTAACAGGCAAACACTTTGCTTTTTTTTAATTTACAATATAAAATGTCGCTTCCCTGAATATTCCTCACAATTTTGTAGTTTTTTGCTTTGATGTTTCTTCAACTTTGATGTCAAACATGGGTCTAGTTCATTATTAATTCTGATGATCATTCTTGAATAAATAAGGTCAGTCGTTTACATGAACTTATAAACTAGGAGCAATTTCATTGATTCTGTGAAAACAGGCACATTGCACATTTAAAGAAAATATTTTCGAAAGCAGTTAGCTGAAAATAGGCAATACAAATAAAGCAATAGGTGTGGTAAACACGTACATATAATATATTTATATGTAGAAAATGATTTATTTATAATGATGAACATCATAAAATGTAAATACTAGCAGCATAGTTAACAATATTCTAACAATTCTTACAATGGTGTGTGTGCATCGTATTAAAATCCAAACACCTTTATTAAAGTAGTATATTCTCAGCAGTGATCATAACGACACTGGAACAACATTGTCAAATTATAGTCTAAATATATTTGAAACCAAATTTCTTTTTAATTTCTCTTATATTAAATACAACCACTATATATGGGATTTCACTATAGAAGTAAATCATCACATGAAAGGTTTAATGGTATTTAAGCACTTTGTTGAATGATATACAACTTGAGTAAAACTGGTAAAATCACATATTGCTTGAAAGTCCTTTTAATGTTAGGCTAATAACATAAAAAGAGCTAAACATGCGTCAACTTGGAAGTAATATCTACATCATGTTGTTGGAGAATTTGCTTGACCTTAAAATAGCACAAACAGATTTTAATCATCCAATGTTAGAGCGCCATGCAATTATGAGTGACTACTACAATCATTTTATATTCGTTTTATAAGCATCTCAAACAAGGTTTCTTGAGAGGTGTAAGATAGAAGAATCAGCAAGAAAGGTCAATGATCGGTCTTAAATTAAACAAATATTTACACATTCTTGTTCACTTGCACAAATATTTGAAAAATTTAAGATGGCGCTAAAAGGAATAAATAACAATACATTCCCATGCGTAAAGTTATCACAATTCGCTTTGTCAGAAGACAGGCTATAGTTCTTTTTTGTCCAGTTAATTCAATGAGCTTGTTTACTGTGTTTGGTATTGTTCTACGCGCTCCAACAAGGCTTCAGAATATCCAGGGGAATAGTACCTGAAACAAAATCGATTATGTAAGTATGTTTCTACTTTTTTAGTGTCAACAGCAAGAAATCAATCAGTGATAGGCAATTTTAGCTGTTTTTTTCATTTTTTTCCACCTTCATTAAAATTAATCATAAAATACCATGTCCAAGCCGCCTTATTTGTGTAATATGTAAAGACAATAACTGCTTACTTGAAAAGTAAGCTGTTTTCAAGTAAGCAGTTTGAAAAGTTAAGAGCTACTGCTTTTGCATGGCAGGATACTGCTAGGCAAAAGGCAGTTTCTGCTCACTTTACAAGTAAGCAAATACTGCCTTTTGCCTCTGCACGGCAGCATAGCCATCTCTACATTTTGTTTTGTGTAGTATGTGGTGGTGATTATTATTATTATTATATAGGTTTAACAAGAATGACAAAATTATGGTCCTGCAGGTTTGAGCTTACTTGACTATTTCCTCTGGATAACAGTTGTTAATTGTATTGATGTACTCTGCTAGCGCACTTCCTGGTTCCGCTTTGATTTCTTGTATCTTTTTAAGTCCTCCACTTGTAACAAAGAGTCTACGAGCCTTGCTGTCATGGGGTAGTACTTTGCTGAATTGGCCAACGACATGCTTGAGGATATTGGGGGGAGCATCATGCAGAAGAGGTTCTAGCGCAGGCAAGTGGACACACTTTTGTAGAATATTTTTCAGAGCTTTCTTTGACTAAAACAAGATAAATATTTATTATCATTAAATGTCTAAAAAAAAAGGAAACTAATTTATTCAAGTTTACAAACAAATCATAACCCCTTACAGTTGAACATGTATGACATTGTAACATTTCAAACATTGTAACATTTCAAATCCACTTCAAATTGTATTGTCAATCATCATAATTATAACTTATCTAGGATTGAATAATAATAAAATATTATTTACAAATGTTTTTATTCAAATTTATAAAAATTTAGTATGTAAATGTGTTTATTCCTTTAAAAATGTTTTTCTTGTCTCCATTTTATATAATAACCTTTGTCTGCAGATCTTCAGATGCATCTGGTCTCAGGTAGCAGTGAAGTAGCCTAGGTAATACATTAGCCACAGCCACCGCCTTGGCGTGCTCAGGTGTGTGCCTTCCTATCTGTCCTAACGCCCATGCTACAGCAGCTTGAATGTGATCCTCTGGTTCATCTGATAATGCTATGGCAAGTTGTACTACCCCCTGAAATAGAATTTCATAAGAATTATTATGACAGAGGTAAAATGCACTCCTTCATATAATAAAGTAATGAGAAACAGAAAAGTGTCACTGAATGAAAACAACAACTTTTTAAACCTGTATCTTGATTACGAAGAAAAAAGAAGAAGAAGCTTATTAAACTTTTCAAGCATATATTATTGAAAACTAGTTTGAAATTAAAATCTCACATTAGTGTTTAATTAAACTAAGTAAAATACTGAAAAAAATATCTTGACAAAGACCCACTTCTTCAAGCAGACAAACAGCAAGAACCATCAACTTTAATAAAATAATAGGATGGTTTGCATTATAAATTTGCAATATCACATTTCGCGAACATGGCGAAAATGGTGCATAATGATATGAACATATTATTTGCTCTTATTGTGATTATTCTAGTTTAAAGATATCCTATTTGGGCAAAAATTACCACAGTATAGCTCTTCTTAAGAAATCATGTGACAGAGATCCCTGTTATTAGATTTTCAAATAGGTCAGGGGGGGGGGGGGGATGTGGTTGAAGTCACATGTTCTGTGTTTGAAGGACTAAAATCACCACCAGGTACAAACCTTTGACACAATCACTGCCATTGCTAAATTCTCAGAGTGTGCAGCTACATATCCGAGCATCATAATTCCAGGCAACCTCACGTTGCTCCTCGTTTCACCTATATAATCTACGACAGCTGCGACACCTCCAGCATTGACAATAAGTTGTGAAAGCTGTAACAAAAAAAACCACAATGAATATTCGAATTAGGTGGATACAGACTGGGTGGTTTACATTAGTTAAATGTAGTGCTTACTTTCTTGCACCCGCCAGCAGATACCGACCTCTGCCTGCTATGGGCACCTCAGAGTTGTCCAGTAGCTCAATAAACTTTATTTGCGTTTTTGAGATATTATACTGACGTTTCATTATTTTAAATAGCAAGGTTTTTATTATTTTTTTAACAGCTGATTAGACGATATATTATGAAAAACACACCAGAAATTACTCAGTGGATAGCCTCCGATGCTGCAAACATTATGCAGCAGTCTACATGGTATAAGGGTTAACATCAACAAGTAAAGCTGAGGTTTACATTTTAACCCTTTAAGCCCCCACGATGCATTAAAGCATCATTTTACATGCCTGAAAACAGACTTACTTTTCCTGTAACTAAGGGTTTTATAACAAAAATTCCCATGAAACTGGCTTACCAATACGTGGTAATTTTCTTTAATTTTTCAACCAAGTCAAATCATCTTCATCCACTACAAGTCGAGAATTGAAACACCTCACATACAACATTACATGAACATTTGAATGTTGTTTACAAGATTATAAATGTTACCTCTGGTGTGTGCTTAGCAATTTCTCTTATGAGTGTTGCCACATTTTTCTTCACATACTCGTCAGAATCTTTCAGACAAGTGAGTACGGCAGGGAATATTTCAGCTTCCACTACCATCTCTGCCAGGTCTACAGAGTGTTTGGCAATTTGACTCAATGCAGAGAATACTTGACGCTGGAAGAGAAGAAAAATAATCAAACTAGAGCACATGAAACAAATCTTAGCTATATCATATACTAATTGAAGATTACTAAATATTATCCAAATCAAATGTGATATAAATCAGTGTTTTCTACTCAAGTGACCTAGGAGTTACTATTCTTCTTAAATTAAAAGATTTTACAGCAAACTTATATAATTAAATGTACTTTATGATAATCATACACAACCTTCTGATATCATTTCCATAGATATCAAAATAAAAGAGTCCCTTTGGATATGAAAGGGTGTATTTGCTACTTTACAAAATGACAAATTACACCCTTGCATATCCGAAGGGACAATATATAACACATATAAAAATAGTCACTCTACCTTTAGTTTTGCATCAGGATTCAGAATCATCTGAGCCAAATGAGCAATAGCTCCGGCATCCACCACAGTTTGTGCCAGTTCAGGTGAGTGTTTACAGATGTCACTCAGGGCAGAAGCTGCAATCCTCTTCAAGGAGAGTTCAGGTTCTTGGATGCACAATACCAGAAGAGGCACGGCTCCAGCATCAACAACAGCCTGTGCAAGTTCTACAGAAGAAATAACATTATTTGGTCAGAAATGTAAGAACTTTGTAAATCTGTTGAAAATGGGAATTTGTGAAAAAAGGTTCTGATTAACCCCACAAAGAACATGCAATATCATCGCTGGGCAGGTGTCCTACTCTTAGGAAAACTTGAGCATCTGTGGCCATATGATAATATTTTACTCACAATGCATTTAATGTAATTGTGCATATTTCATGGAAATAATTGACATCTAGAATTTTTTGTTTCAAAAATGGCAGTGATCCGGTGGCCTCCAAATATTCCTTTTGACACTGGGGAGCAGTGGTCCAACAGGCAACCAAAATTGAATTGACCAATATTGTTCTGACAGGACCACCATAAATGGCAGAGGACCACCAGATTTTCTAATTTTATGATGTGCTGCAGATGCAAACATTACAAATCCAGTCAAAGTATGATTCACTGACCAGCATTGTGGCGAGCTATGTAGCCCAGAGCCCATGCAGCCGCCTCTTTTACACCAGGGTCAAATTCTTCCAAGCAAATTACAAGAGCATCCAGAGCTCCGCAGTCTACTACTGATTGTGCAAGTTGTGGGGAATGCTTTGCAACAGCTCGCAGGACAAATGCAGCAGCTTTCTTGTAAAACCTCTGCAAAAGAACAATTATACTTAGATGAAATGCGTGTAATGCAAAGTGAACTCTTATGACATAAAAATTCACACAAAGTGACTAATTTATAAATTATATGCTTTTAATTTATTTCAATCTTGTGAAATGATCAAACAAATTAAGAAAATCTAATTAAAATTCATTCAAAAAATAATGCTCACATTTTGTTCTGCTAATGAGTATACAAGCTGCGGCAGAATGTCTCCTTTCACCACGGCCTCTGCCAGGTCATCATTGTAATTAGCTAAGCGGCCTAATGCTAAGGCAGCTGTCTGTTGTATGGTGGGTACTATGTCAAGAAGAAGAGGTCTCAACAGTGACATAACACCAGCATTCTGTAGGATTTCAATATTCTGCGGTCGTGTTGCCAATTCTGCCACTGTCTGCACAAACTGTGTCCGAGACTTCTGATATTGTTCAAAAACTGAAAATTCAGGAGGAATACATGTAGGCCTATGTACATATCATAAATATTTGACATATCACGAGATTATTATTTAAAGTACACAGTAATTAAAATTTACCATCTTACTGTAGACCTGTCCATTCCAGGTAAAAACTGTTCCGCAGGCTGGAGAAATGGAGCCTAACGTTACTGTATTATCCTTAATAAACCCACCCCCCTAATAAACGCGCCCCTTCCCCCGCTTTTCATGTACCCTGTATACCCAGAAAGTCAGCTGGCCTGAAAAAATCTACCACAAACCAGCCTTCTGCGTGTAGGCTGTAGCCGTGTCAACATATTTGAGCCACGGTCAGTGATGTGTGTTGTGAGCGTGGGTGTAAACGCGTATGCTACTGTTACATCAATACATGTAGCCTAGTTGTTGACTATTGTGCACGTTGTTTTAACACTGAGCCACCGACACCGTCTTACACGGTACAGGTGGACCAGCATTGAATAACTGTGAGTGTGACTGGGGGGACAGGCTTCGGCTTCACTTGTCTTGTGACTGTCTCGCGAATTTTGACAGTTGACCACACCTTCAAGTTAAAGTTTAACTACCAATGGCAAAGGCTTAGGCTGTAAAATAGCATACGAAAGCAATTCCCACCCGCGGAAACAGGACATGCAGGACGAGAGTCGATTCGATCTCGAGCAAGACGAGACTCGAGTCGTCCAGACGGGTGTGACCATACCCCGAAAAAGACCGAAAAAGACTAGAAACCCCGAAAAAGACCTGAAAAAGACCGAAAAAGACTTTATTTTCAACCGAATTCTGTTTATATGTTACTATAATCTTATTTTATATATTAGTATGTGTTCCAAACATGTATTTGCAAGTTTATTTTATGTAAACGATCGTAATACAGCCTACAGTAGGCCTAGCCTAGTTTGTAGTGTTCCGGTTTTACTGTCATTTGGCACTAATGCGCCACCTGGTGAACTTTATATCTCTACTAGACCTCTCAGCAAACACGATACATGAATGCACCCATTGTTGGTTTAAGGTTGGGCCAATATTTAACCAACATGGAACGAACATTGGGTGAATGTCTCGTGTTTGCTGGGCTACTTGTAAGCTAATTGAATTCATGATTATTGTAGGCCCTATTTATTTCGTGATTGGTCATATATTGTATGTGTAGATCTATTATAAATCAAGTACTAAAGCAAACACAAATATCAGATATGATACCTTTATTCTTACACTCAGTTATTGGTAACAACATTGTAGCATGCATAAACAATTGAATGAACAATACTTTTTAAAAGGTAGGCTTATTCAAGTTTGAATCTTGGTGACTGTGCATATGGGCCTATAATATATGATACATATTATTCTTTTATACAGATTAGGCCTAATAATTGTTTATGTAATATATAAGATACATTTCTAACGTTATTAGCAGTTATTTGCATCAGCTATACAAATTAAATTAAATCAATGTTTCACATAGCGTCAATGTCTTTGTTTTTTGTTCACAGTGGTAGTGCGTGCATTGATTTTCCTCTTGGTTTGGTTTTTCTTCTTGCCACCATCAGGGGCAAAGCGGCAGACTTCTTGGCCATCTGATGACACAACAACATTGTCAGCTGTTAATACTGGTGTTGTGAGTAGCCGCTCATAATGCGTCTTTTGTTGTTCGGGCGTTTTTCTCTCCCACAATGACGCATTCATGCACAGGCGTTTCTGAAGGGGTGGAATGATATGGAAGTTGCCCAGACCATTTATAATTGCGCGTTTCAGGTCTTTGTATTGCCCTTTAACTATAGAGTGGAGAGTGTCTATCAGCTGGACAAGACATTGGCCTTTCCATTGCACAGTTTGTTTTAGGATATGGTTTGCGGATTCACAGTTATTGTTGTACTGCCCCCGGAGTTCTGTCAGTAAGTGTTTCGTAAATTATCCTATTTACTTATTCCGAATATTTACTAATATAAAATATTTCGTTGTAATAATTAAACATATATGCGCTCATATAAATGTGTTCTTTTTAGAAGGCCTACCAGCAAAAACGGGACAGTGAACCAATGTCTTTTTAATGTTGGGCCAGCGCGGAAGACGCCGGAACAACATCGGCCAACATTGGTTCAATGTCGCAGACTGGGCGGTCTACGTTCGCACGTGAACAACTCAACACCTGTCACACATAGACCTAGCTCTTTGTTTAAGTGATTTTATAATTTAGATGTATTACGGCGCCTGTAGACGTTTGCAGTTTTCTATAATAATAATAATATAATTACATATCACATTTGATCCGGCCCACGTACAGTCACGGTATTTAATACGCCAGCCAGATCTATAAACAATGCAACTATTAGTATTAGTAGTGCCAGTGGGCCAGCTACGTTACGGTTTATTTCATGTATTCTGCCATCAAAATACGCCGGATACATACTTAGGCATAAACAGTAATATCAAATGGGATATAGTATCATATAATATAAAATTCGGTTGAAAATAAAGTCTTTTTCGGTCTTTTTCGGGTCTTTTTCGGGGTTTCTTGTCTTTTTCGGTCTTTTTCGGGGTATGGACGCACCGGTCCAGACTGCCAGAGGGCAGAGTCTCAGAGACACAGTCAAGCCCAAATTAAAAAAAAATGATAGGTTTTGGCTGCCCTGTTCAACTGTTGGCTGCGATTTTGTGGCTATGCTTACCTTGTAAAACTTGTCTCTGGCTCATTTTGAATAGATTGAGTTTATAGTTGGCTTGCACAAAAAGTGGCTTCTCCTTCTATAATGGAAAATGTCGGTTTGAGCTGAGAAAGTATTCAAACTTGGCTTTATCTCAATCCAAAACACTTCTGCGTTGCCAATGGCGTTACCAGGGTGGTGAGATTCACGTGATTTCGTACTGGCATGATACAAGTCTGGTGATATCGGTCGATACAATCTCGCTCATCCTCTTTGTCTAAGCCTGAGTTCGATGTTATTATACAACTGTTAAACAGTAAAAGATTAGGTATCAATTTCTAAAACATTTTATTGTGAACTTTTTATAATATACGACATCAAACACGATAAAGTTCCACATTGACTTCGCGACCATAATTTTTTGAAAATATGATCAAAATGTTGTCAAAAATGAAAGTAAAAAAATGGAAGTTAGCTTTTCGGTATCCAGTCATTCAATTCTCAAGCGATTGTCACGAAATTTTGCAAACATTATTATCTAGTCATTTGACAACAACCCTGAAAAGTTAGACCATTTGACAAGTAGCGCAATTTTTTTACAAAATTGTAGATCGATGCCAAATGACTAGGAAATAGGGTTTACAAAATTTCATGAAAATCGCTTGAGAATTGACTGAAACCCCATATTCCCATATGGATACCGAAAAGCTAACTTTTATTTTGGACCATCCTCCATCGTCGGACAGACTGTAGGGGAGACCGGGGCACCATGCATGGTCACCACGGACACCTATTTTACTTTTTGAATTAGCTTTAAATATTTTTGTAGTAAGGCCTACATAACGCATTCTATCCTAATGTTTGACTGTAATGCAATACCTGCATTCATGTTGGGTGCTACGTAAAAATCAATTTAAAAAAATCCAGCAAATGTACATGGTGCCCCGAGCTACATGGACATTGGGGTGGGGTACAATTAATGGACATGTCTACAGGCATGTTTGAAGGACTTCCTATGTCAATCAAAACATTTTTAATAGTGAAATGAAAAATAGTGATAGTGATATTTAAATGTAGAAATCTTTATTTTAGGGATAATATAATTTAAAAATATATATAATCTGAGGACGGGGCACCATGGACATTAATGCCAATAATGGGGCGCCGTGTACATCCATGGTGCCCCGTAGCATGTCCATTGTACCCCGTCCATGGTGCCCCAGCATGACGATTGTTATAAGTATAGCTTTACCTAGCTTAAGATAGAATTTTTTATTATCACCCATGGTTCTTGAAAAGCACAATATTTACTAGTTATACTATGTGATTCGCGTTTAATTTTAGTTCCAATAAGTGTTTAATGTATTACCAACCCAATAAACATGGACATAATGGGCCATTAATGTTCCTTTTGCTTTTAACCGGAATTCTAGTTATGAGACTGTCAATGCATGCCAGTATTACGTTACAGTGCCTGGATTGGGCCAATAATGTACATCTATCGTTTGCACAGCTTTTCTTAATCGGACCAATAATGGCAATAAGACAGATCCAATATTGGGCCAATAATGGCCCCCATTGGCGCAGATGAAAACGGATAGAAACTGGCTTCATAGTGGCAAACAAGACTCCCTGCAAACACTGTATAACTCCCATTTACGTCCTTAGAACGTAAAACATAAATGTAACGTTATTGGGACGTTCTGGAGACGTTAGGGTTATTATGAATACGTCCCTAGCACGTCCTCGTTACATTCATCCATGAATGACGAAAATGTGACCTAAACGAACGTTATATTACGTACAGTGTTTGCAGGGCTGGCACTTTATCCAAACCTGACTGAGCCATTATCGTTTGGCTGTATTTATTGTACATTTATCACAGGGCTGTAAAAAGTATTATTAAGGCTTTCAAATGACAAACTTGAGGGATACTTATAATGGCCCATGATAGGGCCATTTATGGTATTTCTAAAGCTTTAAAATTGTAAAATTAAGGTATTGCTAACTGCCTATTCGGACTAAAGGGTGGAAATATGATCTTAGTATAACACAATTATCACACAACAGACACATTCTATTTATTGTTTATTGCTCAACAATAACACATTGTAACAAAACTAGACATTGTTTCAACAGACAGATCCTGTATTTTCTGGTTGTTTACCAAACAGTCTGGTAAACAACCAGAAAATACAGCATCTGCAGTCAGGCCTGGCACATAAGTATTCTAATATCAGTAGGCCTACCACCATTTATTAAAATCTGCCAACTCATGGCACAGAGATAACACATTGTAACAAAACTGGACATTGAGAAAGCACACCCCCCCCCTCCCATGGATCATATGTACAATGTTATATTTGATTTTCAATAACAAAACATATCTGCAAATGACTCGTTTATGCTGTGTGAAAGTGAGCCTATCTACATCTGAATACTCTTACAATACATTTCTATTATTAGGATAGTAGTAAATTGTACTAACTTTGGAACAAGTGTTTGAAACTTATAACGTTTCGACTTGCTTCGGCAAACCTTGATCACATACTGATGTCCTGGCAGTGAAATGGCTCAGACATCAATGGGTGATCTACAAAAAGATCATTTCGCTGCCGTCTGAGCCATTTCACCGCCAGGACATCAGTATGTGATCAAGGCTTGCCGAAGCAAGTCTAAACGTCATACGTTTCAAACATTTGTTCCAAAGTAAGTACAATTTACTATTATCTATGTGATTCTTGAAACTATGAATAACATATTTTCAACTTATCTATTATTGGCGTCTAATATGCGAATTTTGACGAACAATCGACTAGTAGCATCAATGCTGCAAAATTTCAAATAAGAGAAAGGTGCAGCCAATACACATCACAAAACATAATGTATTATAGATGAAAACTGCTAAATTATATTGCATTGTTACATCTCTAAACAATGTGGTTATGCTGCAACACAATACACATTTCAACAAATATTCATACCATTTGTCTAACCGTAATTCCAATATTGACGTTCGATAGAAATGATAAAATCGTTAAGGGGGCTGATTTGAGTTAGTCTGTGCAGCCAATCGTTGTATTTGTTTGACATGCAAAATAGTAGCAAATATCGATTTAAAGCGACACAATCTGGCTAAAATCATAAAAAAATAAGTGATTTTATTTTGGCTTCTTAATATGACCACATGATGTAAACATGTCCATAGCCTAGAACTGCAAAAGTTTTAAAATTTTCGTGCTGTGCATTTACCAGTTAAGCGAGATATAGAGACAAAATTCCTGTAGTTTTTATTTTGGACATGCATGTCCGAAATAAGAAATCTGGAATTTTGTCTGTAGCACAACAATTAAAAAACTTTTGCAGTTCTAGTCTATGAACATGTTTACATCATATGGTCATATTAAGAATTAAACCCCAAAAAAATAAAAATCATTGATTTCTTGATGATTTCAGCCTGATTGAGTCGCTTTAAATCGATATTTGCTAGTATTTTGCATGTCAAACAAATACAGTGATTGGCTGCACAGACTAACTCGATTCAGCCATGGTATGGATGGTGGGACTCGCAGGGGTTAGATGTTGTGCATGGTACATTTATTCTCCAGAATTTTAGTTCTGCATCTCCTCCTGGATCATTCGACGCCTTCTCCCTCGATCTGCTGCATTGGCCAAATATGCCCTCATTGCAACATGCACCTCAGCTTGAGTGGAAACATAAATTTGCATCACTGCGTCTGAAAATACATTTATAACCATGACAAATCCAATCCATTTTTTCAGTGCGACTTTTGCTATTACAATATGAAAAGCATTCTAGCAACAAAAATATAATACCCCCCCCCTACTCAAACAATTGATTTTACTTTATCAATGCAAAGTATAATGCTTTTATATAATGTGACTTTAAATTTGGATGTATAATTTTATATTAGTCAAATATGATTTAACATAATGGGTCATAGATACAATTTACATGAGCCGAAGTAGACAGAATTGTAGAATTATATATATTATTTTAGCAAGGAAGATTTATCCAATGCCACAAAATTATCTGCTATAGGCACCCTGAATCGGCAAATGATCCATCACGCGGTCGCCCATCCTGGGTCGCCCGTAATTTGCAGCGATTTTTCCTAAATAATTTTTTTTTTTTGAGGTCGTGTGACCCTGGTTCGCGTGCTAGAAAAACCAAAATTCTCCCCCATAAATAGCAAACTACACACAGTACACTGGAATTGAGGTTCTATTTTGATAATCTGATTTTTTGGCACCTTTTCTCTCATAGAAAATAAAATTACAGTGCAAAATGTTATCGATGAAACATCGACGATCAAATTTGATTGAAGACAAGTGCAAGTCATTTAATCATTAGAGCAGTGGGCGATATTACGTGAAATTCAGTAAAATCGATATACATAACAAAGAAAGGATTTTGCAAGTTAAAATAATTTTCAAACAAAAATTATACAGGTGGAGATCGCCGGACATTTAAGTGTGTTGAATAAAAGTAAAAAAAAAAGTTTTGGCCAGTAAATATTATTTAAATGGCGAAAAAAGTGGTTCGCGATATCGGGCCTATGACTTGCGATTATAATTCTCAGTGATTCTGAGACTGAGTATTCAATTGATTTGTTGTATTGCCAGATTGGCATCATCATAAAATTGAATGACGATTCGTTGATTGACATGATTTGTGGCTGCAAAATGGAATGCTACAGTCAGTGTTCTTATATTGTCGTCCACACGAATTACGTTTATGGATCATTACAGGGCCTGTAAAGGCAAAATTAGGTCATTTTTTTATATTATCGCTCACACTAAATCAAACCGAATTTTATGCAAATACTCTGGGATATGTATCACAGAATGAATTATCTATGCGTTCTATGAATCAATTAAAAGTACCCTGACTAACTATATTGGTAACAAAATACATTATCAGTGAATAATGTTGAATAACGTTTACCATGTTTACTGCTAAATAACCTTGTCAGCGAATCGCGCGTTGCAGTCACAAGATGCGATTGCCACGCCCTCTAGTGAATGATCATATAATTATTACTCCACTATAGGCACCGAATGGGGCCATAATCGGTTTTATTAGTTTAACGTGAAATTAATGATAAATAGATACTTTCATAACCAATCGAGGCCCAATTATGTGATACTGTTACAAATAATTGAATAAAGGGATTTCCATAAAGGGCGATAATGGCATACCATATCCTGTAGTAGCCATAAAAAAAATGTATTAATCCATGACTGGCCCACAAGTAGCATGTTTACTGGGAAATTTACTTTTAACCACCAAAAACACATACTTCGCAATAGCTCACATACATGCATATGCCTTAATGTATCACTACCAATTTTTCTGCTGAAAAAGAATAGTTCAAAAGCATTCCCTAGAGGGCTGTGTTGTCAAAATTGGACAATACACTTTGCCAAAAAGACAGATGTTCATCGTGCCCCGATGTCCATATGGTTCCCCGGTCTCCCCTACTGATTTTAGCAGTAGGCCCTAGGCCTAGGGGCTTATATAGGCCTACTAGGCTAAGGCCGCCTACTCTCCAGCGGAGAGCAAGAACCTTTACGTGGTGCTGGAGCAGTGGCGCTAATACTTGCTCAATAACTGTAGAAGCTGACTCAACCTGAGACAGGCCAATGTTAGCCCAAAGATGGCTATCTGCTTGACTAGGAATCATCACGCTTACTGTGAGTTAAGACAGGGGGTGGCGCCTCTGACTTAACTAACAAGGAGAGCTAGGATTTGCTACTGTAGAAGCTGATTTAGCTGAGATGGCCCAATGGTAGTCCAAAGATGACTATCTTGCCGGACATGGAATTTAGTGGAAGCAGCGGTGGCTCTGACAAGAGCTGTGATGTGTGTGATGTTCTGAGCGACAGTGTCTACCTCAGAGTGTACTGACAGACTTGGACGAAGAGAAGACGCAAGACAGAACACTAGATTCTAAATCAAAAGAATAAAGGTGCATTATACCAAGCTCTTTTTTAGGACAACAATCAATACAATCCTGAGCTGCTGGCGGCGAGTTTGAACGGCTAAACACAAGACAACGAATATACAAGAACACTTATAGGGCTTTATGTTCTCCACTCAGATATTTATATCTGACAGGGACATATTATATTTCAAGGTCCGAAAAATCACTCTCAGCGCCTTCGGCGCTAGGGTTCCTCTACTACAAGGCCGCCTACTTATAGTCTGTCCGACGTACGTGGAGAGTGGTTCAAATTGAAAGTTAGGTTTTCGTTATCTAGTCCGTCAATTCTCAAGCAATTGTCACGAAATTTTGTAATCATTTCTATCTATAGTCATATGGCAACAACCTTGAAAATATCGCGAAATTCCATTTAGCATTTCAAATGTTAGACCATTTGACATGTATCGCAATTCTGAGAATAAACCGGCATGAAGTTATTGGGTTTATACATGTTATAGCTAGGAGCGTCATAAATGGATATCTACTACATGTCAAATGGTCTAACTTTTGAACTATACACAGGGCCCAACACTACTTTTTTAATAAATAAAGGCAAAGGCTATTGGCAGCGTGAACCTGTCAATACTGCAGTTCAAATTGTTATTGACAGGGTCACCCTGTCAATAGTGCATTTAGAACTACTGTTGACAGGGTCACCCTGTCAATAAAAGTTGAAACTGCAGTATTGACAGGATCCCCCTGTCAATACGCCTTTAACAAACACTGCTGACCGGGTCACCCTGTCAGTAGTGATCATTTATGCATAACAGACAGGGTGACCCTGTCAACAGTGCATCAGAATATGTTGTTGACAGGGTGAACAACAATCAATCAGGAGCTAAGAAATGCAACCAATCAGATACTGTCTTACATCGGTTTTACCCTGTCAGCATATGACTTGATTATGTTATTGACAGGGTGACCTTGTCAGCAGTGGGTGTTGATGTCTTATTGACAGGGTGACCCTGTCAGCAGTGGGTGTTGATGTCTTATTGACAGGGTCACCCTGTCAGCAGTGGGTGGTGATGTATTATTAACAGGGTCACTCTGTCAGCAGTGGGTGCTGATGTATTATTGACAGGGTGACCCTGTCAGCAGTGGGTTTTGATGTCTTATTGACAGGGTCACCCCGTCAGCTGCAGTGGGGGTTGATGTCTCATTGACCATGTTGACAGGGTGGTTTGATGTGTTATTGACAGGGTCACACTGTCAGCAGTGGTTGTTGATGTACTATTTACAGGGTGACCCTGTCAGCAGTGGGTGTTGATGTGTTATTGACAGGCAGCAGTGGGTGTTCATGTCGTAGGATACTTACTGTATGGGTGATAATAAACGGTTTTGAAAAGCCCTAATTTTGGTTGATTGGGGCGCAGTCCTGAACTTCGTCTATTCGGCTTGCCTGAATGAATGCAGCCATACTGAGCGTGATCAAATGGGTGATGCACAACCTTCGGCGATCCTTCTATTTGCAGCAGCAATGTTCTCGTTGCAGAGTACACTAAATTCTACTTGATGGCTGGATTTGAAGTTTTCCAACGTCTTATTCCACTTTTCCCACTTCGAGAAGGAGGCACTGGCCTATACTCTTGCAGCCATTTTAACAACCCTTTTTCTGGGAAGATAGAGGCGTGATGTGTGAGAAGCACCGATTGGCTAATCATCTCCCTGGCAATAACGCGTATAAAGGCACTATTGACAGGGGTGTCCCTGTCAATAGTCACTGCGCTAAAATAAATAAAAGGTATGTTCTTCAGTCACAAAAGTATATATTTTTCACCTGATATCGAACCTGATAATCTGTAGAAGAATTATGATTAAAGTATATTGTCCTTACCAATGAGTAATGTTGTTGGCTATATTGGTCATGTAAACTTGAAGTACGATTTGACTGAGAATTCATGGTGGCCATTTTTTTGCCTAAAATTTCCAGGTGGTACGTCAGGGGCACAGTGGTTCGGGGCACAGTGGTTCTTTATTAGAGATATCATTATCGGAAATGAGCCACTGTGCCCCACCTATGTACCACTGTGCCCCACTTATGATATTGTGTAATAACCATGTGATTATATTCGCCATTACATGGCTATATTGAATATTAATGTTATAAACGTATATATTTGGTTTATTAGAATATTATTAAATTAAGTGTGTTTATTTATTTTTGCTCATCCACCGTGCCCCATGCACCGAGTGATCCACTGTGGGCACAGTGGATCATGATTTTTATTTTTGTCAATTGACTATAGAAATGGCTAGTAACATAAACCACACAAATGACATATATTGTATAATTACCCTCAGTAGACCTCATTCACACAGCTTTAAATAAATAACCTATTTCCCATAAGTGTCATTGTGTGTCCAAAAAAATAAATCCGAACCATTGTGCCCCGGTCTACCCAAATTAATATCAGTTGAAAGTCGTTATCAATGGTCTAAGCGTGGATACATAATATTTTATTTTTGCTAAATATAAAATGTACAACAAAGCGCTAATTAGTTTGCATATTATGCCTCCATTTGAACAATTTCCAACGTTTTTCTAGTGAATACCAGCAGGACTTCTCGCTTAGGTTTTATGGTAGGCCTAGGCCTTTATAGGCCTAAACACATTTTAATCTAAGTTAAATGTTCTTTTGCAGAGGTTTTACAAGAAAACTGCTGCATTTGTCATGCTATCTGTTGCAAAGCATTCCCCACAAATTGCACAATCAGTAGTAGTATGCGGAGCTTTGGATGCTCTTGTAATATGCTTAGAAGAATTTGACCCTGGTGTAAAAGAGGCGGCTGCATGGGCTCTGGGCTACGTAGCTCGCCATAATGCTGGTCATACTGGCCCCGTACAGGTGCGATAACTGGAGCCAATATCATATTATTTATCACCAGGTGATCCTCATATTTGACAACATGCGCCCCCCCCCCCCCTAGGGCTTAACCACCTTGCTGAGATTTTCGAACTTCTTGCTGACAGGAAACAATTCTACAGATTTTTATCAGTTTTCCACTTGCTACTCCACATACTACTCAAGGTAAGTTTACATTGTATTACTAATGATATAAAGAAAAAAAATATGTATGTTTAGATTATGCCAATCTTAAGTGTTGTGAGCGATAAAAAGATAATTTTGTTGTATACAACTAGAACAGCTGTTTATTTTGAGTAATTAACTAGCCCTAGCTGTTGGCTGCTAATAGCAAAGTATAGGTTTCATTCACAGATTGAAATACATTATAAGGATTAAAGTGCCAGTCTTGCTATATCATATTGATTTATTCTTTAACAATGAGCAGACCTATGGCTATGAATGTATTATTTATTTTTTAAGATATGCCTGGCCTATAATCTCAAGCCTACTTTTAATCTTTTATAATTGTATGAATTCACACAATCATGTTTTATTGTAGATGCCGTGATGAAGAATAGCTTGCTGTCTGAAGCCAGTCTTGAAGCTATATAAGGAGAAGAATGTGAATATAGTGAGGATATGCTGTGGCTAATTATTACACCTGGCCGCTATCGTATTGGGATTTTGATAAACCCCGAGTGGAGAAGTAAGTTGGAGGAAAGGAAGATAATATAATAATAAAAAAGTACTCACATTTTGATGTCTTTAAAATCTGCAGTTGCCAAAATTTCCTTCGCCGAAGTTAATATAACTTGTTAACAAAGGGAAAGTTAGGGGTTTAATAGGTAAAGGTAATGTGTAATAGGGAAGATATGAAAATTGGTAAGAGGAGTGCTGATAGCGGAGGCAAACGGGGAAGTGACAGATTTAGTGGCAAAAAATGTATGGCTTGGCTGTGTACGTGCAAAAGGCTGCGGGTTGTGGAAGTTGTACACAACCACAGGGTGCAATCAAACGAATCACAATACCAATAATGGAGGCTAGAAGAGGACACCGGTCTGGAGATCCAGCTGTGACAAACACAAGACACTAAACCAACGTTGGCTCAATGCTGTCCCAGCTTTGCAGACGATGGACCGATATATACTGGGTTTATGGATATTGTAGAGAAGGACAGACTTACTGGATCTCCTATTTTGATTCAAATAACACATTTTATTACTTGTAACTAAAATCACAAAGAAGTGGTCAGCCTGGGAATTATCTGCACTCAATGAGCTAACATTTCAAAAGATAACTTTCTTTACAACATCAATACAGACTTCCACCAGGCTGAACCCTTCAGACCTCAGGGATTGTGGAAGAGGTGAATAGTCAAAAAAACACAGGAAAAAAAATCAAGAATGAGAATAAATTATAAAATAAAATACTTTCAGAAATTATTAATGTTGTTTTTATCACCAGTAACTGTGCCATTACAAGCCCATTACATTTTCGTAGCGGGCCTGTACAGGCATTGCACTGACTTGTTTATGTTGCCATTACTTTGCCAGTACAAAACCTTTACGATTTCCTAATTGCCCAGTACAGGCATAGCTTTGGCCATCTGATGGCAGCCAGTACAATGCCACTACAAAACCAGAATATTTTTTTTAATGGGTTTGTACTTGGCCAGTTAATCGCCACTGTGCAGATTGTTACTAGGCCTGTACAGAACAAAGGTATGAGACCATTATAAGAGAGTGTACTGTGCCACTACTGGCCCTTCACTAAATTGTTTGCTGGTAATTAAATAACTAATTTAAAGTAGCGTGTTTAGTTAGGATATATGGTTATTGGGCTAGATAATGGTAATTAACAGATAAGATCTTATCTTGAATATTATTGTATGAGAATACGGCCCCTGCTTACAAACATTTGCCAAAAATTATATGATGGAAATTAGTTGTGTGAGACCAATGTGGCTGCTATGGCCTGTTGCCGCATTCCATCCGAAAAACCAGTGCACAGCGAGAAGGTTCTTGAAATATGATGAAGTTGATGAAGTTGGGAAAGCCCCTAGTAGCTAGGAAGCACTTGAAGTAGATTCGTGAAACTAGGGTCTGGTTGTAGACTGCTGGGATGTTGAGTAGTTTATAAGTTCAGTTGAGTAGTTTCGCTGCTGTGCAGAAAACGTTCTACAGTGTAGATATATGTAGGGGGCCTATGCAAATACATTGAAATTGTGATGATTGTAGAGATCATGCTATTTCTTAGTCTCAAATTCAGATTTAAATAAGTAACAATTAAATTCTGCCAATCATGAGAAAATTTCGTTCTCGTAACAATAGGCTGCGTGCGACTGTAATATGCATCTACAGCTCGACTTAATTTATAGAATCATTTGTTAAAATTATTGACTGACAAAAGTCTATAAAGACTGCATAGTATAAATTTATTGATGAATATTTCCCATAATGAACATCCTTATTTTTTTATTTTTTTTAAATGTTCACCAGGAGAATCATTCTTCTTGACGTCAAAATCGGTCGCTCGCTTTGATTTGCATTGGTGCGTGTAGACTAGTGCCCATTGATGTAGACTGTACGGTTGTGTGATGTGCGGTGTGTATGTATAGCGGCACGCTGCTGTGCCTCTATTTGGGGAGGTGAGCGCTTCGGCTATCGTGCACTGTGTACGTGGTGTTCGTATGACTGTACGATCCGCCACATCAACTCATGACTCATTAACATATTTAGCAGCTAAGTATGTCGCCGACGATTGGCGAATGGCTTATCCTATTTGAACTTTGACCTCTCAGAAAACGTGTCAGGCACGACAGTATGGAAAAATAGACTATCAAATTTTCAATCACAAAATATCACACAACGTGTGACATAATTTGCATTATCTAGAAACACATATTAAAATGAAATCAATCTCTCTTTCCTGATTGAAAAAGATATTTTGGAAAAAATTAATCTTGTCTAGACTTTATTTCCAGACGCTGTTGCAGGCCTATTTGGCCTTGACCTGTGAGCGGCATTTGCCGTTCACGCCACTGATTCAAGATGGCAGCCTTATTTATGCTAATTATGCCAATCTGAACTGATGAGGCGATCTCGCAGTGCATTCCGGGTAGGCGGGAACACGTGGGGATATGCGGCAGCCAGATTAGCTAAATGATAAGGAAACCGGCTGCCAAGATTGCTGCCCTTACCGATCCATAGTAAAAATATATCTGCTTCCTCTGAAATAAAAGTATGGTTACAACCACAAAATATCGACCTACGGTCCTAACAATAATGTATTTATAGACCAAATAAGACCGTTTATTCACATTATTTCAGGTGAACAATCCTATTTAAAAACTTTCTGAGTCGAGGCGATATTTTTGGTTCGGAATTAAATTTTTACGTTCAACTTAGACAAGAAAAATTATTATTGATATTTTCTTGAATTGGCTGAGAAAATCGAATCACCAAATCATGGTGTTAAACGATTTATAATGAATTTAAAATATTTCCTTTCCAATCGCCAAAAACGGCGTAATTAGAAAGAAAAATCTTACAATTCATACTACGCATTCCAGCGTGTCGCCATCTTGGAAAAGATTGATCGTACGTGGTTGTTGTCCAAATTTATCAAAATTTTCGCAGTTTTTAGAGAAAACGCGTGTACTTCTCTTCAGTACCTTTCTAACTAACCTCACTGGCATTATTTATTAATGACTTACAATCATCACATACCTTGCAAAAAAATGATGTGTCATTTTTTAGAAAAAATCCCTCATTTTTTAAAACTATACTGGGCTGGCTCAAAACCAGTGGTTATGCACTGTCGTGGGGTTAGTGAAAAGTATAGATCTGACTGTAGAAGGTGCATGTTGATCAAACATCTTGGGTCACCGATAATAAGACAAGTAACTTAAGTCTAAGCCACTATCTTATTTCAATTCCCGTCAGGGCGACAGTACACAAATAACTTGACATTGACTTCATGAATGATGTTCTTGATGCTTTATTGATAATAATTCATAACGCCATGTACTGACACAAATGGATAGTGTTGGAATGTGGAACGCTGCAGCATCGGCCTCGTGGCTAGCTCTGCGGGGGCAAGACAGAGACGTCTGTCTTCCCGGCTGGCTGAGTCCCAAGTGAATGAGTGGAGCGTGTTTGACCGCGTGGGTTAGCGGTGGCAACGCCTACAGATGCCGAACTCTGCCAAACGAAACCAATGCTTGTCCCCACAAGCTTGTCCAAGAAAATATGTCCTCTCCGGGGCAGCATTTTTAACTCAATTTAGTTAATTTGGGGGCTATATTCAGTCCCATAATATTTTATGATCTAGACGTCGTACCACTTACAATTTTTTACTGGTCTTCCGGTAGGCTAACTGGCAGCAATTCGATGCTTGCTCGCCTACATCTGACTGTTTAGTGGTGTAGCCTACAATCAATTTGTACCGCTGAAAAAGCGTTTGCACGCCACTTCTAATAATTTTTTATGGTCACGTTAAGAAAATATCAAACAATTACAAATTTTAATTCGAATTTAGCTGGTATGAACAGCATAAACGGCCGCCATTTTGTTTCAATTCTCGAGTCTATACTATACAGCATACAGCTGTCTGGAAACGAAGCCGATTTCTCCGTCAATTCTCAATCAATTTTCATGAAATTTTACACACACTATTTTCCATTTATTTCGTGACTACCCTGAAAGTTTCGCGGAGTTTTGATAAGTATATAAAAAGTTAGACCATTTGACATGTAGTAAATAAATAAAAATGTTGCCCTCTATAAAGCCATATAGCTTCGTCTCAGAATTCTATTACATGTCAAATGGTCTAACTTCTACAATACTTATCAAAACTTCGCGAAATTTCCAGGGCAGTCACGACATAAATGGAAAATAGTGTGTGTAAAATTTCATGAAAATTGGTTGAGAATTCACCGATAAATCGGCGAAATTCAATAATCCTGGTCTTCCGGGATCTTCTGAATTTGAAAAAAATATGAAATAGAAAGTGTGCATTGAGTTTGCAGTTTTGGGATTGTAGAAACAAAGTGGTGCAATTAATGTGAAACTAAGGTGGGTGGGGTACGGGAGTGGGAAAATCGGTGGAACTTGCTCCTCTGGGCAATGGAGGCTTGAAGTCTCTGTAGCCCTGCGGAGCAGGTTACCACAGACGGAATATTGTTGGCTCGTATTGAGTGGATACGATCTGTCAAAATGAACCGCTGTATATTTGCACGTTTTTTGACACAAAATGTCAATAAATCCCATTTAACAACAAGAGTGCGTTTTAGTTTAAATCATAGGTTATATGATGTAATAAATATTTTACCTAATAAAGAAATAGCATGATAATATCAGTGAATAATGCGTGTTTGACTCTGAGCGATAATACATGAATTTACATTCCAACCTTGTATTTTCCCCGCATAACCAACCAATACACTGCTTTTTATACCTAAAGAACAGCATAGACCCCAATATTTTTATCATGAAAATTTGCATTTTTATAAAAAATACATTTTTGTATCTTGTACTGCTTTTTTTCGTGTTTTTTTCAGGATTTATGTGAATTTGTGAAACACTGTAATAAAAGGCATATTTTTCTTTGTTTGTTCTTTTTGCTCAATATTACTGGTAGAAATGAAGCCATCTCGCCTTTAATTTCATGATAGCTGCAACTAATAATTGAAAAGGTAAGTGGAACAGGCATGCTGAGATACCTGGGGTAGGCTGTACTAGTTTACCCAGGGTAAAACCTGGGTGAAGTTCTGTTGCCTGCCCTGCACTTCCTCATGGGGCGCACCGAGAGTAAAAATGGAAGTTTCATAGCTATAAGGATGGGAATCCATCAAAATTTTTCATGACCACCTCGTGGGAAAAGAACAAAAGAAACGGAGGCCAGAGGCTATGCCCAAATTTATGATTGTTATGCAGGGCACGAAATAAGGATTGTTGGCCTGGTTGTCAGATGAACCACCAGGTCAACTTTTCAGGTTGTTTGCAAGATTTTTTAGTTGTCAGAAGTTTGTGAAATAAAAACATGAAGAAACAATATTTATTTTTCAAAATAAATAAATTTTAAAACACTACAGAGAATGTCAGAGAGATTGCAATGGGATCTACCAAAACCCCAAGCTTTGATCAGTTGATATCGAGACTCATGTAGATCTTCTACATGGAGACATTTGCAGCTGACCTTGAGAGAGAAGAGGATGGACATTTTTGGACCTTTGAAGAGCAGGACAAGCCCCACCCATAAGAGCAATCTGGGATTATCACAGCATTCACATGGTTACTGAAACCTATCTTTGTATCATATACATGAGAACATTCATTAATAATTGAGCCCTTGCACGTTTACATATGGACTCCATGCAGATGGCCTTGCAGATGGACTACTGTGCACTTCGATGACTGCAGTATCTACTTCATTTAAGCTGAGATGAAAATTTTATGGACATATAATAATTTCTTATGATCAAATACAACAATGCTCACCAGATTTTTTAACTTACTCATATTCTTCCTGGCAATGATCATCATATAGGCTACTGCTAAGACTGTAGCGCCCTCAGCGGCATTTTTTGTAACATTGTTTAAAATGATTATGTTCTCTTCACCAGTGTTTACTATATCTACCTTAATACTCAATGTGTTATGTTAATATTACTCCTCACTGTTTGCTCTCTTATTTAGCTGTCCTGCATATTCATATCTACCGTATGTCTAATTGTGATGATTTTGTTGATTATATATATCTACCACATCATATTCATTGATTCATTTCATAACTCTACCTACTGCTCTCTGGCGGGCATTTTGGCTTTGTCTGTATTTGATTATTTGAGAGAATTTGCCAGTATACCTCTGGCCCTCCTTGGGGGTTTGAATCTGTTACAAAAAAACATCAAAACAAATGGCTCTCCCAGAATTCTTCATTGCATTATGTAAACCACTGGTGGTTCACTGTGAACCACGGGGGGTTCACTGTGAACCGCCCTTTATGGCATGTGTACATGACTTCCACCTTATATAGGGCAGTGATTATCATCAACAAATTGTACCCTGATGAATTTTAAATAAACGAAACCGGTCGGCACCATCTACATCAGCCTTTTTATGCCCCGCCCGTAGGGGAAGGGGGATTTTAGTCGCGCCAGGATTTTGTCCGGCGTCACGTTTTCTTGTGGGCGCAAAAACTCAAAAAGTGCTGGTCAATTTTTTTTGAAATTTTAACATGACATTCCTACCAACATAGGGATGTGCAAGTGATTTTATAGAGATGCTACCAAAATTCAAAATGGCTGCAAGAGGTCCACCCCAAATTTTTTTGTGGGCGCAAAAACTCCAAAACTTAAAATCGGAAATTACTATCACATTCCCCACGATGTGGAGATGTGCAAGTGATTTTTTTAAGGTTTTACTGAAATTCAAAATAGCCGCCATGAATACACTCCATATTTTTTTTGGACGCAAAACTGAAAAATTGAAGTCAGTAATAATGCACATTGTACAATCACATTACCCACCATCTGGAAATGTGCCTGTGATTTTACTGAACTTTAAAATGGCCACCATAAATCAACTTTTAAAATATTTGTGACCGCAAAAAGTCTAACTTAATTTATGGCGGGGGATGATACTACAGGCCTCTTGTTGTTATGATATTCTGCCGATGATCGTCGTTCAGGACTTCTATGGGCTTCTTCTTTTTCATTATTAACCCTTACACTGCTGCATAAAATTTGCAAATTTGCAGCTTGTGTGGTTTCCCACTAAGTAATATCTGGCACGTTTTTTCTTCAAAAAAACATCTGATAAACAACTGATATTAAAAGCCATTATATTACAAAATCAGTCAGTTAGCTATCTTTAAAGTGCAAATAGAAAAACACAATGAAAGTGAAAAAAAAACAAAAATTATTTTATTTTTATTTTTAATTTTTTTTTTAAAGAATTTACTCGAGCAGGCTGCGCTTGGTTTATTTAGGGAGACTATAGTCGCCCATAGCAGTGTAAGGGTTAATTAACTGTTATCTAAGCCATTAACGAGTTAATAATCCAGGTGGGGCTAATCCGGTATTTTGCCAAAAGAGGTAGATTGCTCAAGGTGCTACTTCCTGCATTTTAGCCACAATTTCACTATAATCTGGAAAGCGGTCAAATTTGCTTATAAAATCGATATGCAGTGGACAGGGCCTTGCCCTAAAATGGTATCTTCACCTTCTCCTTGTTTGATAAATATTCCTTTTCGTTGTGATTTTACCATCGAAATAATTAGTAATCTCGCTAATCTGAACACATTGTTATGATGCCAAAAGTGGTGAAAAATAGTAAAATCTGCCTCGCAAGATACCTGTATTAAGGCAAACTTAACACTCACCAGATCTCGCGCTGTCGGTGTCCCACATTTTTATCTTTAATCTCCTGTACTAGGCTTACATCAGCTTTTCTTCCTGCATTTCAGGAAAGTTCAGGTCAACACAGCCTTTTGAATTAAGGGCTGTGTTCGACTGAAAGCGGAGAGAAATCCGGGGATTCCTTTTTCTCAGCCTATCATGTACATCCTTGCAAGCTGCATGCAGGCTTGGGGTTTGGTTATACATGTACTAAGATATAATAGTTTGTTTCTGATATCTAAATTTTTATTTTTTACCAACTGATACTTCCTCTGAAGTCCCAAAAAATCTGTAAGCCAACTCACCAAAATGGAATGGCCTTAGTATATGATTTCAAGGCAACAAACAGATTACCTTACAGAAGCGTTAGTTATTAAAATTTAGTTGTTGTGGCGTCATAATTGATGCTTATGAGAAAATTGGAAAAATTTTGCAGAAAAAAGAACAATTCCACATTCATCTGCACTTCGTGTTTTGTCAATAACAAAGTTAGTAGTACACTTATTGTGCATAATTATCGGGTTTATAGATCTAAAGCTGCATAACTGTTTTGTTTATTTTAATCAAAATATTAATCCATGGAGAATGGTGTTTTATTTTTTTATTTTACTGCTTCGGTTACTGAGTTATTAGGGATTTAAATTTGTTGTTTTTTAATATTGGTGCCCCACCAAAACAAAGACCTGATCACAGCGGAGTAAGACACATTGTCTGTATAACCAGGACATAAAAAGTAGCAAGTGGCAGATAACGGTCATCATTGAAAAAAGAGTGGAAGACTTTTAAAATTATTCTTATTTTTTAAGTGATCATAGATACATTTCACCGTACAAAGTGTATTGCCTCATGTCAGTTAGACATATCTAGAAGTTATTACTTTTTGTGATATGAGTCATATCTGCATATAATGTCATGTTTAATTTCGGAACCGGTATTCAGAATGCACTCACTTGAAAAATAGGACTTTTGTTTAAGTATGGTGCTTTTAAGTGTGGGCCAGCATCTGAGCCTTTGGTCCGCCATTAAGACGCTCTCCCCCAACCTTGGGAAATTGCAGTCCGAAATTACACCAAATTCAGTGATGTAAATCATCTTTTTCTCGCGCAGTCTTTTATTTGATACCTCATAGGCATCTCAAAATATAGTGACAATGCTATGAGTGAATTCAAAGTGCATTTTGAGTGACAAGAGAAACACGATCTATAGTGACAATGCTATTCGAAAATATCAGAATATTTTATTCCATCGTTAGTCATCACATACAGTTATATAAATAGCGAAATGCGGTAAAATAAAATAATAGTAAAAAAGCAGCCTTTACGGTACTGGTAGCTGAGTTCCCAGCAAACAAGAGGCATTCAAACATTGATGGGTCAATGTTGTACCAGCGTCGTAGAAGCTGGACCAACATTGAGCCATCAATGGGTCAGTGACTCGGGCCTGCTGAGTTATCATAGGGGCTGACCTACATGTAGTCTTAGGACACCAACCTGTGGTTTGTGTGAGCTTGGCATCGCAGCCAACAAGAGGCATTGTCCAGTGTCAAACTAGTTCTGGGCCATCGTCTACAGCTCTGGCCCAGCGTTAGACCAATGCGGCTCAACGTCTCGTGTTTTTTATTAAGGGGTTTGATGTTGGTCTAATGTAACATTATATTGGCCCACAATTAACCACTATCAGTATTACGTACATATTGTACACAGACGGACCGATTTACCACACCATATAACTTGATGGTGTATCGCGTCATGATCTAATCCAGCTACATTTACATCGATTTTGTCCATTTATAAAGCCTTTAAAAATATATGAATGATTGTGTTGAACATTTTAGGATATTTCGGTCGAAATAAACAAAACAGTTATGCAGCTTTAAACAACATACACTCATATTCCAACTAACATAAGGTTGTATTTTGTTATTGAATTGACGCTTCATCGACTATTAGCAGGGTTTTTTTGTTCCAAATTGTGAAGAATGTGTATGTATACAATATTCCCACGTATCAGACGGTAAGATCAGAGCAGTCGCCGCTAATTGGTGTCTCATAGTCAGGACACAGGAGGACACACCTGCAGCACTGATTGTCTACCCAAAGCTGGGCCGATGCCATCAGCATGTGGCCCAATGCTGTGAAAACATTCAATCGTCCTTCAGGTATACAAATAGTTTGTTTGGGTTACTTCTGGTTTCATAGAAATGTTGATTAAAAATATTTGTAAAAATATGAAAAATCTGAAAAAAATAAAAACATGATCCGTGGGATACACTACTTCAGTGCGGAATTAAAAACGAAAATTGATGTCATCCCAAGGGGCTGCTTTAATTAACAATAATTGCAAATGTTTGTCTGAAATTAAAGAAATATTATATTTTGTTACCTATTTGCAGTTATGTCCCACCACTACAACTTGCAATGGTAGAAATTTAAATTAGATGGCATATAAAAAAAATAATTTGCATTCTGTGGGTCTACTATTCTATTTCATAAAATAATACGTTTTAAAAGTAGTAATTATTATTTGTTATCTATTTTTGATGACATAGCAATACTCCCAATATCTGGCTTTTAGATTCAATCACCCATGTGAACTTAATTGTGAGAAATATTTTTAAACCTTAATGTGAAAAAATCTGACGTAGCATTAAATTAGAAAGCATGACAAGCAGTGTAAGAAAATATGGATTATACTATTATAATACCTGAAAAAATGATCATGATTTATATTAACTGTATTTCCTTGGATTTGGTAACCTGCAGATTTTCAATTTATTGGTGCATTAATTATGACGTCACAATTAAATCTTTTATATAGCATTACGTCAGGGTACACTCAACGATCTAATAAGTTGTAGAAGTTGATTTTATTTTTGATGAATAACATACATTTTGATGCTAAGCAACCAGTATATCTAGTTAAAAATGCTCAAAATGATGTTGTAATTCACAAGTGTCCCAATTAATTTGCACAGCACTGTATGCTTGTTACTCTTTATAGGATTTTTTAAGATCCTATTGATGCGATATTTTTTCACACTTCTTTTATTATAAAGCATTAAACAAATTAACTTTTCCAGCCTAGTTCAATGTGGTTTTAGTTAATTCATGCCAAATCATAATGGTTGTCTTAACCTATATGTACACTCTTCTTTTAGATCCGTACATTTGCTTTCAAAAGACCAGACACACCAGAGCCGGACCAGGAATTGTTTGAAAAACATCTGAAAACAAGAGGTGTAGGCAAGAAGTCAATGGAGAGAGAAGTTTTCCCTGGCGAGTTTTCAGCAGAACAGCCAAAAGGAAAACATTATGATAAGAAGCCATTCAGATTAGAGCTGATTCCTGGGAAAAAATATGCTTGGTGTACTTGTGGACACAGCAAAAGTCAGGTTAGTGAAAAATAACACACTCGACCGTTGACGCCAATGTGCTTTGTCAACTGTCTTGTCAACCAATATTCTCCCGCATACTGGCAAACTCACCTCTAACTTAAAGTATGTGCTTGTAAATGAATTATGTTAACCCTTTAAATGCCAAATTATTTATTTGAATTTTTTCACCACTTGAAGTTACATCTCGCTGACGCGATGCACAACTTCAAGTGAGTGAAAATTACTCAGATTTAACAGAATGGAGGTTAACTATTTTAAAACCTTGCTGATTGTTGTCACATTCTATCTTTAACATGTTTAAAATGTGGTACTTAATATGTTAATAAAAAAATGAAAAACCAAATATAATCAGGACCGGTCGTTAAAAGGATTAAGATTGCACAGACACATGAAGTTTATGAATTGAAGTCATATTATGATTATACAGAAATCACACATAAAATATTGATGATCATGGTAATTAAATAAACTTGTTTGATGCCATTAGTAAGATTAGGTTTTTGTAAACTGCTACTTTTGTATGTGTTATTGTAGCCGATGTGTGATGGTGCCCATAAGCGCCTGGATGGGACATCTGTTATTAAAACAACACCAAAGTTTCGACCACATTTTTTCACAGTGGATGAGAAAAAGGAATATTGGCTGTGTAACTGCAAAGCTACTTCTAATCGACCATTCTGTGATGGGACACATAAAAATCAAGATATCCAGGACGCTGTTCGATAATGACTGGCATATGGTCTCTTGGCTATCAAAAGATCATGCTCACCTGTCGTAATAGTAGCTATGACCTTTTAATTCCAAGGGAATTATATTAATCATTATTATTTTTAAATATATACATAATATGTTACTTTTTTTCCTTATTATACTTCACACAAAAAATCAGGCTCTTGCTAATTTTGCTGCTGATGATGAGCATGTGAGTTCTCCACACAGATGTCCAGGACCTCCCATATTTTCTTTGAAAATGGTATGGTGGAATTTGATTGAATCCCCCATATTTCAAAGATTTATTATACATTTTACAAGGAAAAGCTCTGTGTAAAAAAAACAAAAAGAAAAGTTATTTAAAATGTACATGATGTACTGTATTCCTACAATTCTATAACTTCTATAATTACGATTTTTCCTACAGACCTATGAAACTCATAATATTATATCTAAATGGTATATGTGACCCATCTACGCATACATGTAATCAGTCGCAAAGCACATTTTTTCAAAGTGCAGAAATGCCAAAAATTATACAATATATCATTTTTTTTCAATTTATACATGTAAAACTACACATTTTTTGATAAAATCTGGGTGGTTTGTTTGACTGGATTGCAAATTATTTTGATGAATATCTTATAAAGGGGTGTCAAAATATTGATTTTAAGGGCAATATTTTTAAAATATTGCTACATTATTGCATTATCTCATTTTCTGAAAAATTTGCAATGTGACTGATTTTGTGCAGATGGGTCACATACATATTCCTATTGTCTTTTTTCACCATAACATGATTAATGACTTTGTATTTTGTTTGT
The DNA here is from genome assembly GCA_964017125.1 of Flabesymbios commensalis. Taxonomy (NCBI): domain Eukaryota; kingdom Metazoa; phylum Annelida; class Polychaeta; order Terebellida; family Flabelligeridae; genus Flabesymbios; species Flabesymbios commensalis. The sequence continues at coordinate 39,474,706 of OZ024910.1, read as the reverse complement.
ATTGAGTGACTACCAGTGAATAATAACATTAATTTCCCGACCATGCGTTCTATTTTCAATTGTTTTATTTTATGATTGAAAGAAGGCAGTTGACAGGGTGACCCTGTCAATACTGCAGTTTCAACTGTTATTGGCAGGTTGACCCTGTCAACATTTAGAACTACTGCTGACAGAGTCACCCTGTCCATAATGAATTAACCAACCCTACTGACAACGTCACCCTGTCAATAGTGGTCATTTGTGCATAATTGACAGGGTGACCCTGTCAACAGTGCATCAGAATATGTTGTTAACAGGGTGAATAACAACAAATCAGGAGCTAAGAAATGCAACCAATTAGTGCCTGTCTTACATCGTTTTTACCCTGTCAGCAGTGTGCATGGGATGTCTTATTGACAGGGTTTAAATGCGCTTCTATTTTTATTAGTCATAAAAGTTTCACTCTCCTTGGGGTGTAAACCGGATGTTGTGGATGTCCTACAGTGTTGTGAGTTTCGACTAACATCATGAATATGGTCACCCAATTTTTTTACATCTACCCTCAATCGGGTGAGATTTTGTGTATCCGCAAGCAGAGTGCCTGCTAGACTTCTCAGTAATCTTTTTATGTTGGTGTCTATGTCGTGATTGTGCGTATTTTGAAATGTTCGGAGAACAAATTAACTTCCAGCTCTTCCTTTCTGACGAGATATACATAGTAGCGGGGCAGTCCTTCTTGAAAGCTTCTGAAACATGTGAGAAAACACCAATATGATCAGATAATCAACAATATATTAAATCTTATTGATGTCAATTAAAAATACTGGCTGCATAATAATGGCTGCATAATAATTTTATATATACAACATGTTTCATATATACATGTTGGCTAGTTTAAAAGAAGGCGACCCTGTCAACAGTAGCTGGCAGGGTCGGCTTATAAGCAATGGATGGCAATGTTATTGCCAGGATCACCCTATCAGCAGTGGACGCGATCGTGTTATTGACAGCGTCATCCTCTCAGAAGTGGATGTGATTGTGTTATTGACAGGGTCACCCTGTCAGCAGTGAACGTGATTGTGTTATTGACAAGATCTACCTGTCAGCAGTGTGTGTTGATGTCTTATTGGCAGGGTCACCATGTCAGCAGTGGGTGTTAATGTCTTATTGACAGCGTGACCCTGTCAGCAGTGTGTGTTGATGTCTTATTGGCAGGGTCACCATGTCAGCAGTGTGTGTTGATGTCTTGTTGACAGCGTGACCCTGTGAGCAGTGGGTGTTGATGTCTTAATTATTGATAAGGTGATCCTGTCAGCAGTGGATGTTGATGTTCAGATGTTAGAGACATGGTTAGTATGGGGTGATTATAGACGATTTTGAATAGCTCTAATCCGATTAATTCAGAGAAGTCCTGAACTTTAGCTCCTCTGCTTGTCCGAATGAATGCTGCCATAAGCCTACTGAGCGTGAGCGTATTTGTAATCATAATGGCTGCTGCAATCTTCGGCGATAGCCTTTTACTTATATTTGCAGCGGCAACACTCTTGCTGCAGAGTACACCAAATTCTACTTGATGGCTAGATCATTTTGAAGTTTTCCAACGTCTTATTCCACTCTTCCCAGTTTGAAAAGGAGGCACCAACCTTTTTTCTGGCAGCCATTTTAACAACACGTGTGTTTTTTGCTGGGAAGATGGAGGCGTGATATGTGTGGGAAGCACTGATAGGCTAATAATATCCCTGTCAAAAATGGGTATAAATGCACTTTTGACAGGGGTGTCCCCACTTCGTTAAAAGAACGCAGTGGCCATTAGCAGGGACAATCAGAAAGGGTTATGTTGTTGTATTACTTTTTGGCATTTTGGCCTCACCGTAATTTCTGGATCACATAAAATAACTAGACAGTCAGTCTGAGATAGCAAGCCCCCGCCGAATTTAAGAGATTGCTCATTGACCCAGAACACATCTCTGGCAAAATGAATGAAGACTAGAAATATGAATATTAAGTTGTCTTTGTTGTAAAACAAAGGAGATAAGCAGAAAAATCCGTAGTAACACGATGTTACTTCGTTCAAAGTACTAAGAAAAGAAACAAAGAACATTTAAACCTTGTCAATAAAACATACCATACAAACTGCTGTCAGGGTAAAACCGATGTAAGACAGGCTCTGATTGGTTGTATTTCTTAGCTCCTGACTTGTTGTTATTCACACTGTCAACAACATATTCTGATGCACTGTTGATAGCGCTTATAAGCGGAGCGAGTCGCCTGGTCCACGGCTACACTGTTGAGAGTGTCACCCTGTCAATTATGCACAAATTACCACTGTTCATAGGGTGACCCTGTTAGCAGTGTTGGTAATGCAGTATATAAGACATGTCTACAGTAACCCTAAATTAGCACACATTTTAGCCAATCTGTAAAAATTCGTAGGAAGCTAATTTCAACTGATTAGGGTGGGTACGGGTATGGTCAATGACCAAGAAAAATAAGGTGGAATAGGGGTTGAGGAAACTTTTTTGTTAGAGAAAATCAGAAATGGCCGCCACTGGCACATACATCCTCACATAATTTTTAAACCATTTGCCACAAAATATGGTGTTAGATGTCTTTTCCCACTAATTTTGACATAAGAATTACATTTCTGCAGTTATTTCAGCATTTAATTGTCCCCCTCGACAGAAATCCAAGATGGCCGCCATCCGCACATATCACATTATAACTTTTGAACCACTGCTCTAGTAGCTGATGGTGGACTGGTCGTGTATATATCCAGACCTAATCTCTTCAGCAATAAACTAACTGGAGGCCATTGAACAATTATTGGTCGGTGATGCATTTGGCACTGACACCAAAGTATGTACAATACCCCCCCCCCCCCACTTATGCGGTTTATCACCGCCAGCTTTTACTGTATCTTTCGAACCGTTTGGCCCAGAAGGTCATCTGACCCCTCAAGCTTTGTGCAATGGATATTTTATGGGTGGGGGGGGGAGGGTAATATAGTTGTATACCCTAACATCGATGGTTTTAATAGTAGTCCAGGAATTTTAGGCATTTTCAAGGGTAAAGATGGAAAAAAATAATATAAAGCTGAAAATTTCAGGAGTTGTTCAGATGGTCATCCTTAATGACCTGTGAAAAGTCCCAAAGTTTCCCAGGAACGGAACATGTTTTTTTTTGCGAAAATCCAAAATGGCCGCCAGAGGCCATTCAAAAATTGTAACATACGAAGAAGTTAACATATATTCCTTTGTAATAACTCTTTTTCACTTATTTTTTTACGGGGAACTCATTCCAGGTCTTTTTTAATTTTCAAAGCCTCTTTCGTGGCAGATAGGATCCTTTAGGATCCTATCTGCCACTCTAACGAGTGTCAGATAGGATCCTTTAGCTCCGAGGCGACGAAATGTCATATGCATTTAGATGCACTAAAAGAACTTTCATAATATGATAATCAATATTATTTTGTGTGGTGGGCATTTTTTAGTTTGACAGGTTTATTGATTTTTTTGTCAAAATATAGAAACAAAGATAAAGCAATTTAGAAATTGTAAACATGTTAAAACATGCTAAAACATAACAATATCAAATAAAAACTAAACAATCGTATGAGTAGCGTCAATAAAATAATTCAGGTAGATCTATTATTACATATTATGGTTGTCATATTTAAAAAATCACCGTCATTTTGATTTAAGGTTTGGCTAACATGCTGTTCTCACACTACACTCAGGTGTATATACAGACCAATTTTGGTGCCGTTATCACCATTCATCAATTGATATTACACGTTTGTATGCCCCATTGAGGTTTTAGGATATAGACCTACACAGCTGAACCACACTACAAAATGTCTGTCATCTATGCACGTGTCGTTATTTCAAGTGAATATTGCTTTACGTTGCTTTCTGCACAATCACGGCAATATCGTGAAAGAAGGAAGGGACTATGCCCTAGTCTTATCGAATAACTTCAAGGGTTCTTTATAGTGCACAGGGCAATAAACATCACTGCACACTCCATGCTTTTGAACCGTTTGCAGCACTGTATAGGCACAACCTCGATGACTAATATCCGACCCGACCAGGATTTGAACCCAGTAAATCTGAGCTTCGAGCCACATCAGGACGGCCTCGTTATTTCAAACACAAACAAACCTATTCGGGTTCCTATTAATGTTGCATCAAATATATATAAACATGATAAATTGGGTAAGGGACCTTCCCTAGGATCCTGCAGGCTCGGGTGTGATACCTCGCATTAGACCTTTATGCCCACATGTGAGGTGTGAGATCTTGCCTAGGACCATAAGGGTCTAGGTGTGAGTGGTCGCCTAGGACCCTGCAGGCTCCAGTGTATGACCTCGCCTAGGACCCACCGGCTCGGGTGTGAGTCCTAGCATAAGACCATGCGGGCTCATGGTAAAACATTACCTATGACTTGTAGGCTCGGGTTTGAGACCTTGCCTAGGACGCTGTGGGCTAGGGTGTGAGTCCTTGCCTAGGACCTTGGCGGCTCGAGTGTAAGTCCTTTCCTAAGACCATGCGGGCTCATGCTAAATCCTTGTCTAGGACTTGAAGGCTCGGGTTTGAGACCATGCCTAGGACGTTGCGGGCTCGGGTATGAGTCCTTGTCAATACCATGCGCGCCTGGGGTTAATCTGTAGGGTCAGGTGTGATACCTTTCCCAGGACCTTGTGGATTCGAGTGTGAGTTCTTGCTTAGAACACTACGGGCTCGGGTGTGATTCCTTGCCCATGGACCATACATGTGCGTGTGTGAGTCATTGCCTAGTGCGGGCTCGGTTGTGAGACCTAGTCTAGGACTTGTAGGCTCGGGTGTGAGTCTTTGCCTAGGACAATGCAGCCTTGTGTGTGAGACTTTGCCTATGACCCTGTGGACTCGAGTGTGAGCCATTGCTTAGGACATTTGCTTAGGACTCCAGCTGAAGCAGTAGTAAATAACATTTATCACTGACATATCTAAATGTGCAAGAATTCCATGGCAACCAATTACCACCAACAGACTGGGGATGTCAATTTTAAAATAAAAACCTGTAGCCAGTTTTCACGGAGCTGGATGCAGCACCTCCCAAATTAATGAAAATGATTAGGTGTGGTTGCCAAAGTTGGTTGCATGTTACGATGCAGCAGGTCTGCGAGGTACACAAGCTGAATGAGAACTGGGTACAGTAAGTCATCTCGAATTAATGAAATTCAGATTGATGATTAGGAAAAAAATGGCACAACTCTCAGACTAACGTTGTTTTATTGATTGTATATGATGTTTTGATTATCATGTATTATGAAATAAATACATTAAAATGTGTACTGCATATTTTTTTTGGATATAGAGTTATTTGTTACTGGTCATTAATTACTGGTAATGTATAGATTTAAAAGCCTATATGTATTTCGAATACGAATGACAATTGTTCCAAATGAAGCCTTAGATAGCGGCCATCTTTGATTTATTCTTTAGCGAAACCTTAAAAGTTACTAATAACTTTAGAAATGAATTCAGCATTAAAAATCATGTGGAAATGAGGTATTACATTAAAATATATGTTAAATAGTTCAGGAATTACAACTTCACCATAACGCTTAGCAGCCATTTTGAATTTTGTCAAAAAAAATATGTTCCACTCCGAAAAAAACCTTGGGCCTTTTTACAGGTATTAAAGAAGGACATACTGGTAGTCTATAGATTTAAAGCTTATCTGTATCTCAAATACTAGTGACTTGCTCCCAATTAAACATAAAATGGCAGCCATCTTGGATTTATTTTTTAACGAAACCCTAAAAGTTACGACTAGCTTCAGAAATGAATTCAGCATTAAAATCATGTGGAAATGAGGTATTACATTAAAATATATGTTAAATAGTTCATGAATTACAACTTCAACATGGTGCTTGGCGGCCATTTTGAATTTTGTCAAAAAAAAGGATGTTCCGCTCAGGGGAAACTTTGGGACTTTTTACAGGGACAGGTCATAAAGGAGGACATAATGAACACTTCCTGAAATTTTCAGCTTTATATTATTTTTTCCATTTCAAAACCTAAAATTCCTGGACTATAGATATCGACCTAAAACTGAATTCAACATAATCAACCTTTACGACAATTTATCGTGTTGATTATCCCCTTCTGTACATTTCGCACATTGTAAATATTGTAATTGAACCATTGCTGGTTCAATGCCGGACAATCGTCTACGACGCTGGCCCAACACTAATCTATCACCGTGTCTGTTGTATAAATTGCGCAAAAACCGTGGCATTCAACCAATGCTGTTCCAATGTTGACCCACAGTCTTCGACGCTGGCCCGTCATTGAAACAGCATTGGGTGATTGTACCGTGTTTTCTGACTGCTGCATTATGCTGGTGTCGCTTTAACATCCCGGCGCCAGAAACACCAGATAACACAATACATTGGCCCAATGCTGATGTGATGATGGGCCACCGTCTACGACCTTGGGCCAACATTAGTTCCACCAAAACCCTGTAAGCTCCTAAACACAAATATAATCGTAACTATTTTTTTTCTGAATACTTTCAAAGACAAAATGTTCCTAACCATAAGGACCTGAACCGTTATATTGCACATGTTCATAAGGACTGGTGTACAGAAATGTGAATAGTGTCCCACACGTAGCACCCCTTTTTACCCTAAATAGCCTAGGTCACATAAACATAATAGGATACCGGCCGGATTTTTTTGAATAATGAATATTCAATATCTAAATTTTCAAATATTCCCCTCTATTCCGATTGGTGGTTATACATCGCTGCTTCTGCAAGGCTCTGCCTGCGACCTCGAGAAGTCTAGCCTTGCTGTAGGGAAGATGGATATAATGGTCATTCAATAATCGGCATACATTTTTGAGGCTCAAATGGCACTATATTACAAATTGCTTTGATTTGCTTCGTATTTCGAAAAGCGCAATTATTGTTATTGTAAATAATTAAAAAATGGCGGCCATCTTGAATTTTAAGGTGAAATATAGGTCACATAATACAATAGACATCATAAATGAATTTCTCGACTCCAAATTATATAGAAATTATAAAATTTACATTTCTGTACGACGAACCATCGAAAAATAGGGTTGTAGGCCTATTTCTATTTTGGCGGCCATTTTCTTTTGTTAATTTGAGGTGAAGAACACAAAATAGAGATTGTCATCCGGCAGATTCGAATTCAGCACACCCAAATTATGTAAAAAAAAGTGGATAAAAAACTCTACTCAAAAGTCTAGTCCTAATAAGTCCATTACTTATGTGTTAACACGGATGCAATTGTCATGCATATGTTATGAGCTACTATTTTTCCTATTTAAGATGTATTTATACAAGCCTAGGCCCTACTATTTATATATGACATCTATCTTTTGTTGTTAAAGCGTGGCTATTTTTCGATTTAATTCAAGTTGACAATATAGACCCTCCATGGGCAAAATCATCAATCATGACACTGTTTACTTACAGTCATTTATAGAGTATAATGTAGATCCACTGGCATCTTATTGTTTATATTTTGGATATTGTTCAAATCTCGCGTGATACGTGGAGTACGCTGCAGCTTTCTGTGATGACCAGACATGGTTTTGAAGCATGAAACCCAAGGAGCAAATCGAACAAAAATGTGTCGCTGTGGTCCATCTTAAGTGCTCCATTGTGTTCCAGTAATGGGTATTAGCAGCGGGTGCAGACACCAAAGCAGCACGAGCAACAGTGTCAGCAGCAGCGGAAAGAAAAACTAACTATGTGATCTAACCCTATATCCTCAGTAAACAGTCTACTGTCAATATAATTGGCCCATCATTATGCAATGTAAAGGAAAAATTCAACTGCTTACTTGACAAGTAACCCAGTAAACACAAAATATTAGTATAACATTTATACAATGTTGGACCAAAGTGGAAGACGCTGGGCCGACTTGGTAGAAATGTTATACAAATGTTTTTGTGTTTTCTGAGAAGCAGATAGAACATTTTGCTTTTGCAAAGCAGCAATGTTAGCCTCGAAATTTCCTCGCATCCCAGCAAATTACTATACATTAACCCTTTAATCGCCAAATTATTCAATTTGGATTTTAACCCACTTGAAGTTGTGTCTCGCTGACGCGATCCACGACTTCAAGTGGGTGAGAATTATTCAGATTTGACAAAATGGAGGTCAACTCTTTTCAAATCTTGCTGGTTGATGTCACATTCTATATTTACCATTTTGAAAATGTGGTACTTAATGTGCTAATATAAAATAAAAACCCGAATATATGCGGCACCGGCGGTTAAAGGGTTAACCCATTGCTTGGCTAATTATTGTCAGCGTCTGCGACGCTGGGCCAGCATTAGTCCAGCATTCGGTCAACGTGTCGGAACTTCTACTAAATTTATGTGTATTATCCCAGCTCCTGCCACCGGGTATTCCGAGTCATTGCTTAACCCGTTCAAGCCTAACTTTACCATTATCAGCTTCATCCACTACACCGCTAAGTACGATTATTGTCGTTTTTAATAATCAAATTTCTTAGCCTATCCAATCACTGTTATTGGGAACGAAATTAGTGATTAATCATCAAAATGTAATGATATTTGGTGTGGCACATTAAACAAAATATGGGTATTTTTCATCTACTTGAAGTTGCGGGTGGTCGCGGTAGCGAGACACAACTTCAAGTGGGTGAAAGCTTGAATTATTTAATTTACTCTTTAAGCGCCAAATTATTTAATTAGAACACAACTTAAAGTGGGTGAAAATTATTCTGATTTGACAAAATTTGGGTCAACGATGTTTAAACCTTGCTGATTGATGTCACTGTATCTTTACCATGTTCAAAGCTGGTTTTGATTTGCTTTGATTTTATATATTTTAGCCAAACAGTACATGTAAGCATGATTATAAAACAATCAGGGCTACCATACTGGTCACCAGAGATAAAGACACTCTGAAGGGTCTGGTGACTCTACTTAATGTGCTAATAAAAAATGAAAAAACCGACAATAATCGGGACCGGTGGTTAAAGGGTTATTACACCACTTGACATAATTTTGTGTAAAATCCATCGAACGAAAAATAATAACTATGATCCATGACAACAGGGACGTTGATCTTTCGTGTGATATTTTTGTTCGCTGTATATTTTTTCATAGAATCTGATAATTCTCATTCATCTCGAGGTGGGAATTGTTGCTAATTCCATTCTCAATGTGAATAAAAAGGAGACGAAATAGCCGGGTGTAAATATATACCCAATAACCACAAAAAATTGTATAACATTTTATTGTTGGACCGACGTTGTATAAATGTGACCCTGCAAAATGAATCGTTGGAGATGTAAACAGACCTTGAAGCTACGCAAAATTACCTTTGGAAATGTAGATAACACAATTTCAAAAATATGTTTCGGAAAACTCAGAGAAATGTGAAATCTGTAATTGCATGAATTTGAGAAAATGACCTATAAATTTTAAAAAGGCAATTTGTAGATTTTTCGAAAAAAAAAAGATTAAAATTAGCTGAACGAAATAAATATCAACTTAGATCCTATTTTTTCGATAATCAACGTATGATTCTAAAATGTTGCAAAAGCTAACAGTATATATGCCTGGTGTTTTGATCATCATAATTTTTACATTGCATTAATATGTCCGACCTATTGGCGACAGTTACATGTAGGGCCTAAATAGGAAAAATATCATGGATCTAAGTATCGATTGAACTAAAAATGTAGATATATTTAAAATATCATTTACATCATGTACATTTATTTCTACGCCACACCATTTTAGAATTTGAAAGTAATCATATAAAAATAACAAATTATATCAAAATTAGAAATAGGCCATATCAAGGTCATTTTACCTTTTAGGGGCCCTAGCATCGTTTGCCAAAGTGCGACTTACGACTCATTTGGCCAGATCGGACCACAAATGCTATACGAATGTTTTGTGTTTACTGGGTAGGGTTAAAATGGGATGATTACCATGCGGTCCACGAAGTCTACGAATCGCGGAGCCACTGGAATAGATATGGCTAAATTAGCTGCCCTAATTACAGTGGTGGCCAGGAGGCGATCGCTTACAAAAATGGGGTTATAAAGGCTTAAATAGCGTAAAACTGTTAACTTAAAGAAATATGATGCGCACACAACGTACCCCACACCGTATTTGTTAGATCTACACACGACCCTGTCACGGTGGAAAGTAAAATTTAATGTAAAGGTAATCTATTAATGTTTGAACAGTAGACGATATGCGCACTTGATAGGCCTACGACATATTTGCAACACAAATCTGTTTTTCGTAAGTTAAAAACGAGCTTGTGTTCGCTCAAGTGTTACTCCAGTCACAAGTGGCAACGTTAATGGCAACAATGGCAGAGCAACAACAGATGGAACATTCTGTATCATCAGCAAATGATGCAGAATCCAAACAGTGGTTGTACAATAGAGGAATTTGGCACCCCGTTGGCGGAATACTCGCAGACGTTGTCACAGTATTCCGCCAACGGCGTGCCACAGACAGTGGCATTGAGAGCGGTAACAGCAAAGGCCATGCGGCTAACAACGTGGCCGTTGATTGTTTGGGTTTGAGAGGCCGCCAGCAGCCATGATGTCTGTGTTTGCGTGGCCGCGATGGGCTGCGGGCAGATGCCAATGACAGAAGCTGTTTGCCGGCGCATAGGCAGATCCCGTCAGACAGTGACAGCACGGTCTGATGCCACCCGCCCGCCCGCCTGCAGCGGGGGAGTCCCAATGAGTCCTCTGGTTCTGGCAGCAACACGGGTGTCCATGAGCTACTGCAGGCAACAGCCAGAAACTTAGTCCGGGCAGACGCGTCGGATTGGTATCTCTTCAGCCGGCCGCAGCTGCAGATACGCGACCACCCTCGTTTAAGGAATACGGCACATTAGGGATAGTGTTCCGCTCTCTCGACCCCGATAAGGCCCAGCAAAGTAGCACCGCCATCTGCCAGTCTGATGTGAATACAAACGTCAGCTATTACAGCGCAGTGGCTGACAGTGGTGAATGTTACACAAAGTTTCCCCTGTCATTCGCCTCACTTTGCATCGTGCTTCGTTTGCCCAGTAAAAGTTCTTTACTCGCAGAAACACTCCACAATTAGCTCACATGGATTAAAAAAAACTCGCCAGAAGCTGTCAGAAAGCTAATTCCTGTGTCTGGTGTTTGTCCTATTATGGTCAGGGGATGGATAGGATGCGCCACAGGGGAGACCTGTTACTGCTTCTCTGGATGATGCTCTTGTCTCAGCAGCTTCTGCAGCACCATGTCCACGGCTACCGAGAGATGCGAGTGGATAGTCAAGGTAAGCACCAAGTGTCATGTCCTCAGACTTGCTCATAAACTTAGCCTTGAGAAAGTGGTCCTTGAAAAAGTAAAATTTTCAGGTGGGCCTATTGGAAGGAATTATTCCACCCCTTCCAGTAGGCCGACCTGATATTTTGTGTTCTTTTTTTCCTAGATAAGGTATCACAATGTTTCCATTGAAAATCTTTTCATATACGATCATGTGACAACACAGCGTAGCATGGTCAATTAACATCAGTCAACTAGTATAAATAATGATAAATTACATGCGTATTAACCCTTTACCAAGTTTACTCGCTAATTTTTGTGTTCCAGAAAATAAAAAAGTGTACTTGAAATCCCAGACTATGTTTCTAGGCTTATTTGAATGGCTTAGAGGTAAAGTGATCCAAGTCCGCATTTTCTCATTTTCTTAAAGAAGGCCTTTAAAGTTAAAATCTATTAACAAAATTATTTATTTCGTTTTTAATTTAACTTTGTTACGTCAATCAGTAGAAGCAATTGAAAGTTATGCATTGGTGTTTATTATTCATTCCTATTGGAAGGTATATAGTTATTGATGTCGTAAAACCCAGTTCTTACAATTTTTATTTCATTTTATTTTAGAAATAACATTTACAAATTTAGAAATATCAATTTCTTCATAACAGTCACAACCTAGCATAACAACTGTCTAGTATTGCATCATCGTGCTCCAGTAACAAAATAGTAATAATTGGCATGGCATAGACTGATCCATATACACTGATATAAGGGCTTGTTTTATAACATTTCAGCTGCCATATATGTCCCGGAGGTAAACTGATTCAAGTCACATTTCCCTATATAAAGTGATGAACTTGGATTACTTTACCATTGAAGTAAAATATCAATTTTGAAAGTAAAAATATATGTTGATTAATAATTTTCGATTATTTGAAATAATTGCTTAGATATTTTAGTATATTATTTCCTCTATTTAACTTTCCAATAATAACATAAACAGAAAAAAATCGAATTTTGTGCTTGGATCACGTTATCTGAGGCATTCATTTATGCTGCCTGAGCAATTCTGTATTGCAAAACCAAAATACAGTATATTTTTGCAGAAAACAGTCATATATGGCCTTTTGGCTTTGCTAAGCAATATTATATCGTATGACAAATGAACACAGAGCTATCGATAGCTAATTCAACTTCGAGAGTTCTTGTAAATGGCTATGCCTACTATACACTACATATTAATTCAAATTTCACATCTTTCTCCAAACGGTGACACTGGTCCATTAGGTTCGCAAGAAAACTGCCAGTTACTGTAGGCCTGCGTCACCGAAATATGTAGTAATGCCGGTTTACGCTTAAAAATCATTACATGGTAGAAAAGAAACCAGGCGCCACCAGAAGAGACAGTCACCATCACAATGTGAAAATATGAGTAGGGATCTTGGTCATATTGAGTAAGTATGAAAGTACAAGTTTAATTAGTGTTTAACGTCACTTTTTGTTCAGGGCTGATATTTAAGTTTATGTTTGCCCAAATAAAAAATGAGTGACTTATGAACAATAGGCCTAATATCAAGCGAGGTTTCCAATATATATATATTATATGAGTCATTACGGCAGCGTTGACAATATCTCTCCCTGACAACCAGCCCAGCAAACACAAACCATTTGTATAACATTTATACAATGTTGGGCCAACGTCGAAGACGTTGGGCCGCCACTGTATAAATGTTATACAAATGGTTTGTGTTTGCTGGGAGTTCATCACCGATAAATGTACCATGGGAAACATGACACAGAGGTCCGATGTTGACTTAATGTTGGGCCAATCGTCTACAGCGTTGGCCCAGCATTAAGCCAACATCGGGTGTACGATATATGAGTCCCACTGTGGTCTGTAATTCTTTGGCCCGTATTTTTGTACGCCTACAAGTTACCGCATATCGTAAATTATATCGTAATTTGTCAAAGAGGGTGTGTGTAGTTTTAGTTTAAAAATAATATCTCATCTCTTGAGCATTGTAGGCTAGGAACCATATAATGTCCGACACGCTGAACAAATTTTGTGATATTCAACAAATATCAGCATAACGGACGGTCATTCATAATCTGCTCATCTTTCCTTTAAATTTTCTTGCTTGAAGGTTAACCCTTATCCTGCTGATCACGACTATTGTCGCTTTTAATCTTTTTTATCAGTTGACAAAATCGCTGTTATTAGGAATGAAATGAGAGTTTAAACATCATGATTTGCAAATATTTGTGCTGAAATTAAACACATAATGAGTAATTTTCAACCACTTGAAGATCGCTGTAGCGAGACACAACCTCAAGTAGTTGTAAATTTAAATTAATTAACGTAGCATGATAAAAGGGTTAAATAAAAATGCTAAAAACGACTATAGCGGGTTAAGGAGAACTGTTGACATTTCACTGAAATATCAACAGCAATAAGGTCCGTTCGACAACCTTGTCGTCTGCCTTAAAGTGCTGCTTATTGGCTGTTTGACAGAGCCAGGTCTCTAAGGGAGAACCTGCTACCAAGTACTACATGTTGGCGCCACATACCGATTGATGGCATTCTCAATGCAGCGGGATTCGTGCTCCATGCACGAACACTTGACTATTCTTTAAAATGTTTGCCTATGCTACTCTGACTAGCGGAATAATTTCAATTATATTTCTTTGCTTTGCCCACACTCTCAACAGCATTGTAGAAAATATTGTACACAATATTTTCAGTAAAATTTCAATTTTATCGGTTTTCAACTTTTCGCTCTATTATAATAATCATTAGGGGCCTAAGGTATACATTTTAATGGTCAATAGGATAATGTAACAATGGCCACGCTGAGTGATAAATTATTCCAGTCGTCACGCACATCCGGATGTAATACACTGTGCTGATGTGAGGCTAAAATGTTACATTTTCATGGAAAGGTCTTTTCTGGACAACATTCCAATAATTGACAGCGAAAATCATACAAAAGAATATCTTAAATGTAGACGTGATAATCGAGAGAATGAGTGAACGATCGAGTAGAATGAGAAGCAGCACCGCTCACAGAGAAACTCCGTATGTTTCCAACAACTGTCAAATTAAAGCAGCTGGTACTCGGGGGCGGGTGATGCACGAGTCGGGGTGAATAAGAGTGTTCAGACGGCGCCGCGAACCCATCAAATTACTGGCACATTGCGGGAGTTTTCGGGTCTGTTCCGGCGACGGGATCCACAGACAAATCACCAGGGCCGCTCCGTAATTAAGATTCCATGAATAATGGCGCTCGCCGCAGCATCAATCACGAAACGTTGAGTCAATGTCGCTGTAGTGTTAGCCCAGCGTCTGCGACGCTGGGCCAACGGTACAGCGACATTGGCTTGATGTCTTGTGCTCGCAGATATAATGATAAGACACAACGGCGGCCCAACGGTGGCTCATCATTGAACCAGTATTGGGTCAACGTCCCGTTTTTCCTCGGGGATGTGACGATAACGCGATATACTGGTTCAATTGCAGTCCAGTGTTGGGCCAACCATTCCGCCGTCAGCACAACAGTGAGCCAACCTTAGACTGACGTGTCGCATTTGTCGGTGATATTATAACCTGGCAACGTGAAGCATTAATATTTTCCGGAATGGCCGTAATTAACCTTTTTGCCACCGTCGTTTTCCCTTATTTCTTTATTCGAATAACACCTGTGATTTTATACTGCCAACATCTGTGTGTGCACGAGCGTAATCTGAAGCAAAGGGCGTGGAAGTGTAGCCTAGGACTACATAAAATAAGCCTATTATTACAGAAAAAAGTCATTGGGAGCTCTTTCGTTTCTGCTGTAATATATATGTTCCACATACACATCATCCACATTGCGGCATATTAATGATTCAGCAGTTATGTCTGTGGATTGACTCTCTACTATGTCTTCCTTGATTATATACAGCAAATAACATTCAGTAGCATTTTCACCGAGGAAAATAATTGGAATTTTAAGCCACCTTTGTGCACATATAGGCCGAACTGGGCCAGGATGTGAGATGAATGAGATGACACTACCCTCCAGACACAGGATTGGATATTTGGGCCCTGGGGGTCTGAGGTCGGGCACGCTACCTCTCGGTACCGAGGCTCTTCACAATATAGAAAGAAAGACGTATTTCATGGAAACAAGAGTACGTGTCTTGGTGGAAACTTGGTGCAAATCCTTTCAAACACGTTCAAAGTAGCAAAGTTACTTTTTTCTTAATGAAAAAAAACGAGAATATTCGTGAGAAGAAACGAAGTGGAATTATGTTTTCAAATCCATTTGTCTCACTGAAAACTAAAGCATAGGCTCACAGTATGTTATTATTGTCATAGGTTGTCAAATTTTAATTCAGTCATATTTGTGCAACGACTGACCTCTTGTATTGATGCATTGCTTAAGGCTTTACCTGACATTTTTAAATAAAAGTGATTAATTAAAGATGCAACACAACGTAATAAGGATGTTTTGAATTTTCTTTTTGATCGATTGTACTTGATTTTAAAAATGGAATTCGATAATTTTGTATTAACTGTGAGATGGGAATTGCGGTAGCAATTCACATCTTACAGTTCATAAAAATACATGCTCCCAATTTGAACACGTTTCGTTTAAAAACTGATTATTCAGACATTTCATCCCATTTACATGAGCAGATCAGGTCACGTCCCTCATCTAAAAGTAGTGATTGGAATGGGTTGGAATTCCGCAATCGATGATTGATTATATTGGTTGGTGATCATAGTTAATCGGTTGAGTGAAATTGGCATAACTTAGAGACATACATGTTGAAAACAATTTTTTATCAAGTATATGTTATTAACATCCGCAATTTCACACTGCAACCATTGATGAGGCACCTGATGGGAACGTTGAGCGCATTATATGTAATATATTTCAAACTCGGTCACACATGTTTTTTTTACATAAATGGGTCACCGTGCACCACCTCCAGGATGTTTTTGCTCCATAGATCTCCCCAACATCAAAAGTGGATACCATTTAAAAATGTTCTGATGGACTACCTGTTTGCGGCCATTTTCAAAATGGCCGCCATTGAGATATGCGAAAACACGTATTGGGCCAGAACTTGAGTTCTAGAACAGCTACATGTATACAAGTCACGACTTTTGTGCCTATAGATGGTGTTAGGTATGATGAATCCTATATGGCAGGCCTACCCACCAAAAATGCGTTGTAGATACTTTGAAATCAAAGATAAAACACATTTTTTTCCGTTTGTTTTATGATAGACAGTATATTATTAAATTGTTTTGAAGGATGGATGTTTTGTCGATAGACAGCTAGATGTGGTCGCAAATGGATACATGTTGCTATAAGGCGTTAAATATTCCTGTTTTGATGGGCTTGGGTGTCAGACAATTCTTATTTGGTCGGCTGAACTCGTCAACCAGCTATGTGACTCTTTGGGTGTTGGTGCAGCATCCCTACGTTGTCCCGACGTTAAATCCACATTGGCTGAATGTTTCGCGTTCCTTGCGTTCCCAGACCTGAACATGCGTTTTCAGTTGCCGAGGTTTTAATAAGGCCTCAGCATGAATGAGGCTGCCTAAGCGATGTCTGGTGGCGCCGCCAAGGGAACGACTAGCTGCTCTCTTTCCATAAAAACCCCATATAGGGAGTTAGTTCTGCAGACAAATTAGCCACATGCGCATAGCTATATCCTACCCCAACAAAAAAGATAGTTCTGGTTCGCCATTAGGACTACCGTATATTATAATTACCAGGCAGTTGCATTTTTCGGAAATATGCATATGTCATATTAATCATTTACACCACTGTTCTGATTTTGGTAAATGTCAAATGATTTATGAACGCCATAGTTAGTATGCATGTACATGTATGTAGTTTTCTACCACACAGTTAGTATTATATTACAAATCCTATAGCTCAATCTTGTCCTGGAAAAAATCCTACAGTAAGTTTGCACAATATGTATTCTCAAGTCTATTGTAATGACATTTAGTAACAGTTAGAGTAAGGCGTATGAAATTATGTTGTGTATCAAGTGGTGTACATGATTGTTAACTGATATCATGAAATGACTTTAGTCGTTCGTATCTATTTTATATAATGGCATAACCATTGTTGTACTACTCAAGTAATACCAGATCTTTATCATAACATTTTCATTTTTAAACATCATCCATTTGTTACAAAATAATATTTAATTACATTTAATTACATTGCGGTTTCAAACCCCGCTTGGAGCAGGATTTTCAGAGAAATATCATGTTTCCCCCCTCTCAATCTTTTGACATTGTTTCAATGTCGTGTCCTTGTGCAAGGCACTTCACCCTCAAATGCTTCACTTGACTCAGGTGAAAATGAGTACCTTATAAGACAGAGATGGCAACGTGTACGATATCATAAGTTTAACGCGCCGAAATGGCTGAAGGACTGTATGCTCTCCGTGGAGTTAAAAAAAACACACGAATGAGCAGGTCCAGTGACCCGGGGGTAAAATGTAAAGTCAGGTGATAAATCTTGAGACTTGATATCAGACTATAAACCTGCACCTTTACATTTTAACACAATATATAAATATTCAGAAAAACGGTTTCCAGAACATGACATTTTACAGAAGTTGCACTTTTACCTTTTCTTGGTATATTTTTCTAGAACATCAATAAACATTTTGATAAATTCGAAAATGTTTAAAAACTGTTGAGATACCATTTCAGTTCAACATATCCATCGCCTTTTGACTTGAGAAAGAGTGTAAAGCGAAACGATACATTGGATTCAATTAGAGCACAAGCGACAAAGGGAGGAATACGATTTTGAGATCAGTTTTTCAGCACATAATGCGGAATCAGTTAATGGCATAATATTCAGATAACCTAAATGTTTACCTAGCTGCTACCCATAAAGATGACCCTTAGATAAAATATTTAAAGATATGAAGCTGCATTTCCTCTTGTTATTGGTCTGCTGATTTGTACCAGAATAACCCCAATATTTTATCATAACCAGGACGAATAGACAGGGATATATCCTAACCAGTCTAATAAACATGCCTGTCAAACTTTTCTCAATGGTTTCTATTGTATTTTTTCCCGTAGATTGCAAATCTGCCATATACCACTCGAGATTTTGCACATTTAATTAACTAATTTGCATATTTCCAAAATGGCCACAAAAAAAAGGTAATCGGCTATGAATACAGTCCCGACAATCCTAGAAATATGTTTTTTTTGCCCTAAGTTCGGAGTTTGAGATCACATAATGCCATTTTGACGACAATGTTTTTTTTGGGGTCATTGGAAGGTCATAGGTCACGTGACCATTGAAATACAATATCCTTTACTTTACCTTACTTTTTAGCAAAAAGTGGACAAATTAACTTTTTTAGGATAAAATGATGATTTGAGTGCCTAATAATATATATTTAATTTCAGAGAGTTACGTCTCATACATAAGACTATATTTATTAATACAAGATGGTCGCCATAATTCAAAATGGCCACCAGTCGAACCTAAAATCAAGATATCTTAGCTTCTAGATATCACATTTAAGCGATCTTAGTGCTTAGGTTGGGGTTTTCTGGATCAAGGAATACAATGTCAGACATCTTTATACTGTCAAATGATATTTTGGAAGTTTTTGATGTCTTTTTGATCTCTATAGTTTGATATTTTGGTAAAATTGTGTTATATCATAGTTATATTTGAATAAATTCCTCCCAGAATGAGGTTATCATCCACACACTGTTCTGAATTCACATGCTGGCATGATATACAGTAAAACCATATACATCACATGTATATGACAGCGATAAAAGAGGTGAATAGAAATATCATTTACATTATAATACGGCACTGTTATTTTTAGAGTATGTAGAACTATTACCCAGAGGGTAAACATCATCCTTTTTTAATTTGTTGTTAACCACACCCAAATTCAATGATTCTCTAACTTGTCTAATATATAGCTAATCCCTGCAAACAGTGGTTATTTTGACAGTATTATATTCAGTGTTATTCAATTTTGTTGTGTGCAACTTCAGGCTGTCTATTACTAGTTGTCGTAGAATAATGCTTAACGTCGCTCGGCACTAATGGTCATTTAAGTGATATTGTAGTAGGCCTACGATGAAAACAGTGCAGTCCATTGATGTCCATTGATGACCGATGTACAGATGATGACGTGAGGGTGGGGTGGCATGGTGACATGGTGGGTTACTGCCCGATGTTCTGGGCATGTCTAGGGGATTTACCCTCAGACATGTGCAGATGATCGAAGACTTCGGTTTTGATATGCAATTTAATGCTGAAACACTGAGGCCTTTAGCACAGCTCCGCTATCTCCTCACAATATCACAATCGTTAAGGGTAACTCCATTCATCCCACGTGATGAGAGTCCTTATGTTAAACACTATTGCCTGTAGTTTAGGCTCTAGCATGGCCAACATCAGTACCAGCACTGATCCGGGAGCTGCTGTGGCACCACTATTGAGTGGAGGAAACAGGCTACCCCGCTGGCAATCCACCACAATATTATATCCAGAAAAGTACTACTACTACTAGCAAACATCCCAGCACCCCTTAGACTGACTAAGTTATGAAGTGATTATAATACCAAATGCTGTATCAGGGCATGGGCTAATACTTATTTTATATCAAGTTTGTGATCAATAAACATTATCATTGTTATGACATCGAATGCTCATGATATTTTCTTATCAAAAGTTATTATTAATATACAGTGTAAAATATTATTTCCAAAGCATAAAAGCAAATTTGTGTGTACTTGTATACATATTTACAAGACATAACATCACTTCGGGACTGGTTTTATATTGATCTTTGACCCTGAAAATATTGGTCTAGAAGACTTTAAAAGCAAATTATCTTAAATATTGACCGAGATATTGACAAATTCAAGTTTTTCGGTAATGGCCGCCATTATTGGCTTCCTGCGAATTCTTCTAGATATCATTTCAGGTGCCCAAACTTTTATAACACGCCATGTCAGTTTTTCAGAAAAAAATGATTTTCAACCCCTGGGTAGTAGTTCTACATACTCTACAAAATAACAGTGACGTATTATAATGTAAATGATATGTCTATTTACTTCTTTTATCGCTGTCATATACATGTGATGTATATGGGTTTACTTTATATCATGTTAGCATGTGAATTCAGAACAGTGTGCGGATGATAACCTCGTTCTGGGAGGAAGTTATTCAAATATAACTATGATATAACCCAATTTGCCAAAATATCAAACTATAGAGATCAAAAAGACATTGTATTCCTTGATCCAAAAAAAACAATCTAAACACAAAGATCACTTAAATATGATATCTAGAAGCTAAGATATCTTCATTTTAGGTTCGACTGGCGGCCATTTTAATTCATGTGTATGAGATGTAACTCTCTGAAATTAAATATATATTATCAGGCATTAAACATATCATTTTATCCCAAATAAGTCAATTTGTGCACTTTTTGCTAAAACGTAAAGGTGTGATATTGTATTTCAATGGTCATGTGACCTATGACCTTCCAATGACCCCAAAAATAATATTGTCGTCAAAACGGCATTATGGGAGCTCAAAATTCGAACTTAGGGCCAAAAAATACATTTCCAGGATTGCCGGGACTGTATTCATAGCCGATTACTGTTTTTGTGGCGGCCATTTTGGAAATATGCAAATTAGCTAATTGAATATGCAAAATATCGAATTGTATCTGGCAGATTTGAAATCTACGGGAAAAAATACAATAGAAACCGTTGAGAAAAGTTTGACAGACATGTTTATTAGATTGGTTAGGATATATCCTTGCCTATAGAAGCATCCTGAAACACTATACAACGAACACGAGACGTTGTCCCAATGTCGGTATGATATGCTAGGCTGACGGATTAATCATTTCGTTTCCAATAACAGTGATTTAAACGGCTAATAAAACCGATTAAAAAATGTCGTGCTTAGCGCTTAACACTTTCGACGCGGGAACCGACATTAGACGTGAGCTCTTAAAATCTTAAATAAAAATATTTCAGCGCTTCGGGGAAAGGGTGCCTACAAATTTATACTCATCATGAATTACTCTCAATTAGAACCAGAAAAAAGTGGAGTATTCGATGCTTGATGTTGTATCATAGACAGGGCGGGGACCCTGGTGCAGTGGTTAAAGCTGCCTGCTTGGAAAGTCGGAGATCGCGGGTTAGAACCCCACTCTTCCCTTCAAGTTTTGAAGAAACAAATATGTTTCTTCCTCGCTCACTCGTAATGATTCAATATCGTGGGAGCCTGAGTGATCGAGAGGTAGCGTGCTAGGCCTCTGACAGTCATGGCTCGAATTTCGAATCCTGTCTCTGAAAGGAAGTGTCATTTCATTCATCTCACCATACTCAGGAGGTTCTCCTGGCCAGTTTAGCCTATATGTGCACAAATGTGGCATAAAAACCCCATTCATTTCATTGGTATCAGAGCCTTTCATCAAATGTAGCCTATATATATTGTTCTGTGGTGCAAATTGTGTTTAAAATATTCACAAAGACAGCTTGTCTGGCCAAATTCAAACGACAACCGCTTTGCGTTCAGGAGTCCGCCAATAATGTCGGTATCACAGAGACAACATCACAGAACACTTGGAGATTTGACATAATCGCAGAGTTCGAGAGTCCCCGCGCTGGCCATAATGCACATGGAGTTTATCCCTTCCTTTTGAACCTTCCTTTTTGGCCAGGAGAGCCCGGCTTTGTTCACAAAGCTAATGGGTCTGAGAAGACGGCCTCGTTCTGACAAAGAGGCCAGACTAGCTTTCACCGCGGCTATGACCAAATTTTATCCCTCGTTTACCGTGCCGTCAACCGATGACACGGGCTGAAGCTCACAAGACTATAAATAAGACTACATTTCAAGAGGGATCGACTCAGAAAATACGACACGTTGATTCAATGCTGGTTCAATGTTGGTCCGACGTCGTTGACGGCGGACCAACATTTCACCAGCATTGGATCAGCGTGTCGTCTTTACTAGGGATGCAGGCTGTGTGATGTCAAATAAAGTTTCCCGTATTGATCCCACACATTGCTACGGTCATTTTATTTTGGATATAATAATCAGGCCTAACAACAAATTCGACTTTTCAGGTCAGAGGTTAGGCTTCTGATGCATTTTGATCTGGGAAATTGTGTAAATTAGTCAATTTTAGCTCAATTTGTTTGTCTAATATACCGTTTCAACTGGTTTTGTGGTCATTTAGTCCACCTAGACTACTTCCGGACTATATTGATACATATTTAGCGCTTTTCTTATGCTAGATGGTGTCCAAGATGGCCGCCGATGTATTGACATAATAATAATTGGCATAATTTATGATCATCTCGGCGGCTAACTTGAATTTCTCGAAACGCTTGAGTTGGTTTCCAGGGAATCTAGATCTGGGACGTTACCTGAAAAAATCTGCTTTTGATGAAATTTGTCCGGGTTTCAGCTGTTTCAGGCTAATGCTCCTGGACTAATAGACAAGGCTTGATTTCTTTATCAGTATACGTGATGTGGGTAAAGGCCCTGATGCAGTGGTGATAGCTGCTTGCTTGGAAAGTCGGAGATCGCGGATTCGAACCCCACTCTGGGATTCAAATTTCAAAGAAAAAATGTTTCCACCCTGCTCACTTTTAAAAATTCAATATTGTGGGGAACTTCCGTGACCGAGAAGTAGCGAGCTCAGCCTCAGACCACCAGGGTTCGAATTTTGAATTCTGTGTCTGGAGGGTAGTGTCATCTCATTTCATTTATCTCACCACCGTGGATGTGATATGCAACGGTCGTTGATGGAGAGAAAGTGATCACAACTTGTTTTGTCAGATTGTCTGCGTAATAGTAGCTTTGCGACAGTGCGAGCAAATCTCTTCCTCTAGCACGTAGACGTTCTATAAAAAAGGCAGCCCACACTAGTGTTTTTCACATCATGCAGTCCCCTTTCTATGAAGTTTCACTTGACAATCAGATGATACGTCAATAACACTTGCCATATGATAACTTCCGATCTCTTTGGCGGGTTATTTAAAAATTGTTAGTATACCATTAGACAAATGGTTGTTAAAACCATATAGCTTCAACTGAATGAGCAACGTTAAATCATATAGCACTGGTACCACCCCTATGTCTTTGAATTAATTTGTATCTTTTTTTTGTGTAAACACTATTCCTTAGCCCAACATGATGTGTCATCGACTTGTGTTCTGAGTAAAGCCATGATCAAAGATATAATCGGACCGTTTGATAGTCGGCAGTTTGACAGTCCTATCTGCAATCACAGGTGGATTTCTGGTAATCACCTTAGAACATAATTCTTTGACAGAGGAACCCATATTGATCTGATTGAGTGGGGACGATTATGTATATGTATTTGTGAATTCTAATAAAATTATCATGTAAGGATGTTATCGTGAGTGATATCGATGCGTGGAACATACTAGCCTATTTGCTCCAATCAACACCTTTTTTTATAATAGCTCCAAGAAATAAAAAAAAGGTCTTTTTTTAAGTGAATGAGACACTTTTAGCAATTTATTTTTTACCAAATATAATCAACTAAAATAATATTGCTGCATTGGTGTGTTATTATAAGATAATAATTATAATAGGCCTCTAATGTCGTTAAAGAACTAACGTTAAATGTATGTTTATTTATATAATTTTATATAAACTTTATTAGTCTAGCGCTTTTACTCCTACTTGTATCCATTACCTCGGGAGAAGCGGAGCCTTGCGGTGGGAAGATGGGGTCCACCAGCATGACCAGTGGGCCCTATTACTGCTACAATCCCTTGCCTCTTCTTATTGGAGTTATCCGTGTCTGGTAGGATTGACTTAACCTTGATTTATGCTTAGTTTTGGCGTCTCATCTTTTTGCGGACTTCCCCATCTGACTATCTGGATCAGTAGAATATTAACCCTTTAAGCTGCAAACACGACTTAAATTGTTTTTAATCTGCAAGTTAAATTGCAGTCATTAGGAACGAAATGTGTGTTTAAACATCAATGTTGGCAAATGTTTGGCGTCAAATATGAGTATGTTTTATCCACAGAAGTGGGTGAAAATTTAAATAAGAAAACTTAGTGGGTGAAGGTCTAACATGATGTCACAGATGTGCAATGCAAAGGCAAACAGTAGCAACTGTTTACCTGTTTACTGGAAAGTCAACAGTTGTTGCTGTTTGCCTTCGAGCTGAGAAAGTGACTGATGTGAGGATTTTACTAGCAACCTTATCAAAATACATACATATTCCGATGTTACAATGGTCCAGAGGTACAGTAGACCATGAACACTACATGACTTTTTCATATTGATTATTTTATATGCTTGTGCAATGTAAGTAGGCATATTCGACCTAATGGTCAAGCATTTGTGGTAGGGCCTATAAAGTTACACATATGGTTATCCAGTTAATTGCATTGGACACAATTTTATTTTCCATAATTATAGATAATGTATAGGCTTACACAAATTCCAAGGAGAGCACTGTAATTTAATATTCTGATTAAACCTAATAGCCAATTTAGCAAAAACTAGGTAAGTATAGGTCTCAGTCAACCCTTTAACCGACAAAATATTCAATCTGAATTTTTACCCACTTGAAGTTGTGTCTCGCTGACGCGATCCACAACTTAAAGTAAGTGAAAATTATTCAGATTTGACAAAATGGAAGTCAACTGTTTTCAAATATTGCTGATTGATGTCATATTTTATCTTTAACATGTTTAAAAGGTGGTACTTAATGTGCTAATAAAAAGGAAAACCCGAAGATATGCAGCACCAGCGGTTAAAGGATTAAATCATTGTGGAATCATATTTGGCTTGGGCTTGGCCTTTACTGATTTGCATTTTATGTAACAATATTATTAATTTTGCTTGAACGCAATTCTGATGTTATCGTATATATATAAGAAAACAAAAGGCTAAAGTTACCATGCACCGTGATTACTACGGTATTTCACGACCTTGTAATTTATCATGCTTTACGCAATCGTAGCATCTGGTGGCAAAAATCACCGCATCATCCGACTGGAAACCTAATGGTAGTTTACCAAATGGAGCAGAAATGCCAGCGCGGACGGAATTTATTGCGCAATAACTGCCCGCCTGCACGGCGACGGGTCTTTACCATGTTTACTGACCATTGCTCTCCTCTGGTATGACCTATATTTCATGTTTTTCATTGGTCGAGATCACGATCTCGACCAATGAGAAGTCTGAGATCAATGATGAACTGATGGCGACTACTGGTGCGGAGCTGCGCAGTTTTTAGAGGAGGGACAAAAGTGAGCATTTTGAAGGAGAGATGGCGCTCTCCATCACTAGATGACAGCTGAGAGTGATGTCCACCAATCAAAAGAGGGCTTTCAAAAGTATGGACACAGACGGGTCACATCTATAAAGTAGGATAATGTGTTGACCAACCTCAAGCTGAATGTCACGCTGATGAACGACATCATTTCAACGTTGACCATGTTGACCCACTCTTGGAAAAGTGAAGATTCATTAAGACGTAGGCATACTATAATTCTGCTGAGCAAAGCCAAAAGGTGTGCCGCTACTGCCAATATACCCTACAGTCGGCCATCTCGACCAATCAGAAGTCCACGATATATCGTAACTTGTACGAGAATACGGATCATGGAGTTCTAAATAGGAACGGGCGACACTGCTAATGGAGTGTACTGCCTACATTGCTTTGCCATAATTGCTTTACTTAGCCTACATCTCAGCTTGGTCTGTTGTTTGCGAAAGATCCAAATTCTATAATTGCTATCTCTTCTAAGAAAATTATTTTAACTTTTATCAGATTTGCTCTATTTGACATAGGCCTATACTTCTTTGAAGATCTATCCAAATATTTTAGAAATGATTATTTTGAATTTACAAGTATTATTGAAATCCTCACTAGGCCCCTACTAACTATTTTCAGTTAGTCAAATGTTCCAGGTGAAAGTGTTTGGCGATGTTATAGCAGTATCTAAATATAATACTCACGACTGGTAGCCTAACGTTACATACCAAATATAAAATGTGTTTTGTTATTGCACATTTTATTGGGCTGCGTATCGTACTCTTTCACAGTTGTTCAGGTGTATTTTCAGCCAGTGATTGGAAAGTATGGTTGTTATTAAGTGAGCACATTACACAACCCCAGGTTGTGCGTCTTTGTCTGCTATGCTGCTGGATGTTGGGTGGATGTTGAACCAACGTCTGATACGCTGGTCCATCATTGTAAAAATGTATGCCAATTGCCGCATTTCGTAGGATGTCTCCTCACTTGAGATGGGTACCCCGAGGCTGAGTGCAATGTGCCATCAAGTTAAGAGTGATTTATGCCAGCACACACACTCTGGAGGCAACATAACACTCGCACGCAAGCACACTCTGAATAATATGCAACACCATCACAGTCACAAATGTCAAAGATTGTGGGCTAAAACTTGTATGGATGCACAGCAACAGAATATAACCAGCTTAACATTAGCCTAATTAAATAATACGAATTCTTTGTTTTACTTTCACTTTGCTAACGTGTTGTGAAGTACTTTTTTATGTCGCATCTCAGCATGTCACAATTGCCTTGGAACAAAATATGATATTATTGCAATCGTGCCCGAGCGCATTAATTAATTAATTAATTAATTAATTAATTAATTAATTAATTAATTAATTAATTAATTAATTAATTAATTAATTAATTAATTAATTAATTAATTAATTAATTAATTAATTAATTAATTAATTAATTAATTAATTAATTAATTAATTAATTAATTCATTCATTCATTCATTCATTCATTCATTCATTTATTTATTTATTTATTTATTTATTTATCTATTTATTTATTTATTTATTTATTTATTTATTTATTTATTTATTTATTCATTTATTTATTTATTTATTTATTTATTGATTTATTTATTTATTTATTTATTTATTTATTTATTTATTGATTGATTGATTGATTTATTTATTTATTTATTTATTTATTTATTTATTTATTTATTTATTTATTTATCCATCCATCCATCCATCCATCCATCCATCCATCCATCCATCCATCCATCCATCCATCCATCCATCCATCCATCCATCCATCCATCAATCCATCCATCCATCCATCCATCCATCCATCCATCCATCCATCCATCCATCCATCCATCCATCCATCCATCCATCCATCCATCCATCCATCCATCCATCCATCCATCCATCCATCCATCCATCCATCCATCCATCCATCCATCCATCCATCCATCCATCCATTCATTCATTCATTCATTCATTCATTCATTCATTCATTCATTCATTCATTCATTCATTCATTCATTCATTCATTCATAATATTTATAATATTCATTCATAATATGTCAGCAAGTATAATTTAGGAATGTTTTATATATAATTGGTGTGATCAGAAAACAGTAGTAGTTTTTGTTGACGGCTCACGCATATGTTTGCAATTAGACATTACGCTTGTGTATCATCTGTCACGCCAGTATTCTGAGACTGACAGCTGGAAGAGTTTCAACAGACATTTCTTCCTCTTTAGTGGCTACAACTACCATTTCAGCTTTAATTAAATGTGTTCAGTCATCATTTAGAATGAGTCCTTGAAAAGAAGCGAATTACTGCGTTTCTGAGTAAAGTGTATAAAACCACACACTATTGTTTGCAAGCAGAACTACCTCTGAATTTCATTGAGCCATCTCACTCACTGAACAGCTATACTGCTCTGCAAAGGCAAACTGTAGTATCTACTAACTCGTAAAGTAAGCAGATACTGCATTTTGCCTTTGCACGGCCGTATAGTGTTGCAATATCCCACGGGATATTTGTCGGAGGTGGTCGACAGCCTTCATATGCCAGAGTATTTATATCACCACATTTTGTCAGCAAGAACGCAATCACGCGAATTGCTGAATAATGAGCTATGTGATATGAATCGGCATTGCCGAGTCTTCATTATACAGCACTAAAGTTAGGCCACAATCACCCCAATGCTGGTCCATAGTCGCAGACGCTGTACCATTATTTCCATCAAAGTTGGTAAATTTGCAGCATGCAGCAGTGAGTCAACGCTGGTTCGATTTGTCGTATGCATGAGGTTGTTTAATAATGCACGATGTTCTACTTTTTCACTGATAATCAGCGCTGGTAGGTTTTCAATCCATTTATTTGAAATCGTGCGTTTCACATTTTAGTCACTTTAGCTCTTTTTATCGCCGGTCCCGATATTTTTTTTTTTACATTTTTTATTAGCACATCAAATACTAGCCTTTGAAAATGGTAAAGATTAAACGTGGCATCATTCAGGAAAATTTCAAAATCGTTGACCTCTATTTTGTAAAATCTGAATAATTTTCACTCACTTTGTGTTGTGGATCACGTGGGCGAGAGAAGTGGGTGAAAATTACAATTCAACATTTAGCGGTTGAAGGCTAAACATGTGACAATTCATCATCGCTCGATCTTGATTCCCCAAAACTTGGATGCGGAGATCGTCACCCGTATCGTTGATCTACGAGATAGGCCTGATATCCCACGTTCAATCACTGGGCGATATTACGTGCGGCTCCAGTATATCAGATATGCGGCAGGTTTAATTAAACAATCAGCCAAGTTATTTATGTGCACATATACGCTGACTCTTATCAAAACATCGGCCTTTATTGCTGCATAGATCTGGTCGCTCCTGGGACCTGACGTAATAAATATCGTCCCTTTGGATACAAAATGGTGTATATGCCACTTTGTGAAGTGGCAGGTACACCCTTTCGTATCCAAAGGGGCGAATATTAATGTTATTGTTATATGAACAACATCCCATCAACAATAGGCAATAACTCAACGTTGTTTCAATGTTGGTCCAGCGTCTCCGACGCTGGCCCAACATTGAAACAGCGTCTCGTGTTTGCTGGGATACTGTGGAGGGGTATTTATTCCTTGTTTTCGACCTGCCGCTGTTCTGATGACATAATATCGTAATTTAGAAGCAGATAATTTATTTGCACCGGACGACAAACGTCAGATTCCACACACTGATGGCGAGATCGTAATTGGCATTTTTGTTTCGCTCTCCGTGGCGCTCTAATTTTGCTCTGCAAAGCCAAAAGCAGTATCTGCTTACTTGTAATACTGCCTTTTGACTTTTGGCAGAATACCTCCCACGTAGACTTATTTGCCTGATTCTGGATAATGGCAAAACAAACGTCGTCATCGGATCGCCCACTCTCTGGAGGCGCTCTTTATATATGTATGTGTTGCAAACTTGTTTTAACTGATAACATAAAAACATTATTTCAACCGATAATCTCAAATCCTTGCTAAGATACAACTTTCTGTTTTTGAATCGAGATAGGTTATATACTACGTTAAGGTTATCATCTTTCAGGCAAGTGTACAGCTTTTCGCTTTAAAACAAATTGTGTATGTAATAATGTATTAGTACAGGAGATAAGTCGAATTTATTTATGTTAAAGGTATTTGAAACCTACCAGAGTTTTGGTTGTTGCATAGACCTAAAAAACATTAATTGCGATGTCCAAACGTATCCATCTTACATATTTTGGAGATTCATAATTATTATGTTCCATATAATAACATACTATTCTAATCTATACTAAGCCTATATAGTCATTTCTGAACAGTGCGATGGAAATATTTTAATTTTTAAACAACAATAATCATACGCCAAATTAAATTGGATAATCATATGATTATTGTTAGAAAAAAAACATATCATCATAAACATGGTGAAGTATGATATTTCACCGTACGGTGTAGACTACCCTGCAAAATCAAAAGACAGTACCTGCTTACTTGTAGAGTAAGTAGATTTTGCCTTTTGGATTTCCACGGTTTACCATTTTTCAACGAGCGATGGACATGAAAGATGTTGGTTCAATGTTGGTCCAACGCCTTATGTGTTGGCGCTGCTGTATTGAGTCAGAGTCCCGTGTTTTATCGGGATTAAGCCACTTACATTAAGATGTATCGCACACCGGGATCAATCCGTTATCAATGTGGGAATATATCATGCCCACTTCCCGGTGGTCATCCATTTTGATGAGTCAGCGGGATTTAGCTGTTGCATAATCGGACGCCCGCTCAGATATGTTAGAGCAGGCGATGAGCACCCCAGCAAACTGGAGAGGCTGTCACGATGATGTTCGAGTGTTGGGCCAGCGTCGTAGACGCTGGCCCAACACTCAAACAGCATTGTGTCAACCTCTCCAGTTTGCTGGACGCATGCCAATGGCTGGACAGGGATTGTGTTGCCGTGAAGCTGTCCATATATAGGGTCGTGAATCGTGTCGTTAGTTCTATCCGAGATTTGTAAATCTTCCAGTGGGTTATGACGCAGTGTTGAATGCACTAAAATCGCATCAGGGATATGACTATATCCAGCAGTTAAGATTTGCTGACCCACATGCGGTTTTTATCTTGGTCTGCGACGTCGACTCAATGATAAAACAGGATACTAAAGTATACTGTTTGTCATGATACAATCTACTGTTTATCATGAAACAAGTGCCATGACACTCCACAACCATGAGAGAACATTTTATAAATATTTTGCTAATTTATTAAAAATAAATATTGTTTTATGCAGTAGATATCTTATCATTAGGGCCTACTTGAAATTTATGATATCTGAACAAAAATGTGCATTTGCCTGAGAAAGAATGATACAATGGAAACTAGTGGAAAATATCTTTCTAAGTTGCGAAAGGTTCGTTCTGCATCTTCAGGACTGTAGAGCATAATGACACAACCAAGGCTCTCACTCTTCTTATAATTTATTTTTGTTAACTTATTGAATTCCCAGTTTAAATTAGCAATAAAACTTTTCCCCAAAGTGTGTTTGATCGAGGGATATATATATAAGCGGATTGGCGGCTCAAACATTATAATTATGCCCACTTTAATTTAATTAACTATGAAATAACGGGATGGGGATCCGACGATTCTAAAGTTGATATTTTGATAAATACTACATAGCTCAATACATCGATCGTTCTTGGGCTGAAAGATATTATGACCTGAAACTATATGTGTGTTAACTCTTATAAATTATAAAGCTTTGGTCTTGTTTCCAACTTAATATAACATAGTCTTTTTACAAACACATAGTATACGTACGAAACGGTAAACAACATCGTACTACGTGCACGACAAAAATAAACACATTGATGAATACACACAAATCAATGCACCGCAATTCAGCACTGAAACATAAACCTTGTTTTAAATAAAAATACAGCTATTTTGCTGACCGTTGAAAACTTGACTGTCATCAGCTCTCAGATGACATCAATATATAACCCGCCACATTGCTCTGAAACATCAGGTGGCCAAATAAACGACTTCAGTTTAGGGTATCATGTTTTTTGTGAACCAATACACTGCCGCGCAAAGGCGAAATGCAGTATCTGCTTAACCCTTTAAGTCCTCACGATGCATTAAAGCATCATTTTACATCCCTGTAAACATAATTAATTCTCCAACAACTAAGGGTCTTATAATGATAATGTCCATGAAACTGGTTTACCAATTCATGGCGATTTTCTTTAATTGTTCAACCACATCAAAATTTATCATCTTCATCCACTACAAGTCGAGAATTGCGATAGCAATTTGCGGCTTGTAGTGGATGAAGATGACGATGGTAAATTCAGGCTTGAAAGGGTTAATATACAAGTGGACATATACTGCATTTTGCTTTTGCAGAGCAGAGTAAAAGCTTTAGTGCAGTCTGCTTTCACTACTTTAGGTTCTGATCAAAATTCTAACGTTATAGTTTCCTTGCTGTTACCAAGTTTCCTTGCTATTGCAAACTAAATATACCGCTTCGCTTCTGAGAAAGCTTCTAAGAGCACACAGAAGATAGTGGCCACACTGATCTGTATGTGTGGGAACATAATAGGTGTAAAATAAGCAGTGTGAAGATCATGCAAGCAACTGCTGGCCTTTGATGCTAGATGACTCTTCACCAGCAATGCTCGCTCCTCAATCGCGCCAATTATACTTGGCAACTAACTGACTCGTCGGTCAGTCATATCACTCCTGGAACAGTAATTCTGTGAAACTCAATAATCTTGACCTCCATTGTTTTCACAGAGATAGCTAATGCAATGAGGTATGGAGTAGGGGGGGGGGTCTTATATAACATTGTTTTCATCAAGTAGCCATTTAAAGGTGTTTCCGGTGACGTCACTGCGTTTCATAGAATTGGCCTATTATGTGTCCAAGTTTGTCCTAGCTCTGTAGCCATTGCAATGTTTACATCCTACCAAACACGAGGCTTTTAGCCAATGTCGGCTTAATGTTGGCCCCCGTCTACGACGTTGGCCCAACATTAAGCCAACAATGGGTGTGCCGCTCCACCACGAGATAAATCGTAATGCGTTATACATACCCAACACCGAAAATAGATATGTACAATATTATTGTTATATCATTTTTGTTGTCACAATGCAGCTTGTAAACAGGTAAAAATGGACGTTGGCCATTGGCAGCCAGCTCGGTGTGGACATCGTTGTTTCGATGTTGCATCCTATTAGCCACTCTATTCTCACGATGCGTACGATTAGTTGTTGGCGCAAAAATAGTTGCTGGGCTGTATGCTCCCCGGGGAGTATATATGGTACATTAATGAACTGTATGTGTGAAGTGCACAGAGCACAGTATATGTATAAGATGTCACCATAATTATTATTATTATGTTATTAATTATTACTATTATGGAGCAACCAGCGCAATCTAATAATCAAAAGATTCAATCACTTACTTGAAAAGTAATAATTTACTGTCTTTTGGCTTTGTACGGCAGCATAAATATCCAGCTTTGGAGCTGGACCTTGTGGCCTGTGAAATGCATTTATATACACTAGTACTATTAGGGATACTCCGTCTGGCGCCTGAGCACTCACTGTTGTGTATGAGGAAGCTGGACTGGGCAAACAATTCCTATATTTGTTTTAAAATATCAGACAAGATAGAAGCGTCCGATGAAACCAGACAACCTCATTGCTTTAGAAAACAACCTTTAGCACTCCTGATAAGTTAACCCCTAAAGTGCTGAATTACTTTCGTATAAACCATGGAGACCAAAGGGTTTTTTCAATTTGAAATCATCATAAATGTCTCAGTTAGCTATTGCCCCTTCGTTTAAATACCCATGTTATTGGTCTACAGCTATTAGAAATTTTCTTCTTACGGTGCGGGGATTGACTTTAGACGACGTCAGATTCTGACGTCCAAAGTCGATCCCTGCACAGTAATGGTTAATACATTTAGCTGTTCGCTTGGAAAGAAATGGTCCTGACTGTGGAGCTATAGCACGTTTATGGTTTTAGGTATGCTCAAACTTTCCAATTTTATTTGAACGGAATATAATTTAAAAATCCGTCTAAGATGAGCATGAATGTGTCTTTTTAATGTCTTCATTTCTTTTTTTTCTTTTTCTGTATTTTTTTCATGGCGTAGCCATTTTTGTGCGAATAATATACGGAGTGCGTGCCTGTGTGGGGCACGTTTGTGATGTTCAGTGATGTTTTGTGATGCTCGTATCATTTGATCTTAGAAGAAAATATTGCATTTTTTTAGTTCTAAGAGATGCGCAGTTGGGCACAACGACCAATTATTACTTGTGCAAAAGTGTGGGCAAACTCTGGCTCAACATGTTCGAAGGCAGGTTTGCGACTGCCATTGCACGATCATTCCGAATTCTGGGGGAACACACTAACGTCACCGGAAACCGTTTTGAATGGCAACTCGGTGAAAGCAAAGTTATATAACACCCCCTCCCCCATATTTCATTGTATTAGCCAGCTCAGTGAAAATATTGGAGGTCAAGGCTATTGAGTTTCACAGAATTGGCATATCCGTGGTTTAGTAAAAGTGTTTTAATGTGCGAAACTTAATTGATTGGGCCGAGTGGAGAGTGTGGAGTTTTTTATGTGGCGTAGGCATGGGGGAGAATTTCGAATTTACTGTTTGTGGTATAAAGTTTACAAGAGATTGAAAAAAATGGGAGGGGTCTGCGCCCCCCCCCCCTGAATTTACATAGCAACAGGTTGTATGTCATCTCGACTCTAAACGGAGTGTTGGGATAACCCTCCCAGTCGCTACAACTCCGGTTCTCATAGAGACCTGATACAGTGCAGAGATGATTCAGCTATCTGCCAGAAAGGGAGTGTCAAGGTTAGATTAAAGATGACCTGATGACCACGGGACCCCTTGTCCACAAAACTTGTCGCATCCACCCATCGCTGGCTTGATGGTGGGCCTACGTCGAAGACGTAGGCCCACCTTCAAGCCACCGATGGGCCGCTGTCATTTCTCTGCTAGGACTGTGAGGGTGGTGAAGGCGGACGTCTTCTGTGAGACATTCATTGACCGGCGTATCAAACCCAGAGTTCCCCGGGGCA
Source organism: Flabesymbios commensalis (assembly GCA_964017125.1). Classification (NCBI taxonomy): domain Eukaryota; kingdom Metazoa; phylum Annelida; class Polychaeta; order Terebellida; family Flabelligeridae; genus Flabesymbios; species Flabesymbios commensalis. Next base: position 39,439,926 of record OZ024910.1, on the reverse strand, counting down.
TCCCGGATATTAGCAGCAAGGTCACGACTTCCGGTCGTAATGTCGATAATGGTGTGTCTTCAATGGCGGGGCTAACCTCGTGCAGCTGGAGAAACGGGCGCGATTACAGGACACAGGAACATCCCTGTTGCAGAAATATTTGGTTTGCAGTGATGTTTCATTATTTTGTGTGGGGTGTAACGAGTTTGCCAAAGTGTCCAACATTATTGCTGTATGGTAGCGTAATTGGCCTGAGCTCGTCCGACTGTAAATCTTGTTCGGGGAATGTAATAGCTACACTGTATGACACACATCTGGCCAGGCTGCATATTTCACTAAGCGGTAGTCCGTAATAACAGACTTTGTGTGCGATACAGAGTCTGTAATCATTGTCATTCGTAAAGTTGTGCCCCAAAATACGGTGCACATCCAATCGATTGTGCAATGCATAACTGCGTCATTGTTTATCAATGTGGGGACTTAAAACCCTGTCTTTATAGGTGAATTTATCATCTAAATAGGGCTACCCTCACATTTTTCATGAAATTTTTGGTCGCAGCGTACACTGACCACCAGCATAGAAAACCACAGCTTTTGCTATGCTGTCAATCTCTGACGTTGAACCATGCTGTTCACGTCAAGCTCGGACTACTTAGCGGCAGACCCGGCAGCACTGACGTCACGACAGACAGTCCACACAATATTGTATGTGTACTACTATATAGTGTCGTCTACCGAGAATATTTAGTAGCATATACTTTACGCGATGAAAAAGAAACTTTTATCTAAAAATATCTGCTCCTGCGCAATTAGGAATGTGCATTACATACATTTTGTTTCTCACTAGCCTGTCGTGCAAAGCCAAAAGGCAGTAACTGCTTATTTTTCAAGACGGGGGCCTTGGTGCAGTGGCTAAAGCTGCGTGCTTGGCAAGTCGGAGATCGCGGGTTTGAACCCCACTCTGGCCGTGACCAATAGGTAGCGTGCTCGACCTCAGACCGCCAGGGCTCGAATTTCGAATCCTGTGTCTGGAGGACAGTGTCATCTCATTTATCTCACCATCCCCAGGAGGTTCTCTTGGGCCAGTTTAGCCCATGTGAGCACACAGGTGGCCTTAAACCCTATTCATTACATTTCATTTCATTTTCCTACTTTTCAAGTCAGGAGTTACTACCTTCCAGATCAATTGGGTAGTCTCTGTGTCAGAGCGTGCGATGACATCAGTGTAATGACTGGATGGCTTGACATTCTAAGCATCTTACATATGAGGCATCTATGTTTTTATACGAACTTGACGGTTTACATTGCACTTTATCAAATGTATGTGCACTTTGTGGGTTACATCAAACATGTCAAACAAAAGCAGTTAATCTCGACTGGTACAAGATCACAGAAAATTCAGTTACACAGTCTAACCCTTACAACGCTGAATTATTTTTGTATAAACCCTGGAGACTAAAGTTTTTTTTAAATTTAAATCATCATAAATGACTTAGTTAGATCTTTCCGATTCATTTCAATACCTATGTTATGTTATGCCATTGTAAATATTTCAAATCTTTCAGTACGACGACCGTCTATATAGGCCCTACGTCAGAATCTGACGTCCACAGACGTCAGATTCTGACGTATATAGACGACCCACGCGCTGAAAGGGTTAGAAGATAACTTTTCCATCCAAGCAAATACAGACATCGACCCAATGCTGGACCAATGTTGTGCCACCGTCTACGACGCTGGCCCAGCATTGGTCCAACATTGCGTCGATGTCGCGTGTTTGCTGGGATAATTTATAGTTATAATAACTTATTATCGCATACACGAAGTGAACAAGTGGTCGTGTTCTGGAGTTGAATTAACTGCGTAATAAAGTCAAGACCAATACAATATCCGCAACATGCCAGCCACATCCGAATTGGATGTAGATAAAGTGTCCCACCAAAACAACAGGGTAGGCACAAAAGTCGCATTTTGACCACGAGCCGCGATGCTGCACAGATAAAAATCTACATATTTTGAAGGAATCATAATCTGGCTCCGTGTCTTATGTTTTCCACTAGAAGAAATCAAAGTAAAACTTGCTACATTGGATGTTCCTAATTATGGCAGCCCACTCGTCTGGTTGCTAAGAGACCAGATGTGGAAAACTCGACGTTTTCACAGCAATGGCTGCAATGGCTTAGTTCTGGACCACGATTGGCCCAGAACTAAGCCATTGCTGGGCAACCGATTCGTATATTGGTCCGGTCTCGGATCGTCGAGGAGAACCACTCAAGTCCCCGGTCTGGGTTCAGATCGATTACAATAATTCTTCACAATAAGTTAACTTGATGAAGTATCGATTATGCAAATGGGGGTAATTCAACTCTATGCCTACTGATGATGACGAATAGTCTTCAAATTATTCATGGTAGGCCCTACAGCATGTTTGCCTTTCCAGCGGTCCGACTGCTCATCCCCCCAAAAACGTCTAATTTTTGGTTTGTTTTCACCTGTAAAATGATAACTGCTGTGTCAATTTTTATTATTTAGCACTGAATGTGGCAATATAGAAACCATATTAACTGCACAATAAAAAAATGTTTCAAACAATTCGAACAATTTTAAATATATAATGTCCAATATTCTGGTTTTCATTCGGACCGGATGATCAGCGTACAGCGACTAACTGTTCAGGAGTTAATTTACGCAGTCGCACATATTTTCTTGTCGCTTCTACAGAATAGCCAGACAAACGCTAGACGTTAAATTATTGCCGATTTAATGTTGGGCCGACGTCGCAGCCGAGATATTACACAAGATTATAGGGTTATTCTGTCAAAAGTTAAAAATTCAGAATTGCCGCGATGACAAATATCTTGGTTTTGACTTCTACATGTAGATGACCTTAAATCGTAAAAATAACCATGCCAATGGAATCAGTGTACTCAAATTAGTCAAAAACCAGGTATTACATAAGATTCTAAAAAAATTCTGTCAAAAGTTAAAAATTCAAGAGGGCCGACGGAAGCCATGAATTTATGCAAATAAGCGTATCAGAAAGAGAAAAACTGTATCACGTGATCGCTGTGTGATCATGTGACCGATGCAGTGATCATGTGACGCTAACCACGGAATGCCCGCGAACTCCTCACCCTCTACTCTGAGGCAGACATAAATTAAGTAGGGAGCCTACTCGTGCCGGGGGGGGGGGGGGGCTATGGGTAAACACTTGACAAATGACGACTTAAGTCGTCATTGCGGCGCAGGGGAGCGACAAAAGTATGACAACTTGAGTCGTCATAGTGGCACTCAAGAGGTTAACGCATAGCGCTTGCTGGGATGTCAGCACTAGTTTCCACGCGCTCGATCTTTAGATTTCAAAGGAACATAATGTTTCCTAATTCTGTGCCCACACGTAAATATTCGATATTATGAGAGCCTTCTTAACCGAAAGGTAGCATGCCTGATCTCAGTGTTCGAACTTCGAATCTTGTGTCTGGAAGGCATTGTCATCTGATTCACCTCACCATCATCAGTATAAGGTTGTCCTCGCCTAGTTATTCATTCATTCATTCATTCATTCATTCATTCATTCATTCATTCATTCATTCATTCATTCATTCATTCATTCATTCATTCATTCATTCATTCATTCATTCATTCATTCATTTATTTATTCATTCATTCATTCATTCATTCATTCATCTATTCATTGATTCATTGATTCATTCATTCATTCATTCATTCATTCATTCATTCATTCATTCATTCATTCATTCATTCATTTATTTATTTATTCATTCATTCATTCATTCATTTATTCATTCATTCATTCATTCATTCATTCATTCATTCATTTATTTATTCATTCATTCATTCATTCATTCATTCATTCATTCATTCATTCATTCATTCATTCATTCATTCATTCATTCATTCATTCATTCATTCATTCATTCATTCATTCATTCATTTGTTTGTTCATTTGTTTGTTCTTCTATTCATTTATTTATTCATTCATTCATTCATTCATTCATTCATTTATTCATTCATTCATTCATTCATTCATTCATTCATTCATCTATTCATTCATTCATTCATACATTCATTCATTCATTCATTCATTCATTCATTCATTCATTCATTCATTCATTCATTCATTCATTTATTCATTATGTAATTAAATAATTCATTCATTCATTTATTCATGCATGCATTCATTTATTTATTCATTCATTCTTTTATTCATTCTTTCGTTCGTTCGTTTCTTCATTCATTCATTCATTCATTCATTCATTCATTCATTCATTCATTTATTCATTCTCTCCTTCATTCCTTCATTCATTCATTTATTCATTCATTCATTCATTCATTCATTCATTCATTCATTCATTCATTCATTCATTCATTCATTCATTCATTCATTTATTCATTATGTAATTAAATAATTCATTCATTCATTTATTCATGCATGCATTCATTTATTTATTCATTCATTCTTTTATTCATTCTTTCGTTCGTTCGCTTCTTCATTCATTCATTCATTCATTCATTCATTCATTCATTCATTCATTCATTCATTCATTTATTCATTCATTCATTCATTCATTCATTCATTCATTCATTCATTCATTCATTTATTCATTCATTCATTCATTTATTCATTTATTCATTTATTCATTTATTCATTTATTCATTCTCTCCTTCATTCCTTCATTCCTTCATTCCTTCATTCATTCATTCATTCATTTATTCATTCATTCATTCATTCATTCATTCATTCATTTATTCATTTATTCATTTATTCATTCATTTATTCATTTATTCATTTATTCATTCTCTCCTTCATTCCTTCATTCCTTCATTCCTTCATTCCTTCATTCCTTCATTCCTTCATTCCTTCCTTCATTCATTCATTCATTCATTCATTCATTCATTCATTCATTCATTCATTCATCCATTCATTAGGAAGCATAAAAAACAACTAAAGAGTAATAATTTGCTAACGTTACAACTGTTACAAATCTTTTCAAACAATAAATAAAACATAATAGTGTAGTACCCCTATTCAGCCACATACAGAACCAGGCAGTAGCTGTTGAGATGCGGAATAACGAGCGTGGGTTGCTCCTACTACGACAGACAGACTGTCATAAAGTCATTGGCCGCGTCCCGGCAGCGACGAAATTCTTGATTGGCATCGGTCTTGCGTCGCAGACGCCGGCCCGGCGTCGATCCAGAGTCTCCCGGCAGCCGGGAATTCGCGTCTCGCCGCCGCGAGGCGACAAACAGCGCGACAAGCGGCATACGTCTTTATTACAGGAGGACGACTCTAACTAGTGACCTCTTTACTGTCACTGGCACTGGAGACACTAATGGTGGAAAGGGACGGGAAAAAACAAACGGGCGGAAAAAACAGCGCCGATATCTTATTCACGTCACATGGGCCACTCCGGTTTCCACGGCGCATCGGGTTACTGCTTCTGTGTTTGTCTTCACTCACTGAAGAAACGTTTTTTGGAGGTTCTTTAATTTGTACTAATACATATGATTTATGCCGGTAATAAGGTATACAATTTCCCCATAAGGCCACGAACCTTTTTATCTGAAAAAAGTTATATATTTATCAGCCTATATATAGTGGGCCTATTCCGTTTACAAAAAAAATGAAATGAATCGGGCTTTAGGCCACCTTTGTGCACATATAGGCTAAACTGGGCCAGGAGAACCTCCTGAGGATGGTGAGATGATTGAGATGACACTGTCCTCCAGACACAGGATTCGAAATTCGAGCCCTGGCGGTCTGAGGCCGAGCACGCTACCTCTCGGTCACGGAGGCTCCCCACAATACTAACTTTCACACGTGGATGGGGAAGAAACAATTTTGTTTCTTTCAAACCGCCGAGACCGGGAACCGAACCCCGGACTCTGGCGTGAAAGGCAGCGGTGCTAACCACTACCCTAGGGCCCCCGCCCATTCCGTTTACAAGGTTTTGTCCGGGTAATATAAAACTATCCGGCGAATACTATACATTAATCAATGTAGGTTTGACACTATACCAATGTCATTGTAATGTTGGTCCGCGGTCTACAGCGGTGGCCCAGCATTAAGCCAACGTCTGGTATTTGCTGAGATAAGGTGTGCGTCCGCTGCCGGAAGGACAATAGGTGGGCTGACAGGATCCGTCAGATCCATACAGCCATGGATCTGAAAACAAGGCTGATTTCCTGCCGCATCCCAACTATCCCAGCAAACGAGTCATTGAGCCAATGTTGGCTCAATGTCTCGTGATTGCTGGGATACTACTCTGCAAATCCACAATGTAGTAACCGTTTATTTGAAAAGTAAGGAGTTACTGGCTTTGGGCTTTGCACTATACAGTATCGTTTGCCAAAAAATGCTAATTGCAATGTGAAGTGCAAGCTGAGTCAACGTTTTCCAACATGGTGGTGACTGAGAGCGATCTCTATCCCAAGGTTATTTAAAAAATGCACATAACTTTTTATTGATGTTGCGACAAATGAACTGAGCATGCGATATTGTAGCTAAAATGCTACTTATAAGCTATACATGTACTTATAATCAACCTATTGTCGACTTGAGGACAAGTCTTAGATATGACCATACAAAGAAAAGCCCCACGGTTTTGATTAGCCGCCATCTGTGGCTGAGATCTTCAAGTCACATTGGGGATAGTGTGACCAAGATTCCAATCGCAAGCCAGGCGTCTGGCTAATTCTCTATCCAACCGTTTCACGATACGATGTTTTGCAATTGCGACGTCATCGCAGACGACGGTCTAACATCAAACCAACATCGGCTTGCTTCTCGTCCGCACCTTATTATTCATTCGAGGTGGTTATAATTTGCAGTAACAATTATTGACATTTACATGTTATACAGAACGATAGCCATGTAGGGCCTACCCATGAACAGATCATAATGAATCAGAGGTTTTTGAAAGTGAAATACCACTGAGATTAGACAGATTGAGTTTTGGCGAAATTGACATGATATTTTTATGTCAAATATATATCAGTGTAGCTTTCATAGAAAATGTAATTTCACAAATTGTGCTAACGTATTATTTAGCAAATCCTTTTCATTGTCAGCTGGTCATTTCACAGTCATTTTCGGTAACCTGGTAACATGAAGACAATTTAGACTGCTCTGCCGGCAGTGCGGTGCCCCCTTCAATTCAGATTTACAGTTCGGCTACGCAAAGCCAAAAAAAAGGTAACTGCTTACTTGAAAAGTAAGCAGTTACCGCATTTTTAGCATTGCACGGCGGCAGTTCAGGATCTTCAGGGAGCGGCTTGTGTTTGACAGCCCCAGCTGCTCCCTGTGGCGTCTGCCAGAACGGCAATGTCCGCCCAGGCCCTTGGACCGAAATTGACTTTGCATGATATGCATGAGGCTGTCACCTCATCCCAGCCCGGGATCGTGAGGCCCGCGTCAGCGTGGACAGCACGACGTCAAATCCAGACGCACGCTGCTACAGGTGGTCTAGTCTGCGTCCAGCATTTACATGATCACCTGTTGTTTCCAGATTCGCTCTCAGTGGGACTACTGGTTGGAGATGTTTTAGATAAATATACATTTCTTTGATACGAGGAGGTATAGATAAACCCTTTCAGCGCTGGGACCGACTTTAGACGTCAGAGTCTGACGTCGGTAGACGTCTATAGTCGATCCCCGCACTGAAAGAATTAAGTATTTATAACGGCCGTATACACCCATAACATAAGTATTCAAATACAGCTGAAAAAACTAACTAAGACATTCATGATGATTTCAAATTGAAAAAAACCCTTTGGTCTCCATGGTTTATACAAAATTATTTCTGCGTGGCAATCTGCTAAGCCCGTATATATAATTATATGGTGTGCATGTTTAAACATAAATAAAATGTCACCTAACCCTTTAGCCGCCAAATTATTTAATTTGAATTTTCACTCACTTGAAGTTGTGTCTCGCTGACGCGATCCACAACTTCAAGTGAGTGAAAATTATTCAGATTTGACAAAATGGCGGTCTAACAATTTCAAATCTTGCTGATTATGTCACTTTTTATCTTTAACTTGTTTAAAAGCTGATATGTAACGTGCTAATATAAAATGTAAAATACGAATATGGACGGCACCGGCGGTTAAAGGGTAAAATGATTAAAACTGTTGGTGATAAATTGATACTGGAGGACTGGTGCTCAGTTCATCTAATACCTCAATTAGCGATACGTCTTTTTTCACAAAAAAACACATATTTTTTCGTCATTTGAAGCTGGAAATTGCGCAATTCAGACACCACTTCACCACCTGAAAATTTAAATCCGAAGTGCTAGCTATGCAACATAACCCCGAAGACATTTTCCGTATCAGGTGCACACTTCCATCGTATAAGCGTGATAAAAGTATGATGTACCTCGTTTGTAATCATGAAGGCGTCACAGCTTTGATCCAGTGATGATAAAGTCACTCATCACTGTCCACCCACAGGTCCACTGGTTATGAGCTCATTGTTTTTTCCAGTGTCAGCCCAGCATCGCAGACGTCGGCCCATCGCGGAGCCGGTGTTGAGCAACCCGCTTGACATCTCAGGAATTGCGCATCTAGTTTTGATCAATAATTCAGGGGGAGATAGAAATGGGGGTCGCCGAGATCGTCCCCAGTCATTGTGGCGTTCTGTGATTGCCGATCTTTCTAACGTGTCTAAGGGGATGTGCTCATGTGGGAATTCTGTGGAAATTCTCAGATCTCCGATTGGCCGGGCGTAGATTTGACACAGATGTGTCGGCCATAATTTATGACCCGGGGCGTAATTAGGGTTCGGTCTGTTTGGCTTCGCGGCCTTTAATTGCCAGCGTAACAATCTGGCGGCAAATGTCAAGGGCGTTTGACATTACAGGGATGACACGGCGCTTGTGTTATTACCATGGCCTCGATAAATCTTCTTCTCCCTTCTTTTCTATCACCACCGATTACGTTCTCGGGAGGAAAATCATCTATATAGCTCCGCAAAATGTTATTATCATTCACATGTATGAGGTAGACTTGAGATGATGGAGGTCTCCCTGAAGCCACGGTCCGTTGACCACACCGGTCAGTATGAACGCAGACCTACAGATCGCAACAATACGGATGCCTAGAGTTTGACCCTATTCTGGTTTAACCCAGCGCTGAGAGAAATACAATTTTTACTCACCTGAAGTTGCGGCTCGCGGTAGCGAGGCGCAACTTCAAGTGGGTAAAAATGTATTTAAAAATGTATTTGAAAAAGTAAATATTTACATTTGTAAAATTTAAGTCAAAACATATGTCAATCTTGAAAATATAATGCTCATTTCTCTATAAAAAAACACTTTTTTCAAGGCCAAACAATAATGCTAAAAGCGGCCATAGACGTGATTAGCATTTTAAGGGTTGACCCTTTCAGCGTGAGGACCGTCTTTACACGCCAGAATCTGAGGACGTCAGATTCTGGCCTATAAAAAATAAAAAAAAAACATATTGGTCGTAAACCCATAACATACGCCTTCAAGTGAACTGGAAAGAGCTAGCTGACCAATATATTTATGATATGTGATTTAAAATTGAAAATAACCTTTTTGTCTCCATGGTTTAACAAAAAATGATTCAGCGTTGCAGGGGTTAATGGTGGGCCGTCGTCAACATTACAGCAGGGTTGCTGAGGTTGAAGCTGAATTTTCAGTATTTTACGCATCCAATCTCACACATTTAAGACAGATTAATCTGGACGGGTACGTGAGTGAGACAGTGTGCCACACTAGCTGCATGGACAATTCAACTGCTGGTAAAGCTCTCCACCTTATAAGGGATTGGGGCCCATTACACTGAGGATCCTTAGGTTAAGATTATATTAAATTTATCTTATTATCATCATAAAAGTTGAGATAAATGCTAACTTTTCCATCATCGTATACCTCAATTAGCGAATACGTCTTTTTTCACAAAAAAACACATATTTTTTCGTCATTTGAAGCTGGAAATTGCGCAATTCAGACACCACTTCACCACCTGAAAATTTAAATCCGAAGTGCTAGCTATGCAACATAACCCCGAAGACATTTTCTGTATCAGGTGCACACTTCCATCGTATAAGCGTGATAAAAGTATGATGTACCTCGTTTGTGATCATGAAGGCGTCACAGCTTTGATCCAGTGATGATAAAGTCACTCATCACTGTCCACCCACAGGTCCACTGGTTATGAGCTCATTGTTTTTTCCAGTGTCAGCCCAGCATCGCAGACGTCGGCCCATCGCGGAGCCGGTGTTGAGCAACCCGCTTGACATCTCAGGAATTGCGCATCTAGTTTTGATCAATAATTCAGGGGGAGATAGAAATGGGGGTCGCCGAGATCGTCCCCAGTCATTGTGGCGTTCTGTGATTGCCGATCCTTCTAACATGTCTAAGGGGATGTGCTCATGTGGGAATTCTGTGGAAATTCTCAGATCTCCGATTGGCCGGGCGTAGATTTGACACAGATGTGTCGGCCATAATTTATGACCAGGGGCGTAATTAGGGTTCGGTCTGTTTGGCTTCGCGGCCTTTAATTGACAGCGTAACAATCTGGCGGCAAATGTCAAGGGCGTTTGACATTACAGGGATGACACGGCGCTTGTGTTATTACCATGGCCTCGATAAATCTTCTTCTCCCTTCTTTTCTATCACCACCGATTACGTTATCCGGATGAAAATCATCTATATAGCTCCGCAAAATGTTATTATCATTCACATGTATGAGGTAGACTTGAGATGATGGAGGTCTCCCTGAAGCCACGGTCCGTTGACCACACCGGTCAGTATGAACGCGGACCTACAGATCGCAACAATACGGATGCCTAGTGTTTGACCCTATTCTGGCTTAACCCAGCGCTGAGAGAAATACAATTTTCACTCACCTGAAGTTGCGGCTCGCGGTAGCGAGGCGCAACTTCAAGTGGGTAAAAATGTATTTAAAAATGTATTTGAAAAAGTAAATATTTACATTTGTAAAATTTAAGTCAAAACATATGTCAATCTTGAAAATATAATGCTCATTTCTCTATAAAAAAACACTTTTTTCAAGGCCAAACAATAATGCTAAAAGCGGCCATAGACGTGATTAGCATTTTAAGGGTTGACCCTTTCAGCGTGAGGACCGTCTTTACACGCCAGAATCTGAGGACGTCAGATTCTGGCCTATGAAAAATAAAAAAAAAACATATTGGTCGTAAACCCATAACATACGCCTTCAAGTGAACTGGAAAGAGCTAGCTGACCAATATATTTATGAGATGTGATTTAAAATTGAAAATAACCTTTTTGTCTCCATGGTTTAACAAAAAATGATCCAGCGTTGCAGGGGTTAATGGTGGGCCGTCGTCAACATTACAGCAGGGTTGCTGAGGTTGAAGCTGAATTTTCAGTATTTTACGCATCCAATCTCACACATTTAAGACAGATTAATCTGGACGGGTACGTGAGTGAGACAGTGTGCCACACTAGCTGCATGGACAATTCAACTGCTGGTAAAGCTCTCCACCTTATAAGGGATTGGGGCCCATTACACTGAGGATCCTTAGGTTAAGATTATATTAAATTAATCTTATTATCATCATAAAAGTTGAGATAAATGCTAACTTTTCCATCGGAAAAGTTAAGATAGATAATAACTTTTACAATGAAAATAACGTTAATAGGATACGCCCCTAGCTGTCACACTGTCACGATCTGTCAGGTGCATGCAGGGATCCCAGTAAACAGTTGGTTCAATGTTGGAACAGTATAGCAGACACGCTCGCATGCAATTGAGAAGGCGTTTGTGTTCATAGTGACCGGGTATGCTGGGAGTTCAGCCAGAAGTTTCATGCTGTCACAGTTTAAGACTCTGGGTCTCAGATCTGGTTCAATCTCCGGTCACTAAGTGTCCCCATCTATATCTCAATTGCAGGCGAACGTGGATAGGTTATGTGTAACAGTGTTATCACTAACATTGCGCCAGGTCAGAGATTCGAATCCCGCTCGCGTAAAGTGGAAAATCAAAAGAAGTGTTATCTGTCATTATACTCTATATTGTTAGCTATTAGTTCACTCGTGTCACCAGTGTCTCTCTCTCTGTGACTGTGACACTCACTGATAACTCAGTGAAGCTATTAGTGGCTCGTGGCTAAGCGATCACGCTAATGCCTATATCATCGTAATATTGACCTACATGCTCGAAGTAACGTGAAACCCGACAACACGAAATCGACTACGTCACTGGAACCTGATAAACAGGTGGTGACAGTGTGACATGGTCTTTATTTAGGCATTTATATTATACGCTATTTATGTTAGGGATAGAATTATATCCACTGTCATGTTGTGTATGATTTGCTAAGATATGTTGTTGTGCTTAAAGTTGTCATCGGCCTCCAGCATGCAAAGTGTTGTATGTGCCACTCATACAGCACTTTGACTGCTAGGGAATAAATTAAGATCGTTGCTGAGCGAACCAAATTGCTCTTGTATAATTCATCAGCCACTGTATCCATGGTATCTCTGCAAACTCAATGTGTTAGTACAACGTTGGCTGTATGTCGGCCAAGCGTCACATAGAGTTAACCCGACAGACAGAAGCTCGGATATCAGAACAGTGTCGAGCGAGCAAACGCGCAATGTTGACCCAAAGTTGAATTTATGTTGGGCCAGGGTCGCACACAGTGAGCGAGCATCAGATCAATATTAGGGCAATTTCTTATGTTTGGGCCTGTCGTGATGCGCCTCAGAGAAAACAAAAGTACCTGTACTCTGCAATGCAAAACCAAAAGTCAGTATCTGCTTACGTTTTGGCTTTGCACGGCAACATTGCCGAGTGATTCAAACAATGTCTGGGGAACGGTGAACGTTTTATTTGGAAAACGTTTTCTGGTCTTCTCCTTCTGTTATTAATGTTTATTGCATGCGATCGGATTTGTTTCTGATTAGAATACACTCCAACTGCTGCATTAGAGGCACCAGCTAGCTGCCCACGGGCTGTATTCATTGGGCGTGACTACTCGCGATTACCTTTGGCTTGGGAAACAAAATCTTACGTAAATTCAAGACGACGAATGTTGGCCGTCGTGATTTCAAGTCAGATGGCAGAAAGCATTTACCCACGCATCACCCACGCGGAATAGAATGCTACTTTTAGACAGGGCCGTCTAAAGAGCAATTGGTTGTGTGGACGGCTCTGTTTAAAAGTAGCATTCGTTGTTTGGACGGCTCTGTTTAAAAGTAACATTGGTTGTATGGACGGCTCTGTTTAAAAGTAGAATTCGTTGTTTGGACGGCTCTGTTTAAAAGTAACATTCATTGTGTGGAGGGTTTTGTCTCAAAGTAGAATTCGTTGCATGTACAGCCCTGTCTAAAAATAGAATTCTTTGTTGGACGGCCCTGTCTAAAAGTAGCATTCACTGCGTAAAGTGCCCTGTTGCATTCGTTGTTGCATTCGTTGTGTTGATGGCTCTGTCCATATGTAGCATTCGTTGTATGGACGGCCCTGTCTAAAAGTAGAATTCATCGTGTGGACGGTCCTGTCTAAAAGTAGCATTCGCAAACCGGCATGGCGCTGCACCACTTCCTCGTTGTAAACAGGCCGTATTCCTTCCTCGTCAGTTAGCTACTTGACGATGCCACTGGAGGGCCGACGAGAGATCCTCCGGCGAGCCGCCGGCGGACCACTCCGGACGCGAGAGGCGGACAGTCGTGCAGAACCGCACGAAACGCTTCCTCTTTGCGGCTATACCTCTGATTGAATTTGGAGGCATCCGTGACTGAGTTGTGAAATTCCCACTCGCAGGTCATCCGAGTTCAAGAATTCGGATTTAGTTGGATTTGTGAGTCCGTGTCTCCGCGATGGTGTGTTGTGAGGAATATGGCATACGCCATGTCACTGCTGTTCTGCCAGAATCGTGTTTCATGACTGTTCGTTCCTGATAATAGTCGTGGCAGCCCAGTAGAGACAAGACTTTGACCCAATGATGTGTCAATGCTGGCCCAGCGTCGTAGACGGTGGGCCAATATTGACTGGGTAAATGTCTTGTGTCTGCTGGGATGCTACTTTAGTGGAACAATGTTTTGCTAGCAATCTATATTCAATAGAACCCATTTGCCAAAATATTCCCGAACGTGTGTCCTGTTTAAAATAAAAATACACAACGGATTTCACAACACAAATTATTACAGAAACATGAAAATTTATGTTATCTTGAGCTGTAAATAACCCACTGACATTTTTTTTATTGTTTATTGTTTATTTGACTTCCAGTTAAAAACATGCAAAAATGGTACATTATCATTATTATAATTGGGTATTTTTTTGAGCATGTTGTTAACTTTGGTTGACGGGAACAGGTCGAGACGACCTCTACAATGCCTGTCAACCATATTAGTGAATTAAAATTATATAATAAAAACTAATGACAGTATAATATAATACCAACTGTTCACCGGCTATAGGTGTTGCCATACTTATCTTAATTTATATTTAATTGCCACAAAATACATTCGTCATGTTCATATTACGATAACCTCCAAGTGCCCATGTGTCGAAGACTACCTGTATTATAACAACGACTGAAAAAAATAAAAAAAATCACGATTTATAAATCATATATTTCGTCGATAGTTTTCACCTTATTGTGAGCGCGATAACGTGAAGTTTTATTTTTAACATGCTCAAACTTTGTCTGCATGTTGCAGTCAATTTTGCTAATAGTCAAATAGATAAAGGTAAATAAAATGACTTTTTTTTCGGATTTTACGTTATTAATTTTACTTTGTATATAGGACAACTTGATGAAGCTTATTCATATAGACCCCTAACATGTATCAAATTTGTCCTGTTGACCAGCATGCTGCCAATTACGAGTGTTTGACATAAAATGGTAAATATATGGTATTTATAGTCTTCTGCGTTTGACATTTTTCATATTTAAATGGAAATGAGGCTATTATTGTATTATCAATATGTCCGCGCACTGACTGATATCTTTGTTACGTGTACCAGACAATAGCCGTTGAATCAATGCTGGTTGATTGCCGGGCCACAGTCTACGACGTAGTCTCAACATTAGGCCTTTCAGTGCGGGGACCGACTTTGGACGTCAGATTCTGACGTCAATAGACGTCATTTTTTGACGTCTAAAGTCGATCTCCGCACTGAAAGAAATACAATTTACAATGGCCGTAGACCCATAACATAGATATTCAAATGAAGCGGAAAGAGCTAACTGAGACATTAATGATGACTCAAATTTGCAAAGAAATTGGTCTCCATGGTTTACATAAAATTATTTCAGCGATATAAGGTTCAAACTAATATTAGATCAAAGTCCCTTATATAACTTTAAATACTTTAACCGCGGTCGATTATTCGTTTTTTTAAATATTTTTTATCAGCACATTAGCCTTTAAACATAATATTATTTAAGATAAAACGCGACAACATTCGGCAAGATTTCAAATTAGTTGACCTCCATCTTGTCAAATCTGAACAATTTCCACCCACTTGAAGTTGTGGATCGCGTCAGCGAGACACAACTTCAAGTGAGTGAAAATTCCAATTAAATAATTTGGCAGTAAAAGGCTATACACGACTACATCAAATTGTGTTTTTAATTCATCTTATTAGCCGATAAAAATCACTGTTATTGTGAATAAAATGATTGCTGAAACATCGAGATTAGCAAATCTGAAAACGTTTTACGCTTTTCTCAAGTGAGCCATTCTGAATGCTGCTCACAAATCGGCTCAACATGACGCCATTATGGAACAACAATGAACTGTTTTGTAACGAAAACATACCACTTTCTTGAATTAGTTTTTCTAACATGGTAGTTTCATTCGTATTTTCAGACTTTTACAGGACTTATCACAATGCTTGGTGTAAATTCATAATTAAGTAGTTTCCTTAGGTTAGTCCTGATTGACGAATATTCACATTCGTATACCACTGATCACATGTTGATGTACATTTCTGAAACGTGTGAAATGTATTAGGCCCTATTTCTCTAGAAAATATTTAAAATGTTTTATCTATTTTTTTTAAACGGAAATGATAAATGTTGCTGCAGTTCTACAAACAAGGTAATTATGTGACACAACTATATTATATTAATTATATGTTTTACCAGATCCCGCTAGTTAATAATATGTTCATGGAGGTTTTTTATTATGCATAAAAAGGTGCTGAAACTGAACTTTTCATGAATTAAGCTTTTTCATATGAATCTGTCTAGCAAAACATGTAGGTCTATGGGTTATGTTATCATGGTAATTACTGCTGTAAAACCTAACGCGATTTGCCGCGACATTTTCTGTGAGAAATTTTGGATGTATGCTAATTACCCGCTACACCGCTGAAATCTTTATGTATAAGCCAAGAGATCAAAGGCTTTTTTCATTTGAAGTCATGATAAATGTCTTAATTTGAATACCTATGTTATCGGGTCTACGGCCATTATATATATTTTACTCTTTCAACGCCGCGTTCGTCTGACGTCAATAGACGTCAGATTCTGACGTCATAACCCTTTAACCGCTAAGTGATTCAATCTGAATTTTCACCCACTTAAAGTTGTGTCTCGCTGACGCGATCCACAACTTCAAGTGAGTGAAAATTACTCAGATTTGACAAAATGGAGGTCAACTGTTTTCAAATATTGCTGATTGATGTCACATTAATTATCCTTAACATGTTTAAAAAGGTGGTACTTAATGTGCTAATAAAAAATGAAAACCCGAATATATGCGGCACCGACGGTTAAAGGGTTAAGTCGGTCCCCGCGCTGAGGGGGTCAATATGATTCATTCAGTATGAATTTGTGTTGACAGCTAGGCCTATTTACAGTTATACACACTAGAAATAATTATGTAAATAATAATTAGTAATGAGTAATTATCACTGAGCTTCAGTGGCGAATGATGTCAGTAACTGTGTTGTTGTTTATTATTCATGGTGTACATGTGTTGCATCAGCAACGCATTCCACTTTTTGCGATCATTTCAGTTTAAAAAAAAACAAGAAAAAACGGTGGCTCAACTTGTTCACATTTCTCTGGATGCGATCTAAATCCCGACCACTAGAAAAGTAAGCAGTGTCTGCGTTTAGGATTTGCGCGGCACCTGTCTTCTCACACGTACATAGCTTTTTGCTCTTGTAGAGTCATTAGAAACTCTCCCATGTGGGGCCTGCCTCATTGTCACAGAGAGAACGGTTCATTTCGCCAGCCGTAATCCGAAGACTTAGGTGCGTGGCCACCGGACAAGCTCCCGCTACAGGACTGACCTTTACTGACCACACCCTCCCCCTCTTTGATGCCACAAGGCTTTTGTACACCCACCACCTGATGTAACCTGAGAAAAGTGTGAGATAACGGCGCATTGCTGGTGCGATGCTGGCACAACATCTGCAATGGTGGCTGAACTCCGAACCAGCATTCAGTTGACGTGTCGGGGCCAGACATAATTGGCACATGGTTTACACTGTCTGGATCAAAGGTTAGACATATTTTTCTAGTTTTATATTCTTGATGTCGATTTTTGCAGAAGAACTGTTACATGTATAGGCCTATGCCTTTATTAAGATCTATGTCCACAAAGTCTGACAATAATTGTTCTGTTTTTGTTTGTCTAATGGCTGTGACACACTCGTTCTTCCCTTCACATCCAGTAAGTTTTATTTAAACCAAAGAACACTAAATCCACAGATTATCTAACCCCCCCCCCAAAAAAAAAAAAAATTGGTCTATCAAAGGCGAGTGAATGCGTCCATTTTTTTTAATTTTAAAGTTTTGCTATTTATTTCTGTATTTTAATGACAGCACTACTGATCATGACTGATGTGTGATTGGAAGTGTGACTTCAGATTTACATCGAGTCTTTGTGGCAGCATTGCGACACGCCAAAGCTCAATATCAGAACAGTGCTACAGAGCACTTTACTATTTTTATTGAACACAAATGGACATTTTATAGGTAGGCCCCTATTAAACACATTATTCAGGCGTTATGATGAATCCCATCATAGCAAGCGAGCACGTGACGTTCAGCCACTGTTGGTGCAATGTTGGGCCATCGTCTACGACGCTGGCCCAACATTGCACCAACATTGGCTGAACGTTCGGTGTCTCTGAAACGGTTTGAAACACTGCAGATTCGCCCCTTCGCTGCCAAAGTACTGCATGTGCCCCTCTCGCTGACTTGACACAGTCCATGCCATGACGCTTAGCATTTGCGACCCGTTAGCATGAATTAGGAATGGAGTCGCTCTGAACATCACGGACAGTGGTCAGTAACACACACATAAATATCTTCACTGTGGCTGAGATTGTCGTTTACTTGGATCCGGATTTCTGGCCCCGTATTCTCGTGCAGGCTACGATATATCGTTAGGATATAATATAGTAGGCTTCGGATTGGTCGTCTAGATGGCCACCTCGACCAATCCGAAATCTATGATAAATCGTAATTTGTACCATAATACGTGTCAGGTGTGCAATTGTGGATCCGGAGAAAAATGAAGGATCTGATTATCGTTGTAAATTATTCCCCCCCCCCCCCATTCTTTTTTACTTGTTTTGTGCACCAAACTCCCGTTTTTTACCCCAGAAGAAAATCGCTCTTTGTCATTTACATTTATATTTTTCATGACAACCTTTTTCCGAAATTCTGTATCTGCCCCTGCAGTGTCTCATTTAACTGCCCGTGGGATGTGTCGTCGATCCGGAATATAGTGGGGTGCCCCCCCCCCCCCGAGTTTTTGTTTTGTTTTTGGGGACAGGGCCACAGGAACTCTTATTACCGCCCCGCGAGTCGGAGATGGTCTGGTTTGACGCGCGTCAATCTGTCCACCGTAGTGCTCTGAAAAGCCAAAGGTAATTACTTACTTGTAAAGTAAACAGCTACTGCCTTTCAGGCTTCATTGATTTTCTTGTATCTTACAAGTGCAACTATTCATGCAAAGTGTCAAAGACCTGAAATGTGCTCGTTTTTATTTTTCCATGTGCTTGCATTTAAATATATCTTGTCAATTTTCTGATAAAGAAGAAAGATGGCAGCCAATAGGCACTAAGGAAAAATAAATTGACATATTCTTTTTATTAAGGTTACTTGAACATAATAATTAGTGAGAGGAACGTTGGTCCACGGTCTCGCCAACTTGACTCATGTGACTTCAATCAATGACGGTGTTGCTTTCTAAGTTGACTTATTCTTTGTGTTTATCAAGCGTGCGTATGTGATCAATACTTAATGTAGGTGAACATGGCTGAGATCAGTGAGATTTAACATGGAAATTTCCTCAAAATATGCACATGTGAATACAATTTTTCGAAACCGTTGACCAATATTATATTAACCTAATGGTTATCAGGGACTAACGTTCCGAGGATCAGTTGCACTCACTCACTCACTCACTCACTCACTCACTCACTCACTCACTCACTCACTCACTCACTCACTCACTCACTCACTCACTCACTCACTCACTCACTCACTCACTCACTCACTCACTCACTCACTCACTCACTCACTCACTCACTCACTCACTCACTCACTCACTCACTCACTCACTCACTCACTCACTCACTCACTCACTCACTCACTCACTCACTCACTCACTCACTCACTCACTCACTCACTCACTCACTCACTCACTCGTGTGCTATCAGTGACAAATAGGATTTATAGTTATCAGCTGGGAATGACATCCAGGAAGCATCTCAGAAAGGAAGGGAAGGAGGGTGGGATCAATGTTGGCTGACGTGTGTGTCTGTTGTGATTGGTTTTGACCTTGTATCTATGACTACTGGGATGGATAATCATTTAACACCTCTCACTTGTCTGATTAATAATGGCAACCCCCACTCGATCATGAAAGTTATTGATTGATCCATTTATATCACTCCAAAAGGTCAACTGGTTTTAACTCGAAGCAAACGTGAAATTGATCCCCAAAGATCGCAATTGAAGCCCAAAATCACTCAAATATGCCAATCTATCTTCTGATATGCAGTTTTAACACCATTCAATTTAATAGTGTTTCATACTGTAGTATTTTAAGGTTTTTTTATGATGACAATGGTTAGTTTAAAGGTAATAAAAAGCAATATGCAATCACTACAGCTGTTCGATTGGTATGTTTAAGTTACGCGTTGGCATATGCGTGCATATTCCAAGTACTAGTATATATATTATGCATAGGATCACCTGCTGACCACCTATTTGTCGTTGCACGACGCCCTAAAGAATTGATGTCCTCTTCAAATAAAAAATTGAGCCCCGCTCCCCACGGAGTCTGGGCGCCTAGATCTTCCTAAAGTTGTATCATGTTCTGTCTAACATCCTTTTCTAGTTTAAAACCTTATTGGATTACCTGAAATAACTTTTCCAATAATCACAAGGCCAGCTTAATTTCTCCTACGTCGATTATGAGCATATATTGAGGCATATATTTATTTATTTGATATGTGCTGCTTGCAATAGATTATTTGGAAATATTACTGGCAGTAGGCTGCCCTCGTCTCGTCGGACAAAGCGACACCTTCTTAGTTTTTATACCAAGCTGCATCGTATAATTTGCCTTCTATTGTTACATATGATAAGGATGTATCTATAGCTGGGGACCATGTGGTATCAAGGGATCAATGCGCACCTATAACTTGGACTTTGTCTGCTAACCCTTCTCTAGCCTAGTTACTATGGGATCATTGACTATCTCTAGACTGAAATCGTTAATTTCTATCCTTTTTCTATCCTAAGTTTTGATCACTGACGATTACAGTACACTAGCCTACTATATGTGAGTGTCATATGAAATTGTAGTATTTATAATAGTATACACACGTGGAAGGCATGGCAAATGGGTTTTCATTCAATAGAATATCAGTGAGGCCGTTTCACCTTGGTGACTGTGTAACACTCTCGTATTAAAACAGTGGAATCGTGACGAGTACGCGTGTAGGCCTAATATCACACCAAACAGGGACTTGGCCATATCAATGGCTACCCCATGCAGTACACGCAAGCTATTGACCGAATGCGTGATCATTGTAGGTCTATCGTTTGTAACGCTGGCCCATCATTCACCTCACATTGGTTCATTGACTCGTGTTTGTTTTGATACACTGTAGTTTACACTTATATGGATTGTTTTTGTTGTGATAAATCTGTGCAGATACTACCGGGATGCTTCTCCGGTCTGAATTGCGACCCTCTTGAGAGAAAAAGCGACGTTCAGGATATTAAATCTCCATACACTGACTCAGGCCACCGCAGGGCTAAGTAGGGATGCTTAGGACACCGTTCCGTTATCCGGATTGGCATGTCTGTATGGACGTGCCGGCGCCAGACTCAGATCAGAATCACAAGACTTGGAAAGGTGACTGCGAAGGTGTCGTCATCGGCGGCCATCTTGCCATCTCTTTATGACACCATATTAGCCCGGTTGCAAACGTCAAGTGGGGCTGGTTGGGGAGCTCCGATTGATTCAAGCCATAAACGTAGAGCAAACACGAAATGCTCCCAACTCTGGTAAACTGTTGGACCGACGTCTTTGACGTCGGTGCAACAGTCTACCAGAGTTGGGAAATTGCTCCTGGATGAGAGTCATTGCCAACCTTCTTGTGAGAGCCCAGACCTAAACATCAGAGCAAAGTGCGACCAGGCCAATTTGACGGCGTTTCATGATGGAGGAGCGGTGTTTGTCTCGCCCTTCAAGAAAATGAGCGAGACAGCCCAGCAAATCTTGTCGGTTGAATTGGGGTCGAAATTGCTCGGCCTAGTGGGATTTACGGTGAGCGGGCAGAATGTGACCCGTCCCGCCAATCTGAAATTGTGCAATAGAGGCCGAACAACATCATTACCTTAATATCGCCCAGCTTATACGGTGCAACGCTCACTGGTAGTGGTACAAATCAAATTGACCAGAGTCGGGCCTTATCGTTACGGGGGTAATCTCAGTTACCCCTCCGTGTGATTGCATTGAAGTACAGTCTGGGTTATCGAAGTGTCATTCGTGTTACATTTAGAAGCATGCATGCTCCTTTCGAGCGCATACTAGTAACGCCAGGCCCCTGGTTGACGTTTTCTTGATAGCCGCCCAACTTCGCAATAATCATGATAATGCGATTTTCATTTATTAAAAAGATCTGCTTATTTTACCTGGAAATTACCTTGAAATGATGCCATCTTACAACTATGCCTCCTTAAAGCCCTGAGGTTTATATAGCTATGTCCCCAGTTTTATTATGCTGCATCTAATGGTTGCTTATGGGGGTCTAATTGAAATATTACATCACGATAATTAAAAATATATATTCACAACTCAGTATATTGAGTTATAAACTCAATATATCGACTTCCTAACACAGAGTTCCTAACTCAATATATCGAGTAGTTAACTCAATATAATTATGGAAGATTGCAAATGTCGTTTGAGCAGCAGATTGACATACAGGTTTCTCCACAAAGGTGGGCTCACATCCAAGCTTGTGTAGACTACTCACGACAGAGTATCTGCTTCAATTATCATACTATTTATATTGCAGCTCAGTTAAATTATTTTTTTGACATCTTTCCACAAAAAATGTCATCTCCTTCTTCCCTCGAATGGACGTCGGTTTTAGTAGATAATAACAACAATAAAAGATTAATTAAATTGATATGCACAAGAGACGATATATTCAATAATATTTTACTGTTCCACCAGAACCATATACAATTTTATATTTGATTAAAAATGATTTAACATTTGGTTAACAGGTTAAAAAGTTATTATTATATATCACAGGGATATGTTACGTTCAGCCCTTACTTGCAGGTCATGTACCATGTGTATTGTGGACCTTCTACTTTGTTTCAGTTAGGCCTATATTTGGGATGTTTATTGAAAGAAGGTCACGCACTGCAATACAATGAAAAAAACTGCCTATCAATTACACCGTGTCCTTGTCGATCACGTGGATCAAGTGTGTCAGCAAACACGAGACTAAGGCCCGATTTTGATCTAATACTGGACCAGCGTCGCTGAATGTATCGTCTTTTCTGCAGTGTCAACGGGGTCGTTCTTTAAACTCCATAGCCATGTTGAGAGATCAAAAATAACAAAGTCAAGATATGATATTTAAAACAACAACGTATGAGAACATGCGCACGAAAAAGAACCATTGAAGTCATTCGAAATAAGAGTAGGGTAGAGTCCCGGCTTTGGGCTTCCTTCTGTCACAATATTGCCTGAATGCGCAGAAAACCACGTAGAGCAATATATACATATATATACATGAGAACATCATCACTTTAACACATGCAGCGCGGGGATCGACTTTTGTCATCAGAATCTGACGTCTGTAGACGTCAGATTCTGACGTTTAATGTCGATCCCCGATCTGTAAGAGTAAAAATATTTATTATGATCGTACACCCATAACAAAGGTATTCAAATGAATCAAAAAGAGCTAAGTAAGACATTTATGATGATATCATATTGAAAAAACCCTTTGGTCTCCATGGTTTATACGAAAGCATTTTAGCGCTTTAAGGCTTAATATGTCGCTAGTCACAATAATATGGTACACTATAACGAAATTAAAAATGAAACATTATCTACTCAGTTGTCAATGTCAAAAATGTGGAGGAATGAAAATGTATCCCTGTTGAATTTATAATATGCATGTGTTTGGAGAGTATACGTTTAGGTCAGTGGATATTGCTTCACGTGGCCTTTATGCAAACTTTGGCAATATCGTCACAGAAAGAAGCCTATATCGTAGAATGATTTCAAGGATCCATTAGCGCACAGTAGGCATACGGTAGGCAGCACTGCAGGTATTTGAACAACTTTGAGCACTGCATGTGCACAGCCACGATAACAACCATCTTGCCCATCAGCGATTCGAGTCCAGAGTCTGGAATCACAGCCGTGTGCGCCGTCAGGGACGTCTCCATTCAGGGATACGGACGCAGATGTTTGTATCAATTTTCTAAGAGAAAAAAAACTTTTTTGCAGAAGCGATGTCAAAAATGAAAAAAATGAAAGGAAAGGGGTTTTAGGCCACCCTTGTGCACAAATAGGCTAAACTGGGCCAGGAGAACCTCCTGAGGATGTTGAGATGAATGAGAAGACACTTCACTCCAGACACAGGATTCGAAATTCGAGCCCTGGCGGTCTGAGGCCGAGCACCCTACCTCACTACGAGATGCGGATATTCTCAGGATGTAGATGCAGTGCGTGTATATATCAGAACAACATACCAGCCTATAAACTGATAAAGTAAGTAGACTGATTTGGATGTGTCAATATGATTAACAAACATTGACACAGTGTTGCTCCAACCTAACGTGAACACATGGAGACAGTGTCGTAGAATCCTATGTTGGATCAATTTTGACCCGTGTTGACAACAGCCTGTAGGAGAACCAGATGCAGAGCAAACACGTGTCTTGTCCCAATGTCTTTTTACTGTTGGGCCAGCGTCGCGGACGCTGGTCCAACAGTAAATAGACATTGTGACAACGTTTTTTGTTTGCCGTGCAGATTCGTGTGACAGGTACCATGTTTGGATTCCGCTCACAGAGCACACGACACCTCTAAGAGCATGTCATGAATGCACAATGAACCCAGCAATTCACAGTCACAACCCGATTATATTCTCTTCTGCTTTGTTGGCGGCCCGGTCCTGCCCGGGTGGAAGCATGCATATTCATGAAGCTTCGGGATACATGAATATTCATTTCCTTACTAGTTCATAGCTTTTTTTGTCAGGGAAAGCAAAAAGGGTGGATTTGTGGTTGAATCGCATCATTATGACACGCCCCTATCACCAACGCCTATGTGAAGAATGTGAAATATTGAATTACGAGTATCATTTTTTGTTATTGTGTAAACATTTAAAAGCTTGGAGATCAAAATACATTTCACTTTATTTTTGGACCAAACTATCTACATGTATGAAGAAATTTGTTAAACTATTATCTCCAGAACACAGTAAAACTATTAATAATCTAGCTATAATATTTGGTAATTTTTGAACTTGAAGTGTTTGCAAATCTATGAAAAAAAACTGCAGATGTTACACATTATTGTATTGAAATGGAAATATCATCCTGTCTCCTCGCTCAGACACCGCACATATTGTATTATATTGCACTATATTATGTATTTGCACACAGGCCGATGGGCCTAGATGCTGATATGAAATACACCATCTATTCCCATTCCTATGACAGTATTCGAGTAAAAATACTGTACAGACGTCGCGTGCCCTCTCTTCTCTGGCAATTCGCATGATTTCCTTTATTCAGTGTTTATTGGTTTCAGACCTATGTAACCATTGGTCATGAATGACGTCACATGACAAACAAACTTTGCAAATTAAAGGTTGATAGAAATATCACAAACTAACTGAATGAATGCAGATAGGAGAGAAGTGATTTATAGTCAGCTTCCAGCTTCGATAAACTGGTCGATGGATGGCGTATCGCGGCTGGCAGACCTAAACACGTTATTTTGTGATATGTTAGTGTTCCTATCAAAAGAGTAGAGTTCCTATCAAAAATGACAATGACCTTTGCCCCATTGTGAATATACTGACAATGCTTATTTTCGTTCATTTTCAGACGGGATGTGCAGGTAAGCGACTTCTTGTCTTGTCATGAATTGTAAGCCTCTATCGTGTCTATGCAGCTTGTAGAACAGCTGTCACCATCGAGTCACGGCAACTGCTTCACGGTGTACATGTAGTCCCACGATTCCCAAGCCAGGGCACGTACTCTCGTACAAGTTACGATATATCGTAGGCTTCGGATTGGTCGAGATTGCAATCTCGACCAATCCGAAGCCTGCGATATATCGTAACTTGTACGAGAATACGGGCCAGTGCTATTTTCGCCATTGTCAAGCATCATGAAGTGCTCAGACAAACAGCAGTAACTGCTTGCTTGAAAAGTAATTAGCTACTGCAGATTGCCTTTGCACTGCAGTATCGAGCACTATCCTCTGGCAACTGGCTTCAATCACTTTAGCTTTGGCTTGGCGTGGCTAAAAATGCACGTGTCAATCTACAATGGCTATCCCAGTGGTGAAGATGCGTTGTCACAGATTTCTAGCGTGACAGGGCGTGTTTGTTTAACCCCAGGCAGGCGACCCTCTCAGAAAGCTCATTAGTATTCTCCTAATTTATTATTTATGGAAGCGTGTCGATTAACAGGGTGCAAACCCGAACACGTAGTGGAAGCATGTCAGCGTCTCGGCCTATATGGACACTGCGAATCCCTTTTGATGCAGTGTTTGCTTGCGATTTACACGTTTCGGACAGATAAGATACTATTAGCCATTTAACCTCCAAGTTATCTATCATTGAAATTTTTGTTTATCATTACAATTTTCGCTTGAAGTTGTGAATCTCTGGCGCGATTCACAACTTCAGGTGAGTGTAAATTCAGATTTTACAAAATGAAGGCCCACGATTTTGTAATCTTGCTGCTTTATGACACGTTTTAGCTGAAAAGCATCCTGAAAAGCTGGTATTTGATGCGCTAATAAAAAAAACTCGAATAAAAACGTGGTGGTTAAAGGGTAAAATCTTTTTGTCGGGATCGACAAATGAACCAGGCTGTAAAATTGATCAGATCATCCTTGACGGGTTGTCAGCCAATCAAGCCATTCGTTTACTGTGACTAAAAAGTTGTTCTCTTTTGTTTACCAGTGTTTACAGCTGTGTTTAATAGCTGACGTCATTGCCAGCTTTAAAATGGACAAAAAGAGCAATAATGTGTTAGCGTTAAATATAGCAGTTTATTTGTAAATTAAATACAAATTATTTTACTTTTTATTTTAATGCTGAAACAATGACCAATTCACATGAATAACTGTGAGAGTAACATCCCTTCCTAAATAGACCCTTATCTGTATTTAAATGCAAATTAATTATTCATTATCTTTTCCACCATTATTTTGGGAGTGTCTGGAGAAATCTAAATAGATCTTGATTCGAGAATTGTGATGACGAGGTACATTGGTTAACCTCGTCGACGTTATCGATCTTCATTTTGATCTTGGAAATTGATACTCATGTATAGTTACCACGAAAGACACTGAGAAAGCAACATAGCTTGACCTGATACTGCGTCAAGGCTAGGACAAATTGAACGTAGAAACGTTCAATTTATTAGCATTATTATTAGCACATTAAGTACCACCTTTTTAAACATGGTAAAGATGAAATGTGACATCAATCAGCAATATTTGAAAAGAGTTGACCTCCGTTTTGTCAAATCTGAACAATTTTCACTCACCTGAAGTTGTGGATTGCGTCAGCGAGACACTACTTTAAGTGGATGAAAATTCAGATTGAATAATTTGGCAGTTAAAGGGTTAAACGTCAGAATCTAACGTCTAAAGTCGATCTCCACGCTTAAAGGGTTAGGCGGACAGATACACCCCCACATTACCATATGCACTGCTGTGCTGGGAGAGGCCACGGCAATGGCCGAAAATTTACCCTATATTATTACCTCCACACGATCAAACTTCTATCTATTATTTATGCGCTTCACAATTAACAGGTACATTACGTGGGTTTGTGATTGAGTGTGCTTCGAGGGCAACATGACCTGCCGGGGTCAAAGCCAGTAAATAAACGTTTTAATTAGGAGTGCAAGTCTTGACCTTATTGATTGGATTTTATTTAGATGATCCCCCACAGAAACTGTTACTAGAAGTACTACAAGTATGTCCAAAAATTGTTGCCTGCGAAGCAATGCAAGCACATTCCTAAAGCTGTTGAAGATTATTAAAATCTGAATTTTTGTTCGTACAGAAACGTGGCAAAATACAAAAAAGCACATTATTTAAAAAAAAATTGCTTGTACACATTCGTGAGTACCGTAATTGGTAATATAGTAATAAAGAAATGGCGGCACAAAAAGATAGTTTAGCGTCACTTTTTTGTTGTAGCGGTGACTATTTAGCAAGTTAAAATCACCATTACATACTGTAATTATCAATGAGCACAAAATCAATAATAAGAAAGTAGGCTATATGATATGAGGATGAGGCAACCGGGCATGGAGGGGTTTGTATAGTCTTTTCCTTCACTCGACTCACCCGATAAGGGTTTCCAGGCATGCACGGGGGATTACCCGATCAATCTCAAACAGTCGATAACTTTGATGGCCAGGCTGATAGAGCCTGAATGGTCGTTTAAATGGTTGTTATGAACTATTGACGAAGTTCGTACCTCGCTAGAATAAGCACGCAGCAGATGAAACACTTCCCTAATCAGCTGCCCTTATAGATCGCAATATGATTCCACAACAACCACATCAGGCCAGAGTTTTTGTCTCTAAACTTTGATGAAGCTGGACGATGTACTTACATCATTCATGATAAAGCAATATATATATATCATTTTCAATGGGATCGACATGCCTGAGTCAAAATACATTCTCTTCAATTTCTGTTTTATGGGTCCAATGCACGCTGGTATTGTCAGCCGTGGCTCCCTTATCTATAACAACAGTCCATCTCCTCCCGGACTCGGAGTCCCAACAGGCGCTATTATCCTCCAATGCTGGCCCACCTTTCAGCCAGCATTGGGCAATACCCCCTGACAGTCTGACTCACATGGCGGTTGACTCATTCTGCCAGAATTGAATTGTTCATCTCCCATCGCGTCTAGTTCATCCATTCATTCCGCAATAACTCATCTCCAAGCGTCCCCTTGAGGAGCGCGGGGTATCATATCCCATTCATCGACCTGAAAAATATCAGCTCAGCCCCGGAAACAACGTGGGCGTAAAGCATCGCAAATCCAATTTAAACTTGCTCCTTCAAACGAGTGGCATAAAAAAGAACAGCAGCGATGCTAGGCCCCCACGTGCGAATATACCGCGTGCATTAGGTAATTATATTTATGTAATTAAAAGTAAATTTATTATTGTTATTATTTGTTTTTTTATGACTTCTCAGCAATTTGAATAGACAAAGGTATTTAATTTTATATAATCAGCTCCCCTGGCGATGCCAATGTGTTATCTGCCACTATCTGCCACTGCTTAAAGTATCAGTTGTGACACTTTAATTCCCACAGGTTGATAACGCCTATAGTACACACTTTTATATTAATCATTCACCCTTGGTTCTGGCTGTGAGCTATTCCCATTTTAAGAATAAAGGTTCTACATCTACGCTTCAGAAAGATAATAATAGGGTCTCAGATTACGTGTGTATTTTTATTAATAACTATATTTATAACACTGGCAAAACTACACTCTATAAGACAAAAATTGACCTACCAATTGACAGTCAAACCGTGTACAATAGAGTTATCGGGTAATTCTCCTTCGAATATATTTTAACCCTTTCAAGCCTGAGTTTACCATTGTCATCTTCATCCACTACAAGCCGCGAATTGCTGTCGCAATTCGCGGCTTATAGTAGATGAAGATGATCTGATGTGGGTGAACAAGTGAAGAAAATTGCCATGTACTAGCATGATTAGTAACCAGTTTCATGGATATTTTCGTGCTAAAACTCTTTGTTGTAGGAAAATTAAGTCTGTTTTCAGAGATGTAAAATAATGCTTTAATGCATTGTGAGGGCTTAAGAGGTTGAATAAAAGCTCACATGTTTATTGGATGTTTTTGTTAAGTGTCATGAGTTGATGGACAAACATAGTGCGGTAAAACCTTGAGCCACGAAGGACCATACAACGAAAGTCATTATGTTGACCTGATTGAACTACATTGACATGATTCACTGTAAAGAAATCAGGGTATTTTTAAAGCGACTGACCCAGATCTTAGGCATATGATTGGTCGAGATGGCAATCTCGACCAATCATATGCCTAAGATCTGGGTCAGTCGCGCTAATGCTTTAACCGCTATATTAAATAATTACATTTTTCACACACTTAAAGTTGTGTGTCGCTACCTTTACCCACAACTTCAAGTGGGTGAACGTCACTCATATAATATGTTTAATTTGAGTACAGCAATTTGCAAATCTTGCTGTTTGAACGGTCATTTCATTCCCAAGAACTGTGATTTAAACTGGTAATAAAATCGATAAAAAACGACTTAAGTCGCGCTTAGCAATGTGAAGGTTAAGAATATCTGCCCATTACACATAGTAATATCCTTTAGACATTAGAGGGCACAAAAAATGTCACCCCAATCTTCACGATCCATGATTAATTTATCTGTGTGGTCTTCGTCATCATATTAATCTTAGCTACATGTACTGTACTTGTCGACGCCACTTCCGTCTTCAAATGAAAAAGACACATTATAATAAGACAACCTTACCCTGCTATTGATTTAATTCCCGACTGTCTCAGGTAGTCAGGAATTTAATCAACAGGTTTTTTACAGTTCATGTTGTCTAATCAATTTGATTAGATTAGGAATTATTTAATCCCAAATTAATTTTGTAACTTTTATATTATAATCCTACTGAACTATCCACCTGTACGAAGTTGTTTTATTAATAAATTCTGTTATAATAACTTTCATTTCAATGCTTAAACACTTATAAAACCTTGGCGGACACATAAAAATAGAAATTGCTCTAAATAAGCTAGGCATTATTGTCCTCATCACCATCAAAACCGAATCTTCCTACTGCAGAATCAAAGGAGTGGGGTGATGTAACAGTATCACACAACCAGCCGATCTGAAGTTTATGTACCTCGCCAGCAGTCAAAGTGTTGCACTCATTTGAGTGGCACATGCAACACTTTGGCCGCTAGGGCACAATAAAATGTAGCCCATAAAGCGCGAGGATCGACTTTGGACGTCAGAATCTGACGTGCTGTAAGAATTAAAATATTTGCAATAGCCGCGTAGACCCATAACTTAGGTATTCAAATGAATCCTCAGTGACCGAGAGGTAGCGTGTTCGACCTCAGATCGTCAGGGCTCGACTTTATAATCCTGTATCTAGAGGACTGTGTCATCGCATTCATCGCACCATCCGCAGGAGGTTCTTCTGGGTCCAGTTTAGCCCTAATTATGTGTACAAAGGTTGCCTAAAACCGCATTCATTGATTTTCTTTTGTCTATCAATATAACACTTTTTTTTTATATTTAAATTCTGACTTTCAAAATGTCAGGAAATTTCTGAACTCTCGCATTTTTTTTTGAAATCACGCACCCACAATGACATTTCAACACCTCCATACTCCACGCAGATACTTAGATATGTCAGTCGTGACTTAGAAATTATCGTCATTCTTGTCAAATCCATGATAGAGTGAATGCCTGGTCAAAATCGGCGCATACGCTCGCGAAACGTGACTTTTTAATACTTTTTTCCACCATAGAGCTGACTTCCTAAAGGGATTTCTTACAACAATGACATTTTCTTATGCAATAAATCACTTGTTGGAAGGCATCGAAGAATCGGGATTAATGTGAAACAGCCAATTTACAATAGCCATCCATAACAATCCAGCCAATGCCGGTTTGATTTTGGTCCACCGTCTACGACGCTGGCCCAACATCAAACTAGCATTGGGCCATAGTTCCGTGTTTGCTGGGCGATATGCTTTTGCAAAAAGTCTATTCGACCATAATCTGATGAGAGGAATGTGATGGACATCCTGCATTCTCGGAACACTGGATGTATCCCGGCAATTCTGCCATACATGGACACAAACCTTCAACTGACAATGTAACAACGGTCCAATGTCGGGCTATCGTCAAACACGCTGGCCTGTGAACGACCAGCACCTGATTTGCTGCGTACGCAAGAAAATAAAGTTTGTAAACGTCGCGTCGAAAAATGATTGAAATGTTATAAAATATGTTTTTGGAGTAGAAATGAATCGGGCTTTAGGCCACCTTTGTGCACATATAGGCTAAACTGGGCCAGGAGAATTTTGGAGTAGAGCAGCGAATTATTTACAAAACATAGCCTTTTCTAGTCTGAATGTTAATATTACTAATTTAAGGGGACTAATTGTCATGGTTCATTGCTTGTAATGTGGTTAATTTATCTGTGAAATCTCGCATTTATATGTTTATCAATGTAATTATCCCAATACACACATAAAATTTGTATAACATTTACACAACATCGGCCCAACTTTCAGCACTGTATAAATGTTATACAAAATGTGTGGTGTTTACTCGTCCCAGTAAACACAAAATATTTGCATGAAATTTATACAATGTTGGACCAACGTCTTCGACGTTGGTCCAACATTGTATACATTTCATGCAAATGTTTTGTGTTTACTGGGTGGGCCCACAATGTACCGCATGAAAAACTACAAAAAACGTTCCGCAGATAGGCTGAGAAATCCTCCTGGCAATAGCCTCCCCTTTCACGTGTCGCCGGCACCGCGGACGGCGAAGGCTCGCAGACGGCCCGTGGTGTCTATTATTCAGCAGGAATTATCATCCGGCAGATAGTTGAACTGCCGGACTGCCAGCCGACGCGGACGCCGCGCACTGATCCCGATGTGCCGCGCCTAAATCCCCGGCCATTTCACGGAATAACAACGACGTATTTCCCCGGCCCCGGCGGTCTCCGTCGATTGCCGCTACAGCACTGCCCTGCTAAGACAAACAGCGGTAAATGCTCACTTGAAAATTAAGCAGTTACTGCTGTTTGTCTTTGCACACTTAGCTACTGCTATTGCTGCTACATTACTGCCCTTCAAAGAGAAACAGTAGTAACTGCTCACTTGAAAAGTAAGCAGTTACTGCTGTTTGTCGCTGCACAGTAGCTATTCCCCGTGTTGCCATAAAAGGGAAGGGGAGTTGTAGTTCTGCGTTGGAGAGAGAGCTGGATTCGGATACCCGGAGCTCCGTATTCGAATTCCCTCGCGGTGGTGAAGTGCAGTATATATTATGCTCTCCTCCCCCCAGTGACCTGGTGATAACTTGAATGACGGTCCCGTAGCGATGCTAGCTTTCTGTGTGAAGAGCGAGCTTATCTTAACATCCGTACGTGTGCGTGCCATGATTGCACCCTGCCTGACAAAAGTCTATAACTCCTAAACTGATAATTACGACCATGTAGGCCTACAATTCTAATCCGTTTTATCAACTGTTTAAGTCGCAGTTATTAGGAGCGAAATATGTGTTTATGTAACTGTTTGGTCTACAATGAAACAGACATGTGTCTCGCTATACCGCGACTCACAGCTTCAAGTGGTTGAATATTTAAACAAATCATCTGAGCAGGAGAAAGGCTAATTTGTTTAGACATGACTATTTAGATTGAATCCAGACGTACCTGAGATGATGATGGGATGATAATGGAAAATTTACAAATAAACTATTTTATTCAACGCTAACATGATTGTTCTTTAGAATATTCGTCCACTTTACACTTTTCAGCGCGGAAATCAACTTTAGTTTACACATCAGAATCTAACGCCTGACGGGTGTCTTAACCCTTTAACCGCCGGTGCCGGACATATTCGGGTTTTATTTTTTTATTCGCACATAAGGTACCACATTTTAAATAGGTTAAAGAAAATCAATCAGAAAGATTTGAAAAGAGTTGACCGCCAGTTTGTCAAATCTGAATAAGTTTCACTCATTTGAAGTTGTGGATCGCGTCGGCGAGACACAACTTCAAATGGGTGAAAATTCAAATTGAATAATTTGGCGGTTAAAGGGTTATTCGTTTACATGATTAGTTTTCACTCTCCATTGCTGCTCACACTTGACAGGTCTCATATTATTTTTTACTAACTTGAAGTTTCACTGCCCAACATGTCCAGCACAGAGAAAATGAATAGTCACAATATATTCTATAATTTTGCAGATCGATGTAACATATAATAAGATGGTATTATTATTAGAATATGTTGGTGTATAGGCTAATGACATTGATATCTGATTCTGTGAAACCCAGTGACGTCACTCGGTGAAAACAAGGTTATATAACACCCCCTCCCCCATACTTCATTCTGTGAAACGCAGTGACGTCACTCGGTGAAAACAAGGTTATATAAGAGCCCTCCCCCATACTTTATTGTATAAGCGAGCTCGGTGAAAACAAAGGAGGTCGAGATCATTGAGTTTCACAGAATTGTTTAAATTTGATTTTCTCCACTCTAATTATCAACTTTACATGGAACGTCATTGGAATATGGCGATGAAAAATCGGGACTTTTTGATCGTCGTGGAAAGACTAATTCAACATGTTTAACAATCCATGTTTATTCAGCCCTGGTCCGCTAAGCTAACTTATTTAAATTTTCACCCACTTGAAGTTGTGTCTCGCCACCGCGACCCACAACTACAAATGGCTGAAAAAATTCCAAAATAATATTTGCTTTATTTGAGGCGAAAAATTGTAAATGTTGATAGGCTAATAAAACGAATTAAAAACGATCAGAATTCTGATTAGTGGTGAAAGGCTTAGCCAACAACAATAATTACATCACTGTAGCAATATCATTAGGCGTTTGAAATTATCTAACGCTTTCACCGCCGGTGCCGCATATATTCGGGTTTTCGTTTTTTCTTAGCACATTATTTACCACCTTTTGAACAGGTTAAAGATAAAATGTGACATCAATCAGCAATATTTGAAAACAGTTGACCTCCATTTTGTCAAATCTGAATAATTTTCACTCACTTGAAGTTGTGGATCGCGTCAGCGAGACACAACTTCAAGTGGGTGAATATTCAGATTGAATAATTTGGCGGTTAAAGGGTTAAAACACACGCCGGCGCAGTCATAATCCTATTTGATGGTAGCTTAGGAATAATAATAATAATAATAATCAACATTGTAATGAAGCATACAACTATACTTTTTTATAATCCGTCACCAAACAATGTGAACTGCACAACCTCGTATATTAAATTAAATCATAGCTTTGTCACTTTGGTGATGAAAGGGCTTATCTGCCACTTTGTAAAGTGGCCGTGTGGTCTGGAGTGCTGCATTTGACACATCTGGCCCTGTATTTCTAGATATAGAGAATTTATAACGCCCAGTTATGCCAATTGCTACCACTTAAAACTGGGTCTCGCTACTAAGACCCACAACTCCCAAGTGGGTGAATATTACTCATATTTTGTTTATTTTGGGGCCAAACATTTGTAAATCTTGATGTTTAAACACACATTTTCATTCCCAATACCTGTGATTCAAACGAATTAAAAACAATTATAGTCTCTCCTAGCAGTGTAAGGGTGCACATAATTATGTAGTGAATAATTTTCAGCCACTCGAAGTTGTGGATCGCGTTAGCGAGACACAACTTCAAGTGGCTGAAAAATTAAATTAAATTCTTTTGCAGTTAAAGAGTCACTGTTAGTGACAGACGCAATCATTGCAACACTAACAGAATCACGTCGTGTTGCGGTTCATGATATCAATCAGTCTGCGCGAGGAGAACGTAATAAACCATCATCCTCTGCGATAATAAATGACTTGTACATGTATAATTAGATGCATATAACAGGGCTTCTGTTCTGCTAAGCATTTGCTTTAGAAATATCAAACAAGGCTAGATCTATACTAGCTACATAGTTTTCATGTGGAGTTTCACATAATAATAGTTTCACATTTCACATTTCACTACGTCCAAATTATTATTTTTCTCTCGGATACTTTTTTACTCTTATTCTACGGCCGTTTTTTTTCGGAATGCTATAAATGCATTTGTTTTATAAATGTTTTCAACCGATTGTCTTGAAGTTTGAAGAATAATGTTTGCTGGGTATTGCGATATTTTTGAAGCGATGTATCGAGGGGTCAAAGGTAGATACAATCCTGTTGACAACACATTAACAAACTTCAAAATGTCATACATGTATCTTGCATTTGCGGCTACAAAATATTGGAGTAAAAACTCATAATATCACTCTTTCTTCCGAACACACTCACTATAGTTTTATGTAAAACTCCACTTGCAAGCAGGATGTCAGACTTTAACATTGGCATGTGACATTTCTGGTGCAATTGGTGCATAGCTCACATAATTGCTGGCTGTAAAAAAAATTATAAAAAAACTTTTAAAATTTTAAATTTGTAAACTGCTTTTCCATGACACAATTACTGATCAAAATATTTCTGGTTCAAAAATGCATTAAATCTCACAATTCAAAGGAATGTCTGATACGTGGGTTTTGCCTCTCGTCCGTCTATATCACATTAATAGTCAGTCTCCTACCCACATACCGAGAGAAATGAACTTTTTACACTATGTATTGATCCAGACCGTCATTTGGACTGACACCCGATATCCCAGACGCGCTGGCATTCAGGGAATTGAGGCTTGCTTATCAGGAAAAACAGGGATGATTACCATAATCACCTTTTTTCCGGTTCATATTATCTTTTTCTAATCATTTCCCAAGGTATTTTAGAAATGGGAAATCCACATTTTTGCAGTTCT
The DNA here is from genome assembly GCA_964017125.1 of Flabesymbios commensalis. Classification (NCBI taxonomy): domain Eukaryota; kingdom Metazoa; phylum Annelida; class Polychaeta; order Terebellida; family Flabelligeridae; genus Flabesymbios; species Flabesymbios commensalis. Next base: position 39,403,571 of record OZ024910.1, on the reverse strand, counting down.
GAAATACTGTGACACACAGGCAAAAAATGACTGTTTCTAATCTTTTTGATTTCATAGAAATGATATTTCATTAGATCCTAAATTTACATTGACTAAAAAGTACACATCGTTATAGCGAAAGAATATTACAGGTCATATGCAGTGTCACGTTTGATTAATTAAAAATATCTACATTAAGCGTCATAGATTAATGTTAACAATCCAAGATACTGCAGTACTTTTTAAAGATAGCAATGAAATGATATCTAGGATGCAGCCTTGAATAGTTTGGAGCATTCAGCTTCCACACAACATTTCCATGTAAATGCTGTATCGCTAGGACTAGCAGTATATTAAATAACTGCCTTAACTCTTACAGTGCGGGGATAAACTTTAGTCGTCAGAATCTGACGTCTGTAGACGTCAGATTCTGACGACTAAAGTCTATCCCCGCACCATAAGAGTAAAAATATTTATATTTACCGTAGACCCATAACATTCAAAAGAATCAGAAAGAGCTAACTAAGGCATTTATGATGATTTCAAATTGAAAAAACCCCTTTGGTTGCGATGTTTTTTACAAATTGATTCAGCGCTTTAAGTGTTAACTTTTATTGATATAAACAATTCGGCACATAATAATATAAAATGTTGTCTTTAATAGAATTTATTAACCCTTTAATCGCCAAATTATTTAATAGTAATTTTCACTCACTTGAAGTTGTGTCTTGTGGCCACGATCCACAACTTCAACTGAGTGAAAATTATTCAGATTTGGCAAACGAATTTGAAATATTGCTGATTGATGTCACCTTTTTATCTTTAACATGATCAAAAGCCGATGTGATAATAAAAAAAAGAAAATGAATACATACTTAAAAAGGTTATTTTTTTCTGTCAAATCGTCATTATCTAAAATTGAATATAGTGGTACTCATTATCTAATGGAAAATGGTGAATTTGAAATATTTTTTCATGGCTACCGTTTTGTTTTTTAATAGGAACACATAGTAAGCAAGATATTAAAGTTAGAACCACAGCATAGGACATCACAAGGGTGATATGCCACCACAATTCGAATACAACAAAAACTAATAGACTGTCAACAACATTCGGCGACACCGGGCTGAACCAAAGCCCTAGACGAGACGATAAGTCTGCATTGGCTTAACGTTGGGTCAGAGCCTACAGCGTTAACCTAATGTTAATCCAGCATGGATGTCAAAGTTGACTATTTGATACAGGCTTATGGCATGTATGAGAGAACATTCAAACAGCGATGACGAGCATTCGATCCTGACATCGAATAAACGCTGGATCAATGTGTGAGGTGCTGGCCCAGCTGTGAAGAGATGGCTCGATATATTGACCCAATGTTGGACCACCGTCTGCGACGCTGGCCCAACAATAAACCAACATTGGGTCTGTGTATCGTGTTTGCTGAGATAGACGGTTTTATTTTTCAAAGCAAACAGGAAAACATGACCCACTGTTGGCGCTATGACGGGCGAGCATTGCAGACACTGACCCGACATAGCGCCAACAGTGGGCCTAGGTTGCCCGCTCGCGGGATGGCGTGTTCGGGATCCGGTGTCCGTGATGGTAGGATCAGGTTGGGAATCCCGGCTGATGGACAAGGGAGACAGCGCCAGGGATTGCCGTGGTCATCAACGTGGAATAGGCGACACCCTGATAAAAAAGAAATACCCATTTTATGCGGCCTTCATTGCCCGGGATTTTGTCCACCGAAACCTTCGTGGTGTGCGGTCTGAACTTGGCTCGCTGATACCGACTGCCTGGGATGATCATGTGATGTTTTCAGGAAGTTTTTTCTAATCCCCTTCTCTCTTCAGTCTGATTTGGCAAAATTTTATGCAGGAGTATCAACCAACTTGCAACACCAAGGTTACAATGTCATTAACCATGTTAACCCTTTAACCGCCAAATCATTCAATCTGAATTTTCACCCACTTGAAGTTGTGTCTCGCTGACGCGATCCACAACTTCAAGTGAGTGAAAATTATTCAGATTTGACAAAATGGAGGTCAACTGTTTTCAAATATTGCTGATTGATGTCACATTTTATCTTTAACATGTTCAAAAGATGGTACTTAATGTGCTAATAAAAAATGAAAACCCGAGTATAAGCGACACCGGCGGTTAAAGGGTTAACATAGCAATACACTACAATATAGGCCTACGATCTTCTTGTCATTGTCAGCTTTTGTTCATTGTATGATATAAGATTGAACATAACCAATTGAGTAGATCTACGTCATTATTATTCTCTGTTGACTTATGACTATGAAGTGTTTCAAGAATAATAATTAATTGTTTGGAAGCGGCTGTGTCTGAATGTCACGATAGTTGCACCCTTTTATAATTATGTTGACACGGCCTTTCAGATGAACTATTTGTATATCTCCATCCAAAACGAATATAATCATATATTACGATTGAAAAATAGCCCCATATTAATGACTTGATTATGATGTTGTTATTTTGTGCGAACTTATATGTTAACCCATTCATACCAACATGATTAGCATGTCATAGTAAGAAAATAAAGTAAAGTCTGCCTATACATATACCTACATGGTATCTATACATAGGCCTGCCTCAGCAACCACAGAAAAGCAGAGCGACCATCACTTGTCAAGTCAGCTTATTTAAATTCTAAGGACTTATGATATTGTGCCACGTACACTGCCATAATCAGATAATAAATACACCACTCATCAAAATCTTGACCGTCTGGGCCCGTATTCTCGTACAAGTTGCGATATATCGTCTTCGTACAGTCCGAAGCCTACGATATATCGTAACTTGTACGCGAATACGGGCCCTGACGTGCAACGTTACTCCTAATGACCCTCTCACACCTGGCCGGACTGAGCAACGGACATCATCGGACAACGCCACCGCAGATCTATAGGACCTAATACGGAGGAATTATAAACCCGTTCAAGACATATACCGTACATACAGGACAAAACGAATTTCTGACGGTCGTAACGAACATCGCCGAACATAAAACGAACAGTTGTCAAGTGGGGTTCGCTGCCCATTCCGACTATGTTTGACAGGGCAACAAATAAAACAAGTTATTGTTGACGAATAGTTTTATACTTTTATTGTAAATGAAATGAAATGAATCGGGCTTTATGCCACCTTTGTGCACATATACTTTTATTGTAGCATTCAGATCAAGTTTATTTTTTGAAAACTACACTACAATAGCGATATAAATGGCAAAGCGTCCGATTTGAGCTGAGTTAACAGGATTTTAACAGGATTGTGCCTCACTGTTTATGGTAATTATGTGCACCAAGAAGATCCCGCAAAATTATTCGATGAATGAGTACGGCATAATTCGCGGGATTGAGCCATTTAGTAGACTACAGGTGCTAAGGCGATGTAGTGTTTAGATTGTGATAAAAACACCAAATTTCACACACGGCTACATTTTGATGTCCCGAATGAGATAAGTGGAGCACCCCAATCGATTTTGACCCGTAAAATGTTCTAATCTGCATATTTCAAAATGCCGCGAAATCAAAATAAAACGGGGTTGTTCACTAAATCTCGATTTGTTCTCTGCATTTTTTTTTTTTTATGTATTCTATCATTGTGTCTCAGTATCTTTGAATATATTTCTGATGCTTATTCAACCCGAAAACCGCCCGGATTATTTTACGGAATTATCATTATTCAAATATTTTAGTTAAAGTTATAATTTTCATTATAACAGTATATTTGACTGTACACACTATTTATTGAAGCTTACATATTCTGTAATTAGTCAAATATCTGCCAATTTAGATAACGAGATTAAAAATGGCAACCAACATTATTATATTAAAAAAAATAGTTCCAGCTATAATCTTCATGATAACAGTTTATTAGACTGCATACACTGTTTAATTTGAAGCTAAATATTATTATGTAATTAATCAAACATCCGAGATATTTTCGTTATGCTTATGTAAAGCGCTCTACATTTTCTGACACGAGCACATGAAGGTATATTTTTCACGCACAAAAAGCTCGTCAACTGTATGTAGGATTGCATTTAAATTTGCAATGAGAGTTCTTAAGAAACTTTAGCGATATGAAAAACACAATAATGTATTGGAAATAATTGAAAATAAAATAGGTTGGCACTATTTTACTTAAAAATGCTGATGTAAAATAAAATTTTACACCATCAGTAGTTTTGTTTATTAGCATAAAAACAATTACGTACTCACAAAATACGGAGAACAAGTAGAGATTTAATGCAAACAAAACACATATTAGTTAAATTTGGTGCTTTTATCACAAACTGGACACAATGGTGCATTTTTTTACCTTAGCTCCTGTACTAATATCATTGTCTCCTGCAAATCAAAGCCGTATATTTTATCTTGTATTTGTATTCATTGTGTCTGGTGTTGGGCTTTCAAAATTATAACGCTGCGAGGCTGGTCCAGCATTGATGCAACATTGCACCAATTGCTCGTGTTTGATGCGTCAACATAAAAAACAGTCCACGCGTCACACGAAATTGGCAAAAATTTAAAATCGACTCGCCGCCGTGTGCAAAGTATAAGGTTTTATAAGGAGAGCCCATGTCAAGCAGTGTGTGCTTACTTTACCAGTGTGCAGAGACTACCTTCTGGCTTTGCACGGCATACCTGTAGGCCTAACGTCTCTCGTCTGATATGATTAGACGAGCCCGGCAGTGGATGTTACAAATCAGGAAACGTCAGAAACTAATACAAAACTGGCTTCTCTGTGGTGAAGTTTTCAGATGAATTTACGTATGGAGCGGCGTGGCGTGTCTCACGAAGGAACAGTCACAGTAACCCTTTAAGCCCTGAATTTGTTTATAAAAACCTTGCAAACCAAAGGTTTTTTTAATTCGAAATCATCATAAATATCTTATTCGGCTCTTTTGATTCATTTGAATACCTATGTTATGTGTCTACAGCCATTAGAAATATGTATAGATTACAGTGCGGGAATGGATTTAAGACGTCGAAATCTGACGTCTCCGGACGTCAGATTCTGACGACTAAAATCGATCTCTGCACTGTAAGGGCAGGGCGATATATTATAGAATTTAAATTTTACCAACTTCTGTACAATTTGAATAAATTGATAAAAATTATGCCAATCAACCTGGCCATTTTATGTTCATTTTTCCATCACATTTTCTTGTTTGAATGTTGACTAAAACGGCTAAAAAATGAAATGAAATCAATCGGGTTTTGGGCCACCTTTGTGCACATAGAGGCTAAACTGGGCAAGGAGAATCTTCTAAGGATTGTGAGATAAAAGAGATGACACTGCCCTCCAGACATAGGATTTGAAATTCGAGCCCTGGCGGTCTGAGGTCAAGCACGCTACCTCTTGGTCACGGAGGCTAAGAACGGTTGCAGGTGCGATTAGAACCGGCACCGCATACCGATTCATGCCAGTGTCAAATCACCGCGACTCGCGTTCTCCGACCACTTTGCTGGTTTATTAGGATGTGGAGCTAGGAATTTACCGTCTGTATACATCATAAAAATTGAACAATATACTGTTTAGACTATTATTTTGGTGAATAAAAACGTCCGTTCATTTTAAGCTGTGTAGTCCTATTCTGCTCCGTAAAGCCGATGAACAGTATCTGCTTACTTGTAAACTAAGAATAAATTATACATTTTGGCTTTCCACGGCAGTGTTGCGTGGCGTAAATCAAAATGAAATGAATCGGGATTTAGGCCACTTTTGTGCGCATACAGGCTAAATTGGGCAGGGAGAGTTGCGTGGCGTAGTTATATCATCTCCAAATGGATGAAAAGCACTACATAACTCTTTGGTAGATTTTTCGTATATTTTGAAGGACGAATTTTTACGCGATACAAGGTTTCGACCCACCCTAAAAAATAGGCTATTTTCACGACGCATATCACCCTCACTATGGGCGGGGGCCCTAGGGTAGTGGTTAGCACCGCTGCCTTTCACGCCAGAGTCCGGGGTTCGGTTCCCGGTCTCGGCGGTTTGAAAGAAACGTGTGAAAGTTAGTATTGTGGGGAGCCTCCGTGACCGAGAGGTAGCGTGCTCGGCCTCAGACCGCCAGGGATCGAATTTCGAATCCTGTGTCTGGAGGACAGTGTCATCTCAATCATCTCACCATCCTCAGGAGGTTCTCCTGGCCCAGTTTAGCCTATATGTGCACAAAGGTGGCCTAAAGCCCGATTCATTTCATTTCATTTTTATCACCCTCACTATACTTCACGAGTCGGTGTTAACCGTATTCATCAAAGCGCCATTCAAGCTTTCGCACGAGTGAAAATGAGGCGCTAGAGCACCGCACGGTGAGTGTCGCCTAAAATCTCGCGTGTCATTGTCGATTGTGTCAGATACAGATTTCGATAGCTTCATCAAGGAGAATTTAATTACGCAACACATTAATTCTAACCGGCCGCTAAAACACACAGTAGTAGCCTATGTTGCCGTGCAAAGCCAAGAGGCAGTTGGTCTATCTGATTACTTTACAACTAAGCAGATACTGTCTCTTGGCTTTCCAGTGCAGTATCCCAGCAAACACAAGACGTTGACCCAATGTTGTTTGAATGTTGGCTCGGCGTCTGCGACACCGGCCCAACATTAAAACAACATTGGGTCAACGTCTCGTGTTTGCTGGGATGTTTGTCGGTGTGTTTTTGTTTGACGTAACAGTTTTTCCTTTTCTTGTTTGCGCAGCAACAGATTGAGCAATTGCGTCCACTGAGAACTATTAATTATTCTCCCCAACAAACAGGGGGCATTGTACCGGTGTTGGCTTAATGTTGGGCCACCGTCGTAGACGGTGGGCCGACGTTAAACCAACATTGGTTCAATGCCCCGTGATCGCTGAGCTGTGTTATTAGAAGAAAAAGTTATTTATTGTAGCGCCGCAGGGAGAGCGAAGCCACAAAAAGTGGATCAGGTTTTTATTTTTATAATAAACATGGCTGTCAGAAAGCATTCTCTGTTTTGCTTGTTATTACGTCATCGAAGTTGTATTTAATAAGAAGCCGTATCAGTCATCAATTCCACATTAGAAGTACGTAGAAAGAATTTCAGTCTGTGAAACTGATACTTGTAATGAGAACTGTACCACAGATTATAAAACATGCGCAAACATGAAGATTGATTATTTTGTTCAATTTATCAATGTCAGCCGAGAGAATCCCCGTATTACATGTATATTGTGCCTATTCTCGCTTCAACCTTTTAGTGCGGGGACCGACTTTAGACGACAGAATCTGACGTCTAAAGTCGATCACCGCACTCAAAGTAAAACATTTATAGTGCAGCGGGTGATACACATGAAGAACGAGCTTACTAAGACATTTATGAAGATTTCAAATTAAAAAACCCCTCTGATTTCTTGGTTTATATAAAAATATTTCAGCGCGTCACGGATTAATATTGAACCACAGTCTACGACGTAAGCATCGAAACAACATGCTCACTGTCTCGTTTTTGAATGAAAGCGCAATGCACCAAGTTTAACGCTTCATTAAAAGCTAATTATGTTTTACAAAGTAATTGAATGTGATTAGAGTATAATTATACAGATTTACTAGCACAATTTTCATGTTGATTATTTTATTTCAAGCTGATGTCGACCCAGAAATGTAACTGGACCGTGTGTCAGACCGTCTCACTCAACAACGTACGTGACTTACATTACTGGTCAATCCCAAGTTTAGCCCATTAAACTCGTTAGGCTAAGCAGCGGTTAAAGCCTATTGTCAATGTACGCTTATATACATAATTATTTCACATTCACAAACATATAGATAGTTTGAATGCCTATGAAAGTATTTTGCAATCACCTATATGTATAGCACATTGCGATCGCAACCAACCAAGAGCGGGACATGGCGCAATGTATAAAGGAGTAGTCCACTATGTGCGAACAGCGGGACACATCTGTACCCAGAGAGCACCGCGCTCAGGACAGAGACAGGGGAAAATGGGATACAACCAAAACCAGAAAAACACATACAGTGGTATATTACTTTAAAATGTGACGTTTGCAATTGCCGCTACCTATCACACGTTTTCAAACCCTGCTTGCTGCGAGTTGTCAGATGAAAATCATGGTTTTCCCATCTCAATTGGAAATCATGTCGATGTTTGTGTCGTTAGATGTTTGTGCACTATAACCTTATATGCTTCACGCAACTCAAGTATAAAGGAGTATCTGGTAAGACAGAGATGAAATTATGTACCATAAGCTCAACACGCTAAGATCGCCACAGGACTGTATGCTCTCCGTGGAGTTGCAGTGTTCAATGTCCAGTGACCAAGGGGTAAAACAGTCGGATGAAGCATTAGTCTTCAGACTAGATATCAGACTATAAACCTACACTTTTACCTTCTAATTTGTCACGATAAATTGGCGTTCTGTGGTCGAGTAAGTGAATAATATTGATTGTCAAACCTGTTCGATGACACAATATACTGGACAACAATAACTATTAGGACATTTCTAACAAGAGCAAGCTGACTTACAAGTTACAAACATCGATGAGCTAGCATTTGAAATCATGGAGCAGGGGTTGGGGCTTATGTAGTGTTTAAAGCCGGCTGCCTATAAGCTCGGTATCGTTCCCCTAATTTTCAAAGAAACAACAAACAAGATATTCTCTTCCGACTCACTCGTGCATATTTTGTGCCGACCGGGAGATCTCGATCTCAGACCGTCAGGGCTTAAATGTCGAGTTCCGTTTTTGGAGGGCAGTGTCATCTTAGTAATCTCACCATTGCCAAGAGGCTATCCTGTTTAGGCTGTATGTGCCCAAATGTGGCCTATAGAATAGCCTTGTCTAATATTTTCTTCGACCTCAGCAATCGAGTGTCTTGCGATATTTTAACAACCCACAATTATTATTTATCCGGTAGAATATGGTGAAAATAATGTGCTAATATTCAGATATTGGAGAATAACATTATTTTTATTAGAATGAGAATGATTGTATTAGCGGAATATAAAAAAGTATGCTAATTATTCTCTACATAAATCAAAGACAATATTTGTTTCACTTTGCCCATGCCACCATTTCAATATCAGTTGACCAGATGGCATAGTTTCCCCAACAATTTATTTGTATAGCCTAAGTAAAAATGCAGGAAGCAATATTAATTACAAGTCACTCCCATGCGATGTTTTTCAACACCCACATGGTATTTTGCTAAATGTTTTCAAGTATTTTTGTTTAATGTGTGACCTATGCCATACGCTATGGCACATCTGATAAAAACGATGATAATAAAAAGAATTATAATAATGACAACAATAATAATAGTAATTAACCCGTCATACCGCCTGTCGTGACAAAATATATTCTGTGAGGCAGCTTTGCATTCATTTATTATTCTGAAGCAATCATATTATTCCTGCTAGTGACATTTATATATATATCACATCTAGGTCACCCAGTAAACACAAACAAATGTAGAAATTGGTACAACGTCGTCCTGAGTTAGTCTTCGACGTTGGTTCAATGTTTTGTGTTTACTGGGCATCCGGATCCGTCAAATATAAAAATGAGAGAAAAAGACCAATGTTAAAAAACAATTGTTTAGTTCGCTGCTCGGTTTCCCTCAAAGATTCTGATATACTCTGTGACAAAGAGGTGGTGTTCTCGGCGTCAGACGACCGGGTGTCAAATTTCAGATCACGTCTTTAGGGCAATGCCATCTGATTCACTCCAACATAGCCTACGCAAGATAAGAGGTTGTCCCGGTCTAATTCAGCTGGAAGGTGCACAAAGTGGCTTAAAACCTTATACATATTCGTCCGTTTGTTTGTTCGCTCGCTCATTCATTCATTCATTCATTCATTCATTCATTCATTCATTCATTCATTCATTCATTCATTCATTCATTCATTCATTCATTCAATCATTTATTCATTCAATCATGCAATCATTCATTCATTTATTCATTCATTCATTCATTCATTCATTCATTCATTCATTCATTCATTCATTCATTCATTCATTCATTCATTCATTCATTCATTCATTCATTCATTCATTCATTCATTCATTTATCCATTCATTCATTCATTCATTCATTCATTTATTCATTCATTCATTCATTCATTCATTCATTCGTTTATTTATTTATTTACTCATTCATTCGTTAATGTTTTCCATATGCTCATAATCTAGCATCTCACACCATAAAATAAATAAGTCACACTTCAAGCCATCAGTCAAGAACAAAAGAGGAAATAAAATAAAGCGATAAAAATCAATTTGAAAAAGAAACCCCGGTAATATACCTCGGACACCATATTTGCAGACGTTTTGGTAATATGAAGTGAAGGAGAGATCCAGCAAATTGAAAGTGGATATATTCGAGCATGGCGCCTGTTTACAGTCCGGTGTGAATTGGCATTGAGGAAATGGCCTCTATAACGGCATCCCACAAATAAATGTTGCAGCACACGCATTCTGGGGAGAACTGTTTGCTTTTTATTGCCGAGAACGTATTCGCGTGTGTCACCGGGAAATTGACGTTCAAAGAACCAGAGTTTGCCCGAAGCATTTACTTTCTAGAATGAAAAAATAATAATTACACCCACAAAAAGCCTCAAATCGCTTACCGATTTGTGACTTCTTGTTTTTCCAATTTTGGAGATTATATATGTATACTAGTACCAGGCCTAAGTTGAAGTTGGATACGGTCAATTGGAAAATATTATACTTCTACTCGGGCAGAAAGGGTAATTGGGATTGCCATTGTATCCAGATTAATGTCAGGCTCACAAAATGTCCACATAACACAATCATGAGCACTGCGGACAGGAAACACAATAGCAATTCGGAATGAACACGTATCTAAATAATCATTGACCGTTGCAGCGGCTGAGACTTTTACTGGTTGCGGCGTCTGTAATGTTTTATTTGACGGGGCATAATTCGACACGTAGCGTGCACTTCCTGTGCGCGCCATTTGCATGAGATGCGTCGCGCCGCGCATGATGATTATGGAGAACCTGCCTGTAGTTGTTAAGCTGTCGACGGATGTTTGTTCTTTCTGCATCCAATATAGCCTACATTATCGCATGTGATATAACACATAATAACTATACATAGCATTTCTTAAAATCATTTGCAGTGACATCACCCCAGCAAACGCGACACGCTGAAACGAAGATGTTTTAATGTTGGCCCAACGTCTGCGACGCTGGCCCAACATTAAAACATCATCGTTTCAACGTGTCGTGTTTGCTGGGACATGTGCAACTATTACAATTAAGACAACAAACAGTATCTGGGATTCGTAAAGCTTAAAATCAAAGAAAGCTCAAGCCTGATATTGCGGATCAAAACTTTTAAGTTAGGCCTACTTGTAGACAAGGAATGTAATTCTAGCTGAGCCATATTTCTTGTTGCAGCAAAACATTAGAATTTCCCTGAAGTGAAATTAAAGGTGGACCAATGTCTCAGACACAATATAGTAAAAATCTGCGTTCTTGCTAACCCTTTCAGCCCGGGGATTGACTTTAGACGTCAAAATCTGACGTCTATAAACGTCAGATTCTGACTTCTAATGCTGATCCTCGCACTGGAAGAGTAACATATTTATAATGGCCATATACCCACAACATACATGTAGGTATTCAAATAAAGCGAGAAGAGCTAACTAAGCCATTTATCATGTCTTCAAATTAAAAAAAACCTTCGGTATTTATGGTTTATACACAGATATTTCAGCGCTTTAACCCTTTAACCGCCAAATTATTCAATCTGAATTTTCACCCACTTTAAGTTGTGTCTCGCTGACGCGATCCACAACTTTAAGTGAGTGAAAATTATTCAGATTTGCCAATATGGAGGTCAACTGTTTTCAAATATTGTTGATTGATGTCACATTTTATCTTTAAAGGGACTGGCCCAGGCTAAAATCATAAAAAAAATCGATGATTTTATTTCGGGTTCTTAATATGACCATATGATGTAAACATGTACATAGACTAGAACTGCAAATTTTTATAATTTTTGTGCTGCGCATTCACCAGTTAGGCTAGATATAGAGACGAAATTCCTGATTTCTAATTATTGACAACCATGTCAAAAATAGGAAATGCGGTAATTTCGTCTCTATATCTAGCCTAACTGGTGAATGCGCAGCACAAAAATTATAAAAATTTGCAGTTCTAGTCTATGTACATGCTTACATCATATGGTCATATTAAGAACCCGAAATAAAATCACCGATTTTTTTATGATTTTAGCCTGGGCCAGTCCCTTTAACATGTTTAAAAGATGGTACTTAATGTGCTAATAAAAAATGAAACCCGAATATACGCGGCACCGGCGGGTAAAGGGTTCAGGGTTTACTGCCTTGTATGTTCACCCTTTTTTCGGTTTGATGTGTAAACACCCTATTTTAGGACTCTGTACCAGCTTTGCTGTAGCGCATATTTTGCTACTGTATGTAACTACTTAACGTTCAACGAAATCAAGAGCCGTCTCGGTGGTTTAAAAACCACGCGTTTCTGTATCGAAGAATGCATTTTTATATTAATAAAACGAATTGTTGTGTGAATGACAATAATCCGTGTGAGACAGAAACGAGTTATCCAGTGAGTAGATAGATTGGTGAAGTCGGGAAGAGACAGACTCGTCCACAGTTACGGCGAAGAGGAATTTCCCGTGGGTACGCAATGAGCTTTATGCCTGCGGAAGTGGCAGTTTCTTCGGCTTCCGGTCCGGTGTAACTCTGACAGCGTCCGTGGAAATGAAATGATCTGCTGACGGATGATAGGTCAGAAAAAGCGAGGTCTCTCACAACCCCAGCCCGATTCATTCGATCAGCCGCTCGGGGCGCCCCTGCGATGAATACTGCTGAAGCGTGGTGATAGAGTTTCCACCCTTGTTTCTCCCACGGGACATGTTTCAGGCCTTGCATTGTATAGTACCCCATGTAGATGCACTGCTAAAATAATCTTAACCCACTTGAAAGCTGCGATTCACAAGTGTGAAAATGTCTGAAAAAAATGCACAACCTCATCGGTAATTAATTAACCCTTGTCCTGCTGAACCCGGATATATACGTTTTCAAGAAAGTTTCAACCCAAATAAAATGCCACAGAAATTGATAAAATATTCAGTGGTAGATGCTCAGCTAATCAAATATTTCAATTTGGGAGATGTTTATTTTTCATAAATAGAAATGTTTTTCGTCATTTGAAGCTGGAAATTGCGTTAGCAATTCCAGCTTTAAATGAATGAAAAATACTTTGAAACAATTCAGCAGGACAAGGTTTAAAATAAGACCTAGATAAGCAATTTTTTCAAGTTTGACATAAGCCTATATACTTTCGGTAATGATCCCGGCGCATTATTTAGATCGTGGTACTGCTTTGAAAAGTAGAATATGTGTTGTTTCCTGGTTCCTTTCTCAACGTTGACATACTTCTATTGATTATGTATACATATTCATATATATAATATCACTCAGCCATAAGAGAGAGAGGCTTCATAAATCAGCTCACGTCCCTCTAAGGCCTCCACGAGACGTGATAACGAGATAGTCAGACAGTGCCACACTATTGTCTTGGGCACCGTCTCCGGCATTTATTCGAAAATTGTTTATCTGCGTCAACGTCGTATCCACGATCTACACTCGGTATTGGAAAAATGTTGTGCAGTTTAAACAGTCAATGGGTAGGTAGCCTAGCAAACATGACACGTCAAGTCAACTTCAACAGTACTGGAAATATCTCTTGAAGACGGTGATTTAAACCGGTATCACGGACCTGATGATCCCATGGAATATTACTCATCACCAAAGTGGGGTATCTAAACTCTGTAGCGTTGATACAACTGGGCACTGGTTGCTTTGCCAGGAGCAGAGTGTATTACGGCATTGCTTCCAGTGATATATTGTTGCTCTGTGCTGTTTACTCTCGCACAGGGTCGTCTCATCTGCCAGTAGGGGACCGGGGGGTGGATCAAAACTACATCAGTGTGTCAGTGGAAACTGCGTAATCTGGTAATAGGTGACCGCGCTCCCCAAGAACCGAACACTCAATCATCCTGGTACTGTTTGGCTGCTCAGAGCCGTATCATTGCTGGTCCAGCGTCTCTGACGCTGGACCAGCAATGATCCGACTCTGGAACAAAGTCAACCATTCTCGCGACCGGTTGCACCAACACCATCTATCTATCTTGTCAAGGTTGTACACAAAGCAAATCAACGAGTTTTTTTAGGACTGTTGATAATAGGCTTGAGCCTAATTACTCCGCTTTGTGGTGTGGCGTGTTGCTCCGTTCATGCAACAAATACATGCTATGGAGGCATTAAGTAACGTCTGAGCATTTTAGTTTGGAAATGATCAGAAAATCAAATAATCTACCTGTCGCTCATAATAATGTATTGATGTGGAGAACACTTGGAACATGGAGTGGGCTGGTGTGTATGCATGGGTGGGTTACCCTGTTAACTACATGTGAAATCAAGTTCAATTCTGTGAAACTCAATGACACTGACCTCCGTTGTTTTCACCGAGCTCGCTAATACAATGAAGTATGGGGGGGGGGGTCTTATATAAACTTGTTTTCACCGAGTGACGTCACTGAGTTTCACAGAATGAAGTATGGGGGAGGGGGTCTTATATGACCTTGTTTTCACCAAGTGACGTCACTGCGTTTCACAGAATGGAGATTTTTTAGGGTTATAAGAATATGATATGTGCAACCATCTTAATGATATTAGCATCTTCTTTTCTGATCAGCTGATCGATAGGTTAAAAGTTACAGATTATAATCGAAGACCAGAAAAAGTTACATTGTATTTATTGTAAATAGCCTGACTACCACAAGTAAACATCGAATAAAACATATTTATTTAGTTACATATTATTATGTTACTTTTAGAAAACATAAAATGGAATGGAATGCGTTATAATTGAAATAAATGCAATATAATGTAATGCAATACACTGCAATAAAATGCAATGCAATGTAATGCAATAAACTGCAATGCAACGCACTGCACTGCACTGCACTGCACTTCAATGCAATGCAATGCAATGCAATGCAATGCAATGCAATGCAATGCAATGCAATGCAATGCAATGCAATGCAATGCAATGCAATGCAATGCAATGCAATGCAACGCAATGCAATGCAATGCAATTCAATGCAATGCAGTGCAATGCAATGCAAAGAAAAGTAATGTGATGAAATGCAACCAAATGTGAGGCTATGTAATACAACGCTATAATACAATTTAATATACCAACAATCATATCAAGCACATGTGGTTGCAATGTAATGCGAACAATGTAATGTAATGTAATGTTATGCGATGTAATTCGATGTAATGAGATGAAATTCAGTGTAATAAATATACTATAACAGGAGCTGCAGTACAATATCCACACGCCAAGGAATGTGTAATAACAGACATGCATCATCACTGTGTAATAATAACTTATGTGTCAATAACCAGTAATAACTCACATGTCATTAATCACATAACCCATTTGTTCAGTCAATATAGCAGACTTGCCAGAAAGTGTTGTTAACGTTGGATCGACGTTTCTTCAGCACCATGCAAAATATTAATATGATCACAATCCCGATCTGCAATATTGGAAGTGATCGTGCTGTGTTAGGGACTCCATGTGATCACTGTGCAACAGCAAAAGGCAGTATCTGCTTACTTGTAAAGTAGGCACAAGCAGATAATGCACTTTGCCTTTGCACCTACGTGAACTAAGAAATACGCAACAAGAGGTTATCCTCGACGGATTAAAAACGACCATACCCGACCTTAGCGATGTAAGGGTTTAAACTGAAGACTCCCTGTACTAGACAATCATCGACCCATACATCCACGCAATGTTGGACCAATGTTGGGCCGACGTCGTAGACGGCGAGCCAACATTGGTCCAGCATTGGGTGGAGGTGTCATGTTTGCTGGGAATCGTCATCTCTATGGTTTGTTGAAGATAACTTTATGTTATATGGTGTCCCAGCAAACACAGAACATTTGTATAACATTTGTACGATTTTGTTCAACATGTTATACAAATGTTTTGTGTTTGCTGGGGTGTTCTAACAGATGTGAGAAGTGAAACATCTTTAAATTTGTCTCGTTCATTATACATTATTGCAGCTCAGAATAGCACGGGGGGGGGGGGGGGGGGGGTTGGTGTGGCACCAGTTCAACCCTATCCCGCTTTTATTCCAGCATATCCAACGCTATCCCAACCTTGAATAAGCGTTGGTATAAGGGATCGTGTGAGCTGGGTTCGAGAACACTCAGATAATGCTTTCATCCAGTCTGTCGGCCCATGACAGATGATATTTGCATTATACACCACAAACACGAATAGGATTAGTAAGCCACATGAGATGGGGTGGTTGGGCCCCCGCAAACATAAGTCCTCCATCCTATGTTGGTTTTACTCTGGTCCACCGCCTGTGACATTGACCCAGCACTAAGCCACCGCCCTGCAACAACTCGTGTTTGCCGGGGGAGTGATAATACATCATGGAAGCAATACAAGCATCCGCAACAATTAAAATCCCTGAGGTACCTCAGCGAGAGAGGGGTTCTCCAAGCCCCGACTCAATGCTAGATAAATGATCCAGCGATCTCACTCTCATATACACGAACAAGCAAGCAAGCTAGCTATTTCACTAGCAACATGTAGCAGGTGAGCAATCAATCAAGCAATCAATCAAGCAATCAATCAAGCAAGCAAGCAAGCAAGCAAGCAAGCAAGCAAGCAAGCAAGCAAGTGGAAGAACAAACAAACAAACAAACAAACAAACAAACAAACAAACGAACGAACGAACGAACGAACGAACGAACGAACGAACGAACGCACGAGCGAGCGAACAAACGAACGAACGAACGAACGAACGAACGAACGAGCGAACGAACGAACGAACGAACGAACGAACGAGCGAACGAACGAACGAACGAACGAACGAACGAACGAGCGAACGAACGAACGAACGAACAGAACAGTAAGGCGTGGTTAGATGTTCTTCAGCAGATGGAAATAGAGTTGTATGTTAGGGTCTTTCTTTCATGTCTTTGCCATCCCTAACATGCTGAACCCCGCTAGTGAGCCATGTGGACCACAGAGGAGTCCCGCTACACGTGTGGAAAAAACCCACACGGGGGCAATATGGACACACTAATGGTTGAGGTAATGCCGGTCCGATTTTGCTGGCCATATAGCTTATCGGACACGACTGAACGATGAACCGGCATGTTCCTAAGTCGGCCCAGCGTTGCACGAGCACCGTGTAAATGCGTATACTGGTGTGACATGTGTGAGACGAGAAGCAGATAAGTCCTGACATCAAGCGTGATCCAGAAGCTTCAAAAGGCCAACATCAAACAATCCCTGCGTGTTTCCTTTGGACCTGTCTAATGCTCTGCCCTTTGATGATTCTAGTTTTAAACTTTTAGCTTTTCTTCATTTCCAATTATAGACGTGAATCTATTTGAATTAAACAGGCGTACATATTTAATTGGACTGATTTGACCAATTTAACCAGTTTTTTTCTCGCGACTTGTATGTAAGTAACAGTTTTTTTTAATTCATCACAAGAATGGTTAACACTAAAAATAGACATATGAACTAAGCGTATTATTGAGAAGATCTATATGTACTTTTCGCTCATTTACTATTATCAGATTATTATGTTGGTAGATGAAAGCTGCGGGCAGCTGCTGGATAATATTGTCACTCATTTAAAATGGATAAACATTTAAATTCGGACTTTAAGGGTTATGGGCCATCCGTCTCCATCCAAGAGGATCGATACCACGGATAACGTCAAGAAAAGACGGATAGGAATAGGGTGTTGACGTGATTTATGGTATACTTGTGTGGTAAACTGTGGTGTGGTTACTCTACTCCTTGTTGTTTTCCTTCAATGAGGCTACAATGTAGACATTTTTCACTGAATCTCTGTATCTTTATTGCTTTGAGTGTGGGGGAATCGAATTTGGCTCAGCACCGCGGTTAGTGTGTTGCGAGGGAGTACTATTATCAGATTATGTGGGTTTGTGTCTTTCACCTAATCGTACTCCAAACATTTCAATGGTATCAGGTGGGCAAAACGGTATATCTCAACGTCCACCCATCTTGCCTTACAACATTACAAAGTCCTAGTATATGAACCGCAGCCTCTCGCGGGTAGAGACAGATATATAGCATATTATGCAATGATCTACCTCCGCCTACGAAAGTATGGTGACTCTTCACATCCAAGGCAAGATGCCTGCACATAGGAATACTTTAAAATCACGAAACATAGAAGGGTCTTTCTTCAAAACTAGAACATTCCACGATGTAAAACACAAATCACGTCCTTCTAACTACGATCGTCACATGTAATGCATGGAGAACATGATGAGTGGGAGCACTGCGAGTGTCACTCCCAAATTCACACATTTCCCCATTCGAAGTAGGCCTACTCGTCGTGCAAAGCCAAAAGGCAATAACTTAGCTTATTACCTTGCAGCCACTGCCTTTTGGCTTTGCAGATTAGAGTCATCGTCTTCCCTCTTCCCTTGGAGCGGCGTCAGAAATACTGTCATCGCCTGCCCTGAAATGACGAGGCCTATATCCCCGGCAATGCCTCTAGTTTATCTATAATGCCAAAAGGCAGTAGCGCAGCCACTGCCTTTCGGCATTGCAGAGCACCATTGGCTTCACCGATCACATTTACCGCCATTGCCCCTCACTTATCAGACTAATTGCCGGCCTTATGCCGCCGCTCGTCTTAAAGCCGACACCTGCCGCCCCAGCCGACCACGTCCTAATCTCTCAGACAATAAATAAATTCGAACTCAATTTTCGCTGGCAGCTCGCCCCGCGCGTTGATCGGATTTTGTGGCGAAGGCTCCTTCTCTCTCCCAATATTTGGGGCACGTTCGGTACACTTCACGAGCCATTTCCGTCTCATTCCGTCCTTTCCCCATTGTGCAGGAGTCGCCAAGGCATCTGCCAGCGCAATGCAAACCACCTCTGGTTCAATGTTCAGCTAAGCCCAGAATTGTGCCAGAGGTGGGGTAACTATTTCTAGAGAGGGATCAGTCTCTATCCATGGTAACTTTTTTTTTTCAACTGGTGCTTTACACATCATGCGAGTTTTTACATGTCGTGCGACTGTGCCACGTTGATCTACAGGCTCATCAGAGAAAGTATGTTTTGTGGTGAAAAACAGTGGAATTACCACAAACGTTCATTTACATTTAGCTCTTTATAATATGCCCTACATATGTCGTAATTTAATGTAATCAAGGACATTTTTTAAATAAAATATAATATATCTAATATTTGTAAATAAGAAACCGTCATTTGAGGTCGAATTCATTTTAAAATTATACAGCTTTGCATGTGCACCATGCGCTATATATTTAATAACTATATCGACCTTGTCAATGACTTTTTGTGAAAAATGACATGAATAATATAAAAATCGTTAAAATGCGTCAGGATACTAATCACCGTGAAGTTAAAAGTTTCCCACGTGGGAGGTTGTTGTTTTCTCGTAGAACTTCGCATTGTCACATTGTCACTACCACGGCGCTATCCACTGGAGATTTGTCCCTTCGTGACTGTTCTAATTCTTTCATTGACGTATCATCCGCACTGCTCTGGGAAGCCAACATGCAATAATTGCTTACTTGAAAAGTAAGCAGTTACTGTTTTTTTGGCTTTCTACGGCAGCCCCCACGTTGACACGTCTCCCACTGCCAATGCCAGAATTCTCAATTTTAATGTTGATTCAGCATTGCAGACGGTGGGCCATTTTCACTCTGTCTTGTGATTTGCGGCTTGAGCTGCGCTCTGCGTAAATTGAGACTGGACTGGTGCAGATGACGGTGGGCTAACATTAAAACAACGTGGGCTAACCGCATGCACTCCTGGAGGATCACTGGTATGGCTTCAGCACTGTCCCTCGATTAATTTGATGTAATATACACCTTTGCAAGTTATTAGAAGGGAGTCATGTTACGAAGCATTTCCAATTAGAATTCTCAATTCGTCTTAAATATAAGACTGGGTAGCTATGAAGTTTTTCTAATATTGGATATTGTTCAGCTATCTCATCCTTTAAATCTTTCTTTACTGACTTCGCCCTGATAAAACTACCTCCAGAAACCGAGTTCTTTCTTAAGAAGGACCCCTGAGGTAGCCCTGGGCACAATACAGATTATAGCTATGCGCATGCGCACATCACACAAATTAAAAATGCAAGAGAACTTTGCGTCCATTCGGGTTGGCGATATTCAACCACACATGTAATTAAATATCTCCATTGCAATTAATGCTTGTGCACATGTGGATTTCGCATGAATGCGAATTTGGCAAAGGAAGGTAGTTCTCGCATAAGTGCGAAATTGTCAAAGGAAGAGTACATTTCGTTCTTAACTAATTAACACAAATAATAAAATGGCTGAAACATATTCCATATTGAAGCTGAATACAATACCATTATGTTCATGTAGCATGTAAGCCTAAAATGGTCAATTACACATGACTGAAACTCCATTAATGATTTGAAAAGTTTTTAGCTTAATCCCCAGGTATACTGAAATTGCGAATGAATTACAGCCGATTTGCGACCAAATTCGGGGAGAATGTTTTGCGATTTGAATTTTATAATTCTAATCTTTAAGTCGTCCCACACCTGCTGCAGGTCAGAGACATGTCGAAGATCAATTAGTCAAAATTGGGGGAATGACAAAATTGTTGGCAAAATTGTCTCACACACGAGAGCAGTCGCAGTGCAGGCCATGTGAATAGTATTAGACCAGCACACACAAGAACAACACAACACATTACTTTTCTGGCTTGTGGATACCATTTATACATTTCAGAGTGCCAATGTTGGTGCTAATTAATGTAGGAGTTTACGGTGCAATTATTTAATATATACGACGTGACGGACAACATCGACAGCTTGACTCTCTAAGATTTCCATCATCTCACACTCTACTATATTGTGGGTAAGATGCTTTTCTCCTCAAGACATGGATAATGAAATATTTTGCTACCTAGTGGTTTGCTATTGCAGAACACACGTTCAACTACATTCTCTCTAGGGCAAGACATGTTGTAGAGAATGCCTTTGGTATATTGGTCAGTACATTTAGGTGTATCTTGTCAGCTCTTCTGGTGTAACCAAGGGTTCCTAACAGCATTGTATGTGCATGTGTTGTGTTGCACAATCTATTGGGCACAATTAATCCATAGATACACAGTGCATTTGTGGATAAGGGGTCTTGTCAAATAAAAAAAAGCAACAGTTTTGAGAAAAACTTGAAAGCGGGTGGGTGGGTGGGTGAATCCCCAACTAAGATTTGTGTGTGTGTGTTTTTTTTTGTACATGTTTAAAACAAAATGGATGGGGGGGGGGGGGTGGATTGATGTCGTCTAGCCAATCCAATTCTGTTTTTCTTTCTAATTTAACAAGACCCCTGACTACGACGTCAACCATGAGGTTATTCCGGGACAGTGGACAACTGACGATCTTGCAGCCCAAATTGAATCGAGATGAAGCATTAAAGTTAACACTAATGACACGGGAATATGACGTAAAGTGACAAACTGAATATGAGGATAGTAATCTGTCTGTTATAACACAAACTGCTCGAATCAGATAATAGGCTTGCCATAATACCCCACCAAGTTGATATTTGCTTTTGTATAATATTATTTACATCCATAGTATTTTGCTAACAAAATACTACCTAAACGTAAATGATCTTGGTGTGACCTCAGATAGGGAAGATATTGTTTGTTGACCAAACGCGAAGAAACGGTATAGTAAATAACAACAGAAAAGTAACATTGTTTTATGCATGGATGTACTTTTTTTTAAAAGTGACAAGCAGCCCTTTATTTACAAAATTAACATTTAACATTTCACTTTTTATAAACAAATTTCAAGGTTTTTGATTGTATAAGGGCTACCACATACCATGTGTTCCTTATTTGTTAATACTATCTGACAAATGATAATCAAAACTGCTTTAAAATTGCAAATACGAACAGTTATTTTTCTGACATAAATGTGAACAAAGACATAACACTAAAGTAGTTGGTATACCATTTGACCCACAAGAAGTAATATTCAGCAAATAGTCAGCACCCAACTTTTTCAATGAGTTGGTGAAACACATTACTATGTATTTCTACTTTTCATCCTGTAAATGGTTTGAGCTGTTTCTTCTTTCTAGTCTGGAGATTTCACAGGTTAGTGTATTGGCTCTATCTTTATCTTTTAATATATAATTCCTGATAGATTAAATTGTGGAATATTGATGTTTTGTTTAAACTGATTTGATGATCTAAGACCTCATGTTGATATCAGTTGCTGCAATTGTATCGGTTGATGGATGTTGGTGACTGCATGAGGTGGAGAATCCCCATAGGGCGAGTCGGGATGATCGCCTCCTAACAAACGGGAAATAATATCCAACACCACAATGTCCAAAATGTGGAAGGACGATACGAAGTGTTTTGGGGAATAAGTGATGCAAGTCAGTAACACTGAGCACAAAAGCTTTATTTATTCTGTCAATAATTCCAACAAGATGTTGTGTAATGTGACTTGACGTAAACTTATAACCAAAGTAATGTTTCCAGCCCATCTTACCAGCCGATGGGAGTCGATAAGGTTTCGATACAGACATCATTCGCTGTGAGACTGATTTTAGAATGAGCTAAAATTTGGCAAATGAATAGAAACCCAGCAAAACACCTCAAATAACAGCCCGAAGTCGTGGTCGCTGATGAAACAGCAGGCCGATGCCAGTCCGACACTCGCGCCACAGTTCAAGACGAAACAATGAGACGATCGGCAATCAGCCAGGTGACCTCATCCAGCTGCAATTGAACAGCGATGCCCCAATGTCCAGCCACGCTATTCAGCCCTGGCTGTTCAGTTACATCGCTTTCCTGTGGTCATCCGGGATCACTCTGCAACTTGTACAAACAATACACCAATAGCTCAACAGGTGATTGTTTGCCAACCTTATAAGCACAAGGACCGAATAAACCTAACTGAATAATATACCGCTGAAGCAAATTGCCGCAGACTCTCAAACATTTTATGGGCGGGGGCCCTAGGGTAGTCGTTAGCACCGCTGCCTTTCACGCCAGAGTCCGGGGTTCGGTTCCCGGTCTCGGCGGTTTGAAAGAAACAAAAAATGTTTCTTCCCCATCCACGTGTGAAAGTCAGTATTGTGGGGAGCCTCTGTGACCGAGAGGTAGCGTGATCGGCCTCAGAACCGCCAGGGTTCGAATTTCGAATCCTGTGTCTGGAGGACAGTGTCATCTCATCATCTCACCATCCTCAGGAGGTTCTCCTGGGCCAGTTTAGCCTATATGTGCACAAAGGTGGCCTAAAGCTCGATTCATTTCATTTCAAACATTTTATAATTAGACACTGAGCTTAGAGTCCTCCCTGGTGAAAGTCATTTCAGTTTTAACATGAGGGTTTACACAGGTCTCTGGCTCTGATATGTCAAATAGTGATGTCTGACAATCAGGTTGTGTTGATGTTGATTGAGCAGCCTGTCGTCTGGTAGCCCTGAAGCGCACCATCATGTCTATCACCTGTTGTTGAAACTCGTCAAACTGGTCTTCAGTCATAAGTCTCACCTCACTCCTCATGTAGAGTACAAAGCCTAGACGAGGGTCATCTTCACCATTTCGTTGGATTTGTTGGAGTTGTGGTCTGGTTGTGAGCCTCTCACAAAGCTGGACTATAGTTTCGTCAACACGGCTTGACTCCTTACGTTTCTTGCCCTTGCGATTTGATGAGCTGCTGTCTGAGACAGGGCGAATGGTTCTGGACATAGACGGCATAAGAGGTAGTTGAGAAGAAGAGGACTGATTCTGCTGTCCACCAATAACATCATCTTGTTCTTCCATGCTCTCCTCTTCCTCTTCCTTAACATCATCTCCTTTGTTTCTGCTGCCCATCACACGGGTTTTGGTTCTGGTAAAGATGTGAGCATCTAGGAAGGTGAAATTATCAAGTATCCAGAGCTGGCGGTGCGTGTTCCTGACAGGTGCAGCACCAGACTTTGAAGGGGACTTCAGCTTGGTGTACATGGTCCTCATCCCACGGAACCATGTGGAAATGGAGATTCCTGTAAGCACACGGAAATGCACGTTAGTTTTAAATACATGTAAAATAACTTTGAGATAACATAGTTTTCTTCACAAAGCGCCATAAATCACCTTATATAATAAGTCATAATAACTAATTCTGATTTCATTTTAAAAATATGTATTTTGAGAAAAAAAAATTGAGTTGATAAATGGAAAGTATAATAATAAGCGTACAATAATTATGACAGTACATACCTGAAATAAAACTAAACAGTTTAAACTAAGCTCACCAGCATAGCCCAAGTTAGCCCCAAATTCCTCCAGAAGTCTGGTCTTATCCTGAGTTTTCTTGAAGTCTGCCCTGGTCTGATCATAGAAGATTGGATGGTCCCTATAAAACATGATCAGGTCATCCTCATCCTGACGTCTGATATGTTCTGTGTATTTTTTATACGTGGGGAGCTTCTCGGACTTGCCAGGTTCATCAACGTCCAAATCGTCCTTTTGTGACGGCGATCTTCTGGGTGAGATAGCACTTGATGGTGAAGCTTCCGGTGTGGCTGCTGTGTCTACATTGCTGGTAGAATTTGTTGTCTTTCCCCCCTCTTCAAGTGGCATATTGCTGAATACTGGCTAAATTTTGACTGAATCCTGACCAAAAAAACCTTTCAGGTGCACAGGTTATTTTTGTTGTCCTTTCAATTCAAACTGGGCCTGGACACCCCATTACGGCTTCTCAACTTCAGGTGCAGGCGAATCACATGTTATAACATGCCGATGTCTCGTCTCCAATCACCCGGCTTGAGACTGGTCGGAATCTGTCGCAGTGCGGTGGCAGTCCAGTTGCAGACAACGAATCAATAGCAATCAGCTTTAGGGGGCGTCGGGCGAAGCTGTCTGCGATTTTTATCGCGAGGGGGTGACGCAGGCAAGTCTGCGAGATAATGCGTTTATGCTGCGAGCTTGCCCATATGAGTCATCGCTTAGCCATCGTTGACCCGATGTTGGTCAATATTGGTCCACCGTCTACGACGCTGGCCCTACATTAAATCAACACCAGGTCAATGTCTAGTGGTTGCTGGGAAAGCCCAGTGTACCGATAGTATGAGAGACAATTCAGTACTGGAGATGACAAGCATTTCCGAATGACGTCAAGCGATCGAGACGTCCCAAACTATTAAATGCCAAATCTCCATCTATTCAACCACCCCGTCATCGACTCTGACGTCAAAACCAATAATGACACCCCAGTAACACAAGGAAACTTGGACCAGCGCAGGCACAACCTTAGAACAAGTTGGCACTGAGACTGGGGCTAAATTTTCAATGATATTCGGTCCTACAGATACAAACATCGTATTAGCAATTACTGTAATCTGCTCTGCAAAACCAAAGGCAGTATCTGCTTCGCACGGTAGTGTTGTCTGCCTTTGTATTGCAGTATTGTTCTTCAATCTTACTATTTAATGACTTTTAGAAGCCTTCTAAACAGTTGTCATCACAATAACTCCATAATTGCTATCTTTTGAACCTAAAATTGAACACGAGCTAATTTATTATTTATAATCATACATTGGCGACGTGATAAAAAATACGTAATTAATAACGACCATGATCATTTCAAGTAGCTATTTTCAGCTTTTATAATGTATATAGGACCTATACATCACTTTGTATATAAGTTGGTGACACTAATAAGTCCCTCACTTTTACACGGCAATTACGTCGGTGTCTTTCGTATGCCCTGTATCATACGGTCCTAGACGGTGGGTATTTGTGACATTAGGTTATGATGCATACAGTTTGTTTACATGGACATATACGATATGGGAATAAAACTACTTTAGTCTTTTTCAATACTTTTTTTTCATTTTTAGTTAAGATCTGTAGGCTATATAGCTTCATACAAATTTATTTGCAAAAATTGACATGTCAACATATGCAGTACCTGTAATAAAAATAGTTTACTTTACTTCATTCGAAAAATATTGTTCAAATGTATTCGAATACCTCATTATTGAGGAAATCAATGATAATGTGTAATTTTGTTAGCCCACATCTACAAATGAGTATTTTGTAATCAAATTTGATCGAATAATATAAAGTGTTCAGATATGACATAGGTTGTTGTTGCCATTCTTTACAATTGGTTTATCTTTGTTATCTATACTGTAACTAAAAGTAGCAGCTTACCATTCAAGAAAGAAGTTACTTAACTACACTCTTTACCAGTGCTTTGCAGTATAATATATTTCATTTGTGTACTTCTAAAACACCCATATATCGTGTTTGTTGGGTCCGTGGAGTTACAACGCTGGGCCAGCATTAAACCACATTGGTTCAATCTCTTGTGTTTATTAGATGTGGTAATAAATGCTACATTGATCACCCTCTGGGTCAAGACCAATGCTGGTGTAAAATATGCAGTTGGGTCCATAAATACAAGGTGCTTTGCATAATCTGCGACGTTGGGCCAGCTTTAAGCCAAAATTAGACTAAATTATTGTGTTTACGAGAAGCGCTTCATGTAACATTTGAAAATTGATCAAATACCATAAAGTGTTCAGATATGACATAGGTTGTTGTTGCCATTCTTTACAATTGGTTCATCTTTGTTATCTATACTGTAACTAAAAGTAACAGCTTACCATTCAAGTAAGAAGTTACTTAACTACACTCTTTGCCAGTGCTTTGCGGTATAATATATTTTATTTGTGTACTTCTAAATTGTAAACATGTTGGTGTCGTTGCCGTTGTGCTTACATTGTGCAAATTAGATAACCTGCCGCTCATAATATGTTCGCTCCTCTAGAAGTGTGTAACCGACCTGACCATCATCACGTACCCATATATCGTGTTTGTTGGGTCCGTTGAGTTACAACGCTGGGCCAGCATTAAACCACATTGGTTCAACCTCTTGTGTTTATTAGATGTGGTAATACATGCCCAATTGGTCACCCTCTGGGTCAAGACCAATGCTGGTGTAAAATATGCAGTTGGGTCCATAAATGTCAAGGTGCTTTGCATAACCTGCGACGTTGGGCCAGTTTAAAGCCAAAATTGGTCCAAATTATTGTATTTACGAGAAGCGCTTCAAGATAATTAAAATTTAAATGACCATTGTCCACCCTCGGGGTGTACAACCCCTGTGTGCAAAATATTAAGTTGATCTAACATTGGCAAAGTGGTCTGCATAAGCAAGTTCCGTTCTTGTGGCAAAATAGATTATGGTTTTGTTGATTGCGGTAAAGGGGGTGGGGATAAATATGATTAATAGCTGGCGTGGGACATGGCTCATGCAAATATACAGAAAACCCACAACATTGTTAGGCCAGGGCACGTAATGCAAATATATTGCTGTGAATTTATCCGTTTTTTTGTGGTAGAAAGAATAAGCTCGACTGCTAATCTTAGCATTAGTTCAGTGCGTCGTGTATTCCCTGTTTTCACCATGCATCCAAGTTAATGTGGCGTTCTTTTCCACCGTTGTGCCGAGGGTGATGAAGCATCTCGGGCTAACCGGAAAATAAATGCATACGTAGATGGCAGATGAATGGATGCATGTATAAATAATATTGAGGTGGTATATTTTTACTAGGAATCATATTTATCCTATTTTGTTTACTTGTGGCATCAGCGAAACAGGATAATGCTCGAAATCGGGACTATACCCTATTTTAAAAAAAACATATATATTGCAAAGAAAAAATGATCTGTTTGTGCTTAGAAGTGAAATAAAAAAAGTTGAAGCCGAATGAAAAATGTAAAGTTTTGGAACGAATACCACGATTATTTCTTTTCTGAAGAAATGTTGATTTAGTGACAATCTGTTCAGGTGTTTAGACCAGGAGACATGTAGGCTAAATATTGCTATCGATAGACAGGCAGCTGAATCTGATACTTAGCCTATGTATCATGCCATAACCTCACAAATTTTAGTTTTTCATGTGCCATTGTTTTGGCCTGGATCCTATTGCGCTACAGGAATAACAGAACGGGTCTCTCTGTGCGTCTGAAGGAAGGCTTCTCTGGCAGCCGGCAGATTGTCGTACGTCAAATTATGGCCGGCTGCCTCCTAGATTAGGGGGACGCTGATTTCGACAGACAGAAACATCAGTCTCGGGATTGGGACTCGGTCTCGGATAAAAATGCCCGTATCATGGAAATGCGCCCTCACGCTGACTGCACTCGTTAAATGATTTCTGGGACTGCCTGATCCGGACCAGTAATCCTCGCCAGGAATCACGAGTATTAGTAACAGTAACAGAAACGAGCACTGCGCTAAGCGAGATCCTGGAAGCTCGGCCCGGTGCCGGATCAAGACCGGCCCAGCGCCTGTCGACGCTGGCCCGGTCTTGATCCGGCACCGGGACGGTTTATATTACTCGAGGACACAGATCTGAAAGTTTTTTCCTGGATGAACACCGCAGCTATACTGTTCTGTGTCGTTTTGTAATAGTGATCACGAATATTACATGTATTAGTATGAGATTATACCATATCTTCTCTTGCTGGACCCATATTTTTCTATTCCCCCATCGTAGAAAAAATAAATAAAAAAGTAAAGTTATTATTTTATAAGAAAAGCATAATCTTAATAATATTGGAATGTAAATTTAAGCTCGAGGCACATCGTAGCAGCCACAAATGCATCGTAGAAGAAATGAGCTAAAACAACACTTATATTGCAAGAGAAGCATATTTTTTATAATATTGGATTATAGCTTAAAGTTCTAGTCAGACCGTCACAGCCACCAATGCTCGCGAGAAAATGAAATGAATAAGGCTTTAGGCCACCTTTGTGCACATATAGGCTAAACTGGGCCAGGAGAACCTCCTGAGGAAGGTGATATGAATGAGATGACACTGTCCTCCAGACACAGGATTCGAAATTCGCGCCCTGGCGGTCTGAGGCCGAGCACGCTACCTCTCGGTCACGGAGGCTCCCCACAATACTGACTTTCACACGTGGATGGGGAAGAAACATTTTTGTTTCTTTCAAACCGCCGAGACCGGGAACCAAGCCCCGAACTCTAGCGTGAAAGACAGCGGTGCTAACCACTACCCTAGGGCCCCCGCCCTGCTCGCGAGAAGGAAGGTGCACATTGTTTATCCACTGTTCGTCTCTGACTGGATAACTTAAATGAGAATATGAAGTATTGCCAAGTCGTAACAAAGTTTACACACACCCGACAGTTGCAGACTACCGTACGACGCCCTATAAGTACACACCGTGTTCAATAGTCACGACGTCCCACGACACGACATAAAATTAAAACACACCACTATATCATTTGCTTTGTTCGACTACTACATTCTAAGCCGGGAATGGAGAGTTATTGTTGATCAAGTACAGATCTATTAGCACGGTAGGCCTATCACAGTGCTATACTTAGTCAGGTGTGACCGAGCTCTTGATTATGAAGGATCCTAGCTGATTATGGTCAAATGTGTTTTAAGTTACCTTCGTCCACTACAAGTCGAGAATTGCGACAGTAATTCGCGGCTTGTAGTGGATGATGGTTAAAACCCTTGGAGCTCCACATTTTTAGCTGTGGAAAAGGCCTCGACCTTTTCGACAGCTAATAGTGTAGAGCTCCTCGAGCTTTATCCTATACCGACTCGTGGTCATGGGACGGTTCACATCGCAACGACTATCCTAGAAAAAGACGTTCAGTGTTAAGCTAAGGATGGTCGCTACGTTGTGACAGTAATCAATAAAAAGAATAGACCACGTATCTGTATCGCTTGATTTAAATCCCAATAAATACAAGCCGATGTTTAACCTGATGGTGCTGACAAACATTGGATCGGCGTCGTCTTGTGTCTTAAATAGTTAATAATTATGTCGAGTAACGTTACCTGAGTCGTGGACAGAAGACTATCGATGGTGGCTGTGTTACCGAGAGAGTGGCCTCGACTCCTAACGTCCCCATATACAACACATTATGCACACCGGATGCGGACCCAGAAGTTGGTCTGTAACAATGGGACCCAAACTGGACTCTTCTGGATCTGTCTTGGGATTCACCGATGACGCAGAAGTACATATCTGAAGTAGTTATCCCCGAACGCACAAAACCAATTAATAAACGCCATAAACGCAGTGGCTATTGACAGGGACACCCCTGTCAATAGTGCATTTATATGCGTTATTGGGAGGGAGCTGATTAGCCAACCAGTGTTTCCCACATATCACGCATCCATCTTCCCAGCAAAAAGCATCTGTTGTTAAAATGGCTACGAGGAGTGCCTCCTTTACAAACTGGGAAGAGTGGAATACGAGGTTGGAAAACTTCAAATCCAGCCATCAAGTAGATTTAAGTGTAGGCCTACTGTGCGACAAGGGCGTTCCTGCTGCGTAGAAGCTATTGCCGAAGATTGTGCACCACTCATATGATCACAAATAGGCCTACGCTCACGCTCAGTATGGCTGCATTCGTTCGGGCAAGCCGAGAAGCCGAAGTTCACGATTACGCCCCAATCAATCGTAAGAAAGGCTATACAAAATCGTCTATAATCACCCTACACTGAGAGCCTGCAGCTAGCTGTGACATCAATACCCACTGCTGACAGGGTCACCCTGCCAATAAGACATCAACACCCACTGCTGACAGGGTCACCCTGCCAATAACACATCAACACCCACTGCTGACAGGGTCACCCTGCCAATCAGACATCAACACCCACTGCTGACAGGGTCACGCTGTCAATCAGACATCAGACCACATCCCATGTACACTGCTGACAAGGTAAAACCGATGTAAGACAGACTCTGATTGGTTGCATTTCTTAGCTCCTGATTGGTTGTTACTCACCCTGTCAACAACATATTGTGATGTACTGTTGACAGGGTCAGCCTGTCAATTATACATAAATGGCCACTATTGACAGGGTGAACCTGTCAGCAGTGTTTGTTAATGCAGTATTGACAGAGTGACCCTGTGAATACTGCAGTTTCAACTGGTATTGACAAGGTGACCCTGTCAGCAGTAGTTCTAAATGCACTATTGACAGGGTCACCCTGTCAATAACAGTTGAAACTGCAGTATTGACAGGGTCACCCTGTCAATAGCCTCCGCCATTAATTAATTCAGTTTACTACATTCGCAATTTTACCGGTTTATTCACAGTGCATTAAACTGTTGAAATATATGGGGTGCTCATCACTGTCTATTGTAATATACAAACAACAGCGCCTTAGTAGCCACTCGAAAGTAACATAAGGCAGTGGTTTGAATTATCTATGTCTCTTATCAGGCAAAGTGTTGTATTTGACACTCAGATGAGCCTTTGCAGGGGGGGGGGGTCAACCCTTTAACCGCCGGTCTCAATTGTATTTGTTTTCTCATTTATTTTTATTTTTTAACATTAATTTTGTGAAATAATTTTCAACCACTTGAAGTTGTGGATCACGTCAGCAAGACACAACTTCAACTGAGTGAAAATTCCAATTAAATAACTTGGCGGCTAAATGGTTATTAAATAAGGATAAATAAAGATTATAAAGAAAATAAATAATAATATTTCTCAATATCCGAATGAGAATTTAATTTAGCATAGGCAACGTTAAAAGTTATGAAAAAAAAAGAAATCAATATTTAAAGAAGCAACGAAGATCACATCACAGAAAGTCCTTAAGAGCGTGTCTAACCACGTATGATAAACAAACAGACGTTTCTTTCCCCAGTTCACCAGACCCGGCTGATATTTATACGTACAGGGGTTTGCCTGAGCCACGCTCAGATAAATCTCCTCCCTTGCCGCACTAATATGAGTGCACCGAAGTAAGAAATGATGCCCATAACGGCAGCCATCTTGGACATAAACATGACCGTCGGGTACGCTGGTACTTTTTCACTATAACGAGAAATGCCTCGCGGCGCTTTCATTTGTGTGTTTGCCCCGGGCCGCATTTCGCGATGCCTGCCTGTGTCCTGCGATGCATGAATGATAGTCGATTCGATGGCATCTCTCTCAGATTATCTCGCATTACGTGGATATAAAGTTCATTTTCTCTCGATGGAGATGCTGCAGACAACAAGTCTGCGTTTCCTTACACAATCTCAAAGTATTATTGGAGATGGGTCCATATCCTCGAGGGCGGGTTTCCAAGGCAGACATCGGACATTGTCGTATAATCACAAATTGATCCCCTGCAATCAAAGTGTTGTATGTGCCACTCAAATGAGTGGCACATACAACACTTTGATTGCTAGGGGCGATATAATATCATATAATACATATTATGTTCTCAGATGTCGATCTGATAGGAGAATAACACGAGGACAGAAATATCCCTCCATGTATATTTGGTTGTTTTGATGACTGATGCCACCTGAGCGTGTGGACTTGTGTGACTTCCCTCTTTCCTTTTCTTCGTGTGATTGTAACATAAGGCCATATGAGATTAGACCCCCGTTTGGCTTTCCCATGGACAGGTGGTAGGCCTATGTCCCAAGTATATGCTACGAGGAAGTTATCAACATGTATTTGAGTAGTTTGTGTAATCCCAAATTTCTGTTTTATGTGTCTATAAATTTCAGACTGAAAGTGTTCAATTCAAACATTTCCAGCTTCAAAGTTAATTATATTTTAAATAGATATCTCCTTAAAAAATGACTATTTTTTATTGTACATCAAAAGCACTGTGCGTGTGTGCATGAGTGGAGTGGGTGTGAGAGGGAGTGGAGTGGGTGTGTGAGCGAGTAGGATGGGTGTGAGTGAGTTGATGACAAGGAGAGTGAGTGAGGATGACTCACGGCTCCATATTGTCACAGGCGTCAGATGTCTTTAATCCCAACGTTGAAACCCCTTCCTTTCTGAGATGCTCCCTGGCTGCCATTCCGGACCAAGTCTAGTATTCTACTCCAGACCAATGGAAGAGTATCTCAGCCTGTCACATGAAGAGATCAGCTAATAACCATGATAACCACCGTCATTCAGTTATTTAAATTAGGGAGTAGAATATCATACTTGGGCCGCGATTCCCTGCTGATAACTATGGCCCTTATATACCCAAAAATCTACAAAGTTGAAATTGTGAACACTTTATAAAACTAAAATAATGATATTATTATAAAGTTGCATGCTTTTAAAAATGTCTCTACTTGTAGTTGTTTTATAAGTTTCTACGTTTTTACAGAAGTTTTTCCTACTTTTATACTAATATGTAGTTATTTTTATCTCTGGTTTTAGCACGGGAAATAAAAATTATGTTTTATTTAATTTTACTTTGAAGTGTAATTACCATGTATATAAATTGTCGAGCTTAGCTAGGGTACTTGTCACCTGTATTCGACATCCGCATGTCCACAATTTTATCTACAATTGCATAGTTGTACGATTATTGTACATATTTGTGTATATAAAGCCTAATAAATACAAAAAAAAACACAAAAAAACATTTATTTCAAATCTTTATTCGGTGATGTTGGCACCTGGATAATTATAAATGATAGAAACACGAATTGATAAAGCCACTTTGTTTTCGAGACACCGCTAATGATAATAGAGAAAGGCCTTTACAATTGCAGTGGTATGTTGAAATACACCCAGTCTCACTCACTACCACGTTGCCAATAAATAATGTCACAAATTTTGCTCATAGTTCAATATCCGAGGTACAATAGATGGAACGTTCATTTCCTCGCAAATAGACTATAGACCACGTTGATCTAAAAGTGTATTACTTTGTCAACGTTTCAACTGTTTATATACCTACCATTGATACAGCGTGGATGCATTATTCGCTGTCAGTACGGACGTGGTTCTTCTAAACATGCTTAGTAGCTTCCGTGCTTTTAAATGGCGGGACGACGTCGTTCCAACCGCTGCCAATTGTTAGCAAAACATCCCTGTTCCCCTGAACACGATGATCATAGGATCGATCATCCGGACAGACTGGTCGCCCCGTGTTATTCAGACAGACTCCACCTGGGATTTGTCTGGATCCAAGCCCTGGGCCTTCACAGGGACTTTGTATCCAGTCCTACTCCGTCAATGCTGCAAAAATCCACTCTGTCCACTCGGCAATGCAATGGCAAACAGCAGTAACTGCTCACTTGAAAAGTGAGCAGTTACTGTTGTTTGCCATTGCAGTGGCAGATTAAACAGGGACTCGCACGTGGTGTTTTGGGGGCGGGGGGGGGCGAATCGGACACTGCCTGATCCCGGTTTCATTTTGATTAACAAGGGACCCGAGGCTAGAGCCGTGTGGACAAAACCCACGTGAGTCCGCCTGTCTCTCCCCTCACTGTGCATCAGTCGGCTCAAAGTTGGGCCGATGTCTCCGGCCTTGACACAGCTTTTAGCCATCGTCCGGGATTTTCTGCTTGAAAAATAGATGGCGGCGGAAACGAACGGCTATTATTTGAACAGAGATCCTCTCCGTTCATTCTCCGTTTGAAGGATATTATTGTCCAACTGCGACACACGACATATAGCGACACACGACCTAAATGACATATTGTCGTAGCGCATAAATAGTTAATCAATTATTTCCTATTTGTTGACTCGTGTGGTTTCAAAGGACTAGACAAATTAATCTAAGATTAATTTGTACAGATTGCATTTATATTGAGTACGTTAAGGTGCATGATAAAAACAATGTTATTGCCCACTACATGTGTTGTATTTTAAATGTTCGTATTGATTTGATTTGATGTTCACATGTATGTACTAATCCACCCACAAACTATTTTAAGAGCAGGATGATTCTGTTCTGACGTATGTGTGGTTCAAATGATAGCAGACTTCCAACAATTGCATTCAGGCCAGAGTAAGTATTCAGTATAGAGTAGATGTGCATGAATAGACAAAAATATGGCACATGATAAGATTATATTTTGAGCGATATACCCAGTTCCTCCGCAATCTATCTTTGTCTCTCCCACGATCTTTAACGTAATTCACGTTTTGTTATCTTGCAGATCATTTGTGTGTTCGATCCTTTATGGTTTAGTTTGATTTGCACTGCATGTTCTCTGTATATTCAGGTAGTTTTCCTAATTGAAGGCTTAAATGCTGGATCATATCGCGAGTGTAAGCCCATGCTAGCTGTCCCGATTACATTAGTATTTTTTCAGTCAGCTAATGGATCTTGTCAATTAAAAAAAAATCCAAAAATCCGAGAAAAACTCGAAATTTCCAGACCCCACCCATCCACCCGCCTATCCATTTTTTTTATATTTTTTGGAAAACATGTAAAACGAAAAAAAACACACAAAAAACACAATATTTTCAAAAAAAGAAATCCGAGTTGGGGCTAGACCCACCCACCCACTTCCGAGTTTTTCTCGGATTTTTGGAATTTTTTTAACCTGACAAAATCCCCGTGACCGGGTTTGAGACAGTCGGAGACTCCGGATGTAGACATATGGAATATATATAGATTTTTGTGCATCCGGCTAAACAACCGCCTGCAGTCTGGGTGATGCGGCTCTAAGTACGAGCGCAGATGCAGCTCATGCCACAGATTTCTTAATTAAAAGGCCGTTACAAGGGATCGCTCTATATAGTTGGTGTGGGCGTAACAGTTTAGGTTACCAAAACATATAGGTTTTGTGACAATGTATACTTATAAACCATGCAGAATAATGTAGGACAAATCCCATCTTTGTCGTGATGCCAGTGGTTGTCATGGTATTCGTCCACGCAAATGTTGTGTATCAGCGGGGGTGTATGCAACACATGCTTATATAATGGTTACGTTATCAAATTGCAGCTCGCAGAGCCTTCCAGATTGAATTCATCTGTCATTCCATCAATCACTGAACCGGGCACAACAAACATTGTGTATAGGTCGATATCATGGTCGCGCGCTCACATAACTCATGGGGTTGAACCCATGCTGTTCCACTGTCAAATTCGAGTTCAGATTAAGTTTTCATAAAATATTTGGCCCAAGTATCGTATTGTACCCCCAGTTTAAATAAGAACTCAATGACAGCGATTTCTGATCTCTGCATTTAATATTACCTCTCTTTATTTTTTTACTTAAAAGATATTGAAAATTTTCAACATTTGTCATTCCAATTATGTCGCCAAAATTGCACATCTGGCTGGTTTTGTTTTTTATATTACTTGTTTCAATTTTTATTAGCACACTTAACACCAGCTTTTTGATGTATTCAAATTTTGAATTAAACCTATTTGAACATGAAACACCAATTATTTTTTCAATGCTGAAACACAAATGCACAAAAGATTTGCATATATGATGCACAAAATGCACAAAATATGACTTGTCACTAAGCGACAGCGCTTCATTTTTATGTATTAGTAATATTTATTATTAACAATACTTAGCATAGTATGCATGATGGATTACACTCCGAAGGTAACTAGACAAAATAAACAAACTTTTTTTCAGCAGCAATGAATCTTTTGTTATTTAGAGCTTATATTAAGACACCTGAATAGGCAAAAACGCCTCTCAACTCTCATTATCACATGTTCTCTTTAAATGTGAAAAGTGATGATGGCTACTCTGCTCTGCACAGCCAAAACACAGTAACTACTTGTTTAAAAAGTAAATGATTACTTGAAAAGTATAAGCAGTTACTGGCTTTCTGTTTTTCTCGACAATACAACACTCTTATTATCATTGTTTGACGTTGTTATTAGCACTTTGTATTAGCACTTGTGCTACTTGGAAATCCAAAAAAATATGTTTATACTAACGTTGTTAACCCTTTTAACGCTGAACTCCTGGGCACACTTGCATCCCCACAGCTGAATTCCTGGGGAGGGGGGAGGGGGGTTGAAAAAATAAGAATATTTTGTAATGTCAGATTTGTATTAAGACACTAGCAGGATCTTAGCTTATGAGCAAATAATAACATGAGAAGAAGTTATGCTTTTCTTGTGGATAACACCAAGGTCATGTCAAGGTCACATCAAGGTCATTTCAAGGTCAAACCCGCAAAAAATATTGAAAATACAAACTTTTTATCAATTACAAGCTGTTTAGCAGTGCAGTCATCCATTAGAGATGACTGATGTTGACACATACTTGGTCGGGTATCATTTCAGCACATATTTTTAGGAAATCTAGGGCAGTACTGATATTGTGAGGGGCAATGCCCCCATGTTTGCCCTTATTACACCCCCATTCCTCAAGGGTCAATTGAACAAGCAAAATTACAATTATGCAGCAGCGTGTAGCATCAACTTTGGCTTCCATCGCAAAAGATTGATACATAATTGGGTATGGAGGTTGACATTGGGTGAGGGTGTGCTTCACTGCATGGATGCCGCGCAAAATAAATGTGAAGTTTATGCCTAGGTCGTGTAAAATGTCAGGTTTATCAGTTTATGGGTAATGTGTAGGCTACTAAATGCGTAATTATGAGGTAATGCGTAATGATTAGGTGTGCAACCATGCAATCCGCACTGCCGCGATATCTGCCATATAAGTATTATTATAGCATTTTAAGCATGCTGATGATGCCAAAGGAAGATATGGTTTGTTTTATTGTATTTTTTTATAACAAAAATATATCGTTTGGTGAAAAAATCAATTCTTTATCTCAATTATTGAGAAAGTTATGATAATTTTATTGATTTTATAGCGGCCATTTTGAATTTTTCGTTCCAAAATAATCCTTTGAGAATGACATCGGCCCAGATATTATTATGGGATGCTATCCATGTACAATCAAAAGAGTAACAAACTTGTATCGGCAAAAACAAGTCTACCCTCATGATTACCGGACCACATTGATTTTACAGACAAAAATACGAAAAAACACACTTTACACCCGAGTATACTCGGGGTCCGCGACAGGGAGACATCTTTTGCCCCCGAGTATACTCGGGGTCCGCGTTTAAAGGGTTAAAAAGGGATAATGTCACAATATCTATCTTCGAAATGTTATAAAAATATGAATGTTTGTATGCAAGCTGCTGCCACTGATTATGTAATGATATAACAAAATGCACTACATTGGTACTGTTATATCTATTTGAACACAACAAAAAGAGTTATATCTTCTGGTAAAATGTCAGTTGGGTCAAGGTCAGCAGGATGCTGGGCAATATCCGGATTAAGGTGATAAGATCGTGACCGAGGAAGTCATTTAACTTCTAATTACAGTAGTCGGGATAGTGTACCAAACGCCCGTGACCATTACCTGTGGTCACTGCACAATCATGTTAGATATATATATGGCATTCGAAGTCTTCATTTCATTTGGAAGATAATTTTGTTGTGATTTATTAACATGGTAATGTTGTACGTCTATATTTATTTGCATTTCATTTCATTTCATTTCATTTTATTGCATTGCATTGCATTGCATTGCATTGCATTGTATTGCATTGCATTGCATTGCATTGTATTGCATTGCATTGCATTGCATTGCATTGCATTGCATTGCATTGCATTGCATTGCATTGCATTGAATTGCATTGCATTGCATTGCATTGCATTGCATTGCATTGCATTGCATTGTATTGCATTGCATTGCATTACATTGCATTGCATTGCATTGCATTGCATTGCATTGCATTGCATTGCATTGCATTGCATTGCATTGCATTGCATTGCATTGCATTGCATTGCACTAAATTGAATTGCATTGCATCGCATTGCATCGCATTTTATTGCATTGCGTTGCATTGCATTGTATTGCTTTGAATTGCATTGCATTGCATTTCATTACATTGTATCTCAGTTTTTTGCGTCGCATTGCATTGCATTGCATTGCATTGCATTGCAGTACATTGCATTGCATCGCATTGTATTACATTGCATTGCATTGCATTGCATTGTATTGCAGTCAATATTACAGTGTTTGAAATTACTATTTATTGGTCTTAAATTACTATTTATTATTTTGCATTACATTGCATTGCATTGCATTATATTACGTTGTATTGCATTGTTATGTATTACATTGCATCACATTGCATTGCATTGCATTGCATTGCATTGCATTGCATTGCATTGCATTGCAATGCATTGCATTGCATTGCATTGCATAACATTGCATTGCATTGCATTGCATTGCATTGCATTGCATTGCATTGCATTGCATTGCATTGCAATGTATTACATTGCATGGTATTCTAATATACATTACATTTAATCACATTACATTACATTACACTACATTACATTATCGTGGTTACTAGTATCATGAGTATGTTACTTGATATTTAATGATATTTAAATCACACTTAAAACAACAGAAAAAACTTCCAATTCCGGAGTAACTGTCACTAGCCGGTACAATAAAAAAACACAGATTCATCTGTACAATGACTCTATCTTACGACGCACCTTTCCACGTTCCACTTTTCCACGTTCCACAACCGGCCATATATATAACTCGCACGTTGCCTGCATGCCAGTAACACTGTGTATATAACGGGACGAGTTTATCGTGTTGATGAATAATAGTAATAATAGTTAACTTTCAGTTAATGAGAAATATTGAATATAACAGCGCAATTATCACCTGTGACAATCCGAAGACACTATCTCGACATTCAAAATCCTAACTTTGATCTGATCTTAGCTTTCTTTTACTTAGGATAAAGTTAAGATAAGTTTGCTATAAGTTTGGCAACGTAGCAAGTGTACCGAAAGCCCGCTTATCAGTCACTCCTGTATTACTTATTTTAGACATGGATATCCTTAAAACTTCTGTCCTATTTATCGTTTAACATGTTTAGCTGGTAAATGCAAATGAAATGAAATGAAATGAATCGGGCTTTAGGCCACCTTTGTGCACATATAGGCTAAACTGGGCCAGGAGACCCTCCTGAGGATGGTTTGATGATTGAGATGACACTGTCCTCCAGACACAGGATTCGAAATTCGAGCCCTGGCGGTCTGAGGCCGAGCACGCTACCTCTCGGTCACGGAGGCTCCCCACAATACTAACTTTCACACGTGGATGGGGAAGAAACAATTTTGTTTCTTTCAAACCGCCGAGACTGGTAAATGCGCAGCACACAATTTAAA
The DNA here is from genome assembly GCA_964017125.1 of Flabesymbios commensalis. Lineage (NCBI taxonomy): Eukaryota > Metazoa > Annelida > Polychaeta > Terebellida > Flabelligeridae > Flabesymbios > Flabesymbios commensalis. The sequence goes on along the minus strand of OZ024910.1, from coordinate 39,363,471 downwards.
AAACTTACGCAAATCTAGACTATGGACATGTTGACATATTATGGACATATCAAGTAGCCAAAATAAAAGTGACGATGTTGGGCCCGGGTTTGGGCCAAGTACATCGGCATTTGTACTTACCTGTACTTAACCCGTTGAACACGAGATTATTATGCTACTGTGCTCTTTCTGAAACGAGATTATTTTATGACGTCATAGTTATCTCATGCAATCAGACCCGGAGATCTCCGGGCCTCGTATCTGAATGGTCTCCCTAAATCACGGAGATCTCCGGGGCTCGTCACAAACGGGTTTAGTACATTTTCAACAACATTGTTGACCTGATTGTGTCACCATTGCATAAAAGTGAGAGTAATACGACCATTCCGGTCACAACCATTTCTAAAACGTCTGCTGAATACACAGTGTTTTTTTACAGATTATTAACCCTTTCAGTGCGGGGTCCGACTCTAGACATCATAATCTGACGTCCATTATAGACGTCATATTCTAACGTCTAAAGTCTAGCAACGAAAAAGTAAAATAGTTGTAATGGTCTTAGACCAATAACATATATTCAAATGAAGCAGAAATAGCTAAATAAGACATTTATGATGATTTCAAATAGAAAACAACCCTCTGGTCTCTTGGTTTCGTACAATATATTTCAGCGGCTTAAGGGTTAAACGTTAATCACAACTGAACATGTTTTTCAATTCAGGCTTAAAATTGGCTTAAAATTGGTGTTTAACCCTTTAACCGCCGGTGCCGCAAATATTCGGGTTTTCATTTTTTATTAGCACATTTATTACCACCTTTTAAACATGTTAAAGATAAAATGTAGATATCAATCAGCATTATTTTAAAACAGCTGACCTCCATTTTGTCAAATCTGAATAATTTTCACTCACTTGAAGTTGTGGATCGCGTCAGCGAGACACAACTTCAAGTGGGTGAAAATTCAGAGGGAATAATTTGGCGGTTAAAGGGTTGACCAGTAACATTTGCAGTGTTGAATAATCAAATTAAACAAAATAATTATGAATATTTCTTATCTACTTGAATTGACGATAGCGTGAATTAAATATTGGTGGTTACCTCTTTAAGTTTTATCGTCATTTTTAATTTGTTTTACTAGCCGATCAAATCATCGAGATTTCCAAATGTTTTTATTCACAAAATAAACAAATATCGGTAATTTTCACCGACTTGAAGTTGTGTGTCGCGGTAGCGAGACACAACTTCAAGTTGGTGAAAATTTAAATTATTTATTTCAGGGCTGTAAGGGCTTACGGGTTTATCAGAATTTCTAATATAACGTTAAAAGGAGCATTACCTGTAATTGAGTGCATGTAAGTTTTACGGCACATTTTTCTATAATCTAATTTATATGAGAAAAGAGCAATAAGATTTCTAGAATTACGGGTGTAGCTATTTGGGAGTTAATTAAATTGTTAATGTCTGTCTATATTAAGCTGATAATTAATTAAAGGCCATGTGAAGTGAATTCAGTTAATCAATATAATTAAAGTATATATCACAATGAACTATATCATAACTTAGCAGATTATATTAGTCCACTAATTATAAATTAATTGCAAAAATAAAAACTGAAAATGTGCTTTATTGGGCTGGGCGGATCTCCCACCTCATGACTTCACACACAAAAACCTCCCATTATTGAATCTGAATTAACATTGAAACTGCATCGGGTATATGTTTCATGTTTCTTGTATTTGTACAGCTGAACTAGATTTATATTCATTTCAATATTCCCGCATCGACAGGGTGAACAAGGGGCGAGTGAATGCTAGAAGCTGGCCAGGAGCGGTCGCGGTGATTGCCATCAATTCTAGTGCTGCACCTGCATTCAGGCAGTGTTGGACCGGCGTCCAGTGTTTACTTTGGTCAGTTTTATAAAATCATACAATACATCATCAGCTAGATGTACATGTACATAGATTATAACCAGCCAAGCATGTCTCCACCTTTTGACGTCACGAATTAGCTCCGCCCCCTACTTTTCCCCTATGGGAAAGTCGTTCCCTGTTAATGGGAGCTGAGCACTCTAATATTTAACAAGTCATCTAAAGTAGTATGAAATAGGACATTGTGCAGAATAGTTCTGGGGACTACATGGGGCCTTTGATATGTCTGACGAATGAATTGAGATTTTCTAATGCCATATTAGTATGATATCAACCAGTACCGTGTAAGATTGTTGGATTGTACTCAATACGCGATTCAAAGGCTTAAAGCACAAATTATTGTCAGCACGCGCAGCACAACGCAAGCAATTTTTCAATTCTGCATGTTTTAATTTGCATGCGATAAACTAAGTGTATAATGTGACCCGCCACCCGAGAAGGTACCTCTCAGAGGCTTTATTCAAAATATTTATGACGTCATTTAAAATTTAATTTTAATGATTACATAACTAAATTTGAAATATTTAAAACCTTATAAAACAAAAAGTAATACAGATTATTCTAAAATTTTGAAATTTTGGAGCTTGCGGCCCTTTTCGCGTGGCGGGTTACATACATTTTAAAATGATCCGAAAAGCATGATCACACCCGACTCACTGACACGTTTCATTTGCCAGTAGAATAGCGTCAACATGATCAATCTGCTATTTTGTTCAGTATAATGAGTTTCTGGTACTCCCAATGTCTATGTCTGGGTCCTTTATAGCATCGATTAGTACACCGGGACCCAAGAAGGCTGCCGCGAATGGACCAAGCCTGCTAAGATAATCAATGAAGGGCATTACGGTCGGCTGACCGACGTGTGTTCCTTTTTTGATGCCGAATCCAATCGGATTGACTCCAAGACCTCCACAAAGTCAAACAAGCACATCGATTTTGTTTCTTGTATGTGGCGCTTGTTTTGAAGACAATGTTTGCAATCAGGTGACATTCACATAGTTTTTACTCTAATTCTAACAGTTGAGGCCTTACATGCTGACAGCAGATGAATAGTCATTTGACCGCTGGGTTGTTATTTTTCATACATTACATTTTGAAGCTGGAATTGCTAGTAAAATGTTCAGCTGCAAATGAAAGAGAAATTATTTTGGTCAGACAAAAATAAGTGGATCTTTAAAATGCTTGATTGCTTGATTTTCAATCTACCCATGATTAGTAACAGACTGCCAATGATCTATTGTGTGAAAACAAGTATAACGGATTATTAAAATTGAAACTAAAGACGTCAAATCCTGACGCCTAAAGACGGTCACCGCACTGAAAAAAAAAAATAGTTCAGCGTTGTATGATTTAAGTGGGACTGAGCTAGTATTTAACAAATTTACCCAGTCCATGGAGCGTGAAAGAATTATTTGACTTAACCCTTTCACCGCCGGTGCCGTCTATATTCGTTTTTTACATTTTTTATTAGCACATTACATATCAGCTGTCTGTTAAAGATAAAACGTGGCATTAATCAGCAAGATTTGAAATTTACTCGTATTCGCTTAATTTGATTATAAAATTTTCAAATATTGATGTTTAAATACTTATTCCATTCCCACTGAGAGTGATTTGATAAGTTAGTAAAACGAATTGCAAACGATTTTAGTAATGCTTAGCGCGAACGGGGAAGAAACAATTTGTTTCATTGACACCAGTGCATTCGAGCGAAATTATATGAGCATAGCCTTAGCAGCTTAAGGCTATGTTGAAAAACAGTTACATTTTTGAGTAACTCTAGAAACAGTAGCATTTCCCAGAAATTGTTGGTCCGATTTAACTCACTCAGACGCCATAATATAGACGTTGCGCCGTATGGCTGCATGTCATGGTACCCACTGCCATAGAATCCTATGAGATATGGCGCAATATAAGTATATTGTGAATATTGTGACAAATAATGTACTGAATGGCAATTGCATAAAATATTTGAGCAATTATTGTTCCGATCCAAATTAGAAAGGCTTCGTTTTTTCCATGGAAATGAGACAGCTTGTTGTCAATTAACAAAGTTTGATTTTATTTGAGTCCAAAATAAAATGTTTCCATGATACCAGGATACAGATTGTAGGGCATTCATCTTTAATCGCACTTTTTATAGTTCGGATCATTTTAATAGGATGCGCGTGTAAAATTAGATTTGCCAAAGCGGTTTTGAATCGACAAGATCCTCCAGCGAGACTGATCCCGAAGGCGACCAGCACGAACGTCGGCCCAACGCTGTCTCAATGCTGGGCCAGCGTCTCTGATGCTGGCCCAGCATGGAGTCAGCGTTGGGCCGACGTTTCGTGTCTGCAGGAGAGTCAGCTAATCTGAAACCGTGTTTATCAGACGAGCGCACCTGGGTCTCGTCTATGACACTTCGCCCACAAGTCATGGCTCTCAAAGCCTCCGCAAGACATCGGCCAACATTGGCTTGATGTCGCTCAAACGTTTCACAAGCTTGCCCAGCTTTGATTCAACATGTTTTTCGGCTCATTGGCCTTTGGGGTGAGAGTGACGCTAAATAAAACATGTAACTGTGCGTATGAGAGTGGTTGGGCCGGCGTTGTTTCAGAGTTGTAATAACTGTGGGAGAACAGGGGTATTCATACCAGAATTGTGGAAAAAATATATACGAGTGAGCACTATCTTGTGCTATGTTTTTGACCTTATTATAAGTATAATAATTATAGTCTTATGTCATGTATTGAGACTAAAAGTAAAAGCGAAATTGAATAATCTGATACTGGTAGCAATAATAATATAGGCACATATACTTGTAAATTACCAGCATGCTGTTCAGTCGCGTCTTAAGGTGTATTCCGAGCTTTAGTCAACGTCATAACCATGTGTATGAGCATTATAATCTGAAGCTGAATCTAAACGTAAAAAAAATTATTATATGGGCTTCATCCACAGGTTGCGCCTCTTGCATGACGTGTATTTGAGTAAGCCTATGCCATGAAGATATGAAAGCGATATCATGCACATACAGACAAATTTTCCGTTCTTCAGATGAATTAGATGAGGTCACAGCTCAAACACGTGAAGTGAATCTGTAGAGTGGAACATTATTATGTAACTAGGCCTATGTGCGTTGAGGTCAGTACAACGCCTCTTAATTCATTCCAGACGGAGCCCGAGGTATCTCGGGCAAGCTACTTCGACGGTAGTCAACATTGCCAACCGGTCCCGCCCCCGGTTGACAAGCTGCCTATTGAAAAAACAGGCGAGGCACCAGTGTGATGTCTGCACACCCTCATCTGACTGTCTAGTGGTGCACAATCAATTTGTGACGCTGAAAAAATGTATGGCTGCCACCGTTAATAAGTTTTTAAGATCGCGTCAGAAAAATATAAACAATTAAAAATTCGAATCGAGCTGGTATGAACAGTAAAAAAAGCGGCCATTTTGTTTGAATTTCTGGAGTCTTTAAACAGCATCCAGCTCACCGTCTGGAAACGAAGTGCCAGACAGGTGCCCCGTCTACTTCGACGGTACAGGACGGAGCTGGTGGTTTGTGACGTCATAAAAAATACATTATTTTTTTTTAAATGTCCTGTTTGCAGAAACATGTATGTACTGAGAGTGCCGTTTTGAATATACAAATATACGTACTGTAAAATTATGGACAGTTATGCTTGTGGTTTGTGGGCTTCGAGCGCGTATGCGCTATTGGGACGAAAGGGTCGTATCTGCCGCTTTGTAAAGTAGAAAATGTGACCATTTGATTACAAAGGGACTTTATTTGCATGGCATAGAGATAGTGGCAGTAAATAATGACACATTGTCGTTTACACCCTGTCATATACAATTCAGTAGACGTCGTGACGTGCACATTAACCCTTTGTCCGCCAAGTTATCTTACCGGTATTTCATTTTTCACTCACTTGAAGTTGTGGCTCGCTACCGCGACCCACAACTTCAAGTAGGTGAAAATTACTCATATTAGATTAATTTGAGACCAAACATTTGTGAATTTATTGTGAAGTTTATTCACTAATTTCATTATCAATAACCGTGATTTTACCTGCTGAAAAAGCCAATTTAGAAACGACTATACTGCTGTGCAAAGTCAAGAGGCAGTATCTGCTTACTTTTGTAAGTAAGCAGATACTGCCTTTAGGTTTTACAGGGTAGGATAATCGTTCTTAGCGCGCAAAGGGTGGATGCGTCTGGCTATGGAGTCATGAAAAGTGAGTAAAAAGATAATGGAAGAATAATGAAAGGAAGAGTAATGCGTGGGTACTGTCAGCGAGTGTAAGGTTCCCTACGCTTTATTGAATAATAGAACATGCACCCGGGAACGTCAGAGATGTAATGATATACACTGGCTGAAGAATAAGAAGTGTTTATTCAACCATGAAATAAGTAAATGAAAGATGAGTGAAAAAAATTACAGGGTGGTTTGGGAGACCTCCATTAAGACCACAAGGTCGCTAGCATGGAGGCCACCCATGAGACTCGGTCAGTGGCCGTAGTTGTAATTCTTACTGCCAAAACATTCGGGTTAATGTTTTAAAAGGGAGTTGTGTTTTGGTTTGAAGTTTCTTCCAAACAACGAGCGCCCATATTATTCCTAACCTTTTTGTAGAAGAGTAGCGACGAGTGTGTTGTAGTTTGGATTCAGGCTTAACCCTTTGACCGCCAAATTATTCAATTTGAATTTTCACCCACTTGAAGTTGTGTCTCGCTGACGCGATCCACAACTTCAAGTGAGTGAAAATTATTCAGATTTGACAAAATGGAGGTCAACTCTTTTCAAATCGTGGTGGTTTATGTCACATTTTATCTTTAACATGTTTAAAAAGGTGATACTTAATGTGCTAATAAAAAATGAAAAACCGAATATATGCGGCACCGGCGGTTAAAGGGTTAATGTGCTATCTGTAACAAAGGAACATATAAAGGGTTGAATCACCCACTGACTTAAAAAAAGACATTGATATTGCTGGCATGCTTTTACGAAAAATGGGTGCATTATAGAACCTTTGAATGGTTCTATCACACTGTGTAGACACAAATTATTTAACCCTTTAACCGCCGGTGTCGCATATATTCGGTTTTTTATTTTTTATTACCACATTAAGTACCACCTTCTAAACATGTGACAAAGATAAAAAGTGATATCAATCAGCAATATTTGAAAACAGTTCACCTATATTTTGCCAAATCTGAATAATTTTCATTCACTTGAAGTTGTGGATCGCCCCAGCGAGACACAACTTCAAGTGGGTGAAAATTCAAATTGAATAATTTGGCGGGTAAAGGGTTAAAGGTTAATTTATGACATTTTTATTTGTGAACGTGGACATATTGGATTAAAAGACATTCACTTTCTAATTCATTTATTATTAAGGATAGTTTTTCACGGCGGATGGGAGGGGGGATAACAATGCCTACGCACTGATCGTGGGCGATTGGTCTGAGCCATGTTACCATCAACACATTTATTATTTTATAGATTATAAATGCAACACTTCAGACAACTACTAACGCTCTCGCCCTAGCATATTTAATTAAATTATTTTATTATAAATCTCAAAACACAATATTGCATTATTATTATTATTATCATGTTATGATATCAACTTGTGAAGCTAGTACCTTTAATAATCTGATAATAATTAATATCACATATTTATATTATAATTATTTCAAATCAAACACGGCGTTTTTTCGCGTATATTCGGACAATATTGCAGTCTGTTATTGGCACCAGACATAATGTTTTAGGGCTTCTAATTGTTCGTCATAAAGCCCGTGTCCTGCCACAGAAGCACACCAATAAAACCTGTGTAAATGAGGACTATCTGACGTTATGTCTGCCTTCATCTCTTGTTTAATCAGATACGTACATTACGCTCCTTTGGATATGAAAAGGGTGTATCTGCCACTTCTAAAAGTGGCAGATACACCTTTTTATATCCAAAGTGGCTAAATTTACATTGTGTAACAACATGGAACGTCCGGGAGAAAACCTTATTCAGCTCATACATCCCACAAGATGCACGACATTGTGTGTTCAGTACCATAATGTTGTAAAACTAGTGGGAAAAAATGGCTTTAAAAAATAGAAAAAAATGCAAATGCTTCTTTCTGGCATTGTACCGCCATGGATTATTCTTATAGGAAATAGTTTTACCGTAGGCGATTAATGTTCATACGTACATCAGTGTTGAAAAACGTAAAGTATAATGCACATAATGTTTTACGCACAGGCTGCCAATATTGTGATGTAACTTTAACATATGCCACAACACACAGAAAATAGATTCATCCGCCTTAAAGATTAATTGAAACGTAAGCAGTTACAGCATTTCGGCTTTGCAGATCGTGGTGGCCATAGCTGCATGTTTAATGTAGTAATAAGATGTAACCCATACATTTTTGAAGAGCGGGTGTTTTATCTTGAAAAAGAAATAAAACATGACCCCAACTTTAATGTTTTTTATAAATATTTGGTAATAATGATAACCCAGCCTCAATGGGAGAAATATAGTAAAAGAACGATTATGTATATATATATATGACTGACAGCTAAACTATTTAACGCTGCGCTTATTCAAATAGACAATGTATGTATATGCATGCAAAACGACCCAACTGTAGACTGTATACCCTTAATCCGATATCTTGAACCGACAGATTAGTGTATCCGCATATCGTGTGCGGCAAACTTGAGACGTTGACCCATTGCTTGCTTAATGTTGGTCCACCGTTTGCGACGCTAGCCCAACAATAATCCAGCAAACGTCTCGATTTTACTGGGACACCTCTGATGAGGTGGATATATACCAGAACGGAATGCCATCCCTGCAGACACGATACATTGATCCAATGTTTTTTTATTGTTGGTCTAGCGTCGAAGACGTAGGGCCAACATCAAAACAACATTTGATGAACGTATTCTGCCTGCTGGGATATTGGGCTTCGAAATTACTGTCTAAGGCCCTGTTCGATTCGTACCGATCTTGAAACGGTTGACCAATCCACATAAGATAATTATATTACTATTCTTAAATTATTGAAAATCATCCCGCACCTCCCTGCTACCAACCCAGCAAGCACAGGACAGTGACCTGATATTGGTGTAATGGTGGCCCATCGCCTGCGACGCTGGCCCAGCATTAAACCAGCAAATGAGATGGACGCACACAATGATACATTGAAACAATGCTGGCTTGATGTTGGCCCGCCGTCTACGACGCTGGGCCAAGATCAAGATAGAATTGGTTAAAAACGTCTCGTGTTTGCTGGGATTCAATTTAGCAGGAGTACACCATCATGAGTCACAGGCTAATAAAATTCTTTCTATAAAACAGACCATTCCCGTTTTCCTGTAATCCACTTTGAATGGAAACCGTATTATTGGTTGGATATCAGAGAGGTTTTTTCCCAGAGAATTTTATTATGTCAATAATAATAGCGATAAACCGGCAAAACCTACTTTGCAGGCCCAGCCCCGTGAACTTGTTTATTATCAGATAAAAAGAGACTCGGCGTAAATGCTGGTCTTTTAGGAGTATTCCTTTAGCGAGTATTTTAGCGGGAACTTCCCGAAAATATGCGGCAATGACTCATTTGCAAGTTTTGTGATACAACAAACCTGTCAGTACTGAAAGAGCGCCATATGAATGACATAATTCAAAAATGGGGTTTAGGCAATCTTTGTGCACATATAGTCTACACAGGGCCATGACAATTTCCTGAGGATGGTGAGATGAGTGAAATGCCACTGCACTCATAGGATTCGAAATTCGGGCCCTGGAGGTCTAAGGCCGAGCAGGCAATGTCTCGGTCACGGAAGCTCTCCACAATACTGTATCTTTACGAGTGAACGGGGGACAAACATTTGTTTCTTTGAAACTTGAATGCCAGAGGGGGGCAAGCCCGAGATCTCCAATTTTCCAAGCAGTCAGTTTAACCACTGCACAATGCACCCCCGCCCACACAGAAACATAGCTTTCTCTGCCTTAAAGATTAATTGAAACGTAAGCAGTTACTGCGTTTTGGCTTTACAGATCGTGGTGGTCACAACTGCATGTTTAAGGTAGTAATAAGGTGTAAAAAATGACCCCAAATGTTTTATTTAATAACTATTGTGGTAATAATGAAAGCCCAAAGGCAGGTAATGTATAAGCTATAATCTAGCTGTTTTTGAATCAGCTGATTTATAGACGTGATTGCGTGGGCATAGATGCCACAAAATATCAGTGGCGGAAGTACGAGGATGGAATATCAGGCTGTTACCCTACCAACGCTGAAATATTTAGTATAAACCAAGAGACAATAAACTATTTTTCAATTTGAAATCATCGTGAATGTCTTAGTTAGCTTTTTCTGCTTCATTTGAATCTCTGTTGTATGGGTCCACGGCCATTATACATTTTTCATTTTTCCATTCTTTTAGTGCAGAGATCAACTTTAGACGCCAGATCACGTCTATTGACGTCAGATTCTGACGTCTATAGTCGGTCCCTGCGCTGAAAGGGACAAAATTCTGCCCGCTTGTTGCGTTAGCACATCGTAATATCTATAACGATGCGCATTTTGATATACTATTGGAACGAAATATAATATGTTTACTGCAGTTATATACCACATAGTTACTATACCTGCTATGATAATAAGTATATGCTATGCATTTATATTATGCGCCTCGATAGAATCCAATACAAATAAAACTTGATCTCACGGCTGTGGTTGCATCGTATTGGTGAATAATGTGTTAATCATTTTTCGCGTTTATTTAAAAGAAAATCTTCGTATTAACATACATACATAACCATGGCGACCAAAATAAAAAAAACTAGACATGAACATAATAAAGAGTAATCCTATATACAGTCATGTTATAATTATATGTTCTGATATTGTGGAATAAATTCATACTTTTACAATGACCTGTAGGATATGCGATACTTTGCCATGCACTGCCAGAGACGATGTACGGATCCCCGGACTGTCTTGTCGCCCGTCTTAGATCCCTGTCCAGACCAGTAGCATCCTGCAGAGCCAAAAGGCAGTGACTGATTACTTGAAAATTAATCAGTTACTGCATTTTGGTTTTGCACGGCAGAGTAATTGACACATCCCGCCGCTTTCGCTGTCTGGCCAGTGTCCCATGCCCGGCAAACACGCGGCATTCACCCAGTGTTGTTTCAATGTTGGCCCAGCGTCGAAAACGCTGTGCCAACATTAAAACAGCATTGGGTGAATGTCCGTGTTCACTGGGCGCGCTGGTTAGCCCTAATCCAGTTAACTTGAAGCGCGTCCCAAGAATTATTGCCCGAGCCGGGGATTCTGTCACGTGTTTGGCCGGCTGAAGCTGGACACTGGGCTAGCGTTGGTTCAACGCCGGGGCGGAGCCAGCGATGCTGGCCCGTAATTCGTCAGCGTTATGGGCCAGCTTGTTTCAGTCATACCCATCTGTTTACTGATTGCTATTATCACTAACGGATTATATAGTCTAGTGATCTCTATTATCGATTAGTGTGTTCTGTTCCCAATTTAGCTTGTTCGGGTGCTAGGGAGGGGGGATCCGACTAAAATAATTTAACTTGATTTAACTTTATCTAATTAACTGTCCAAGTTAAACAAGAGCCATTGTCCCAATGTTTTTTTTCAATATTGGTCCACCGTCTACGACGCTGTCCCAACATTATAAGTCAACATTGGGTCAACGGCTCTTGTTTCTACTGGTATAGGACCAAACATAAGATCCCCAGTGGGCTTTGCCCCGGGTGCTAATATCACAAAACTCCCTCCCTATTTTCTTTTAGTGACAGTATATTGTAAAGTAAATTCGCATCTAAGGAAAGTAGTAGTATAAAATGTATCATTACATATGTACAATTAACTGATTCAAGAGTAATTTGTATTTACCTCGACCGCGAATTCGGGCTCGATGTGAATACAAATTGAAATTGTATACGGAACCTGGAATTAATCCGATCAAATCACTGTTATTGGAAAATAAATGAGTGTTTAAATATTATTATTTGCCAATGTTTGGTCTCAAATTAAACAAATATTACGAGTATTTTTCAACCACTCGAAGTTGTGAGTTGTGGAAGCGAGGCACAACTTCAAATGGAGACACATTTTAAATCCATAACTTGGCGCTATAATTGTTATATTAAGAAAGCCATACGTCGTGAAAAACTTGGAGCTTTTTATGTTTTAGAACTATCAAGATATGAAGCAAGTTTTACGACTCTGATGTTGCATGATGAAAGTTGATGCTATTGCTCTTGATGTTTCAATAAATATCTGGCCCAGTGCTGGTTCAAGCTTGGAAAGTCCCATATCCCAGCATAAGACGTTGAATCAATGCTAGTCTAACGCTGGTCCACCGTCTACGACGCTGGACGAGCGTTAAACCAACAGTAATTAAACGTCTTGTGTCTGCTGGGATGTTAGCCAAGGACTATAATACACTAACGATATATCATAGCAGTCTAACCCACTACTGTGAGCTTACATTAACCAGTAAAACAAAAAAAAAATTATAATCTAGCAATCCTCAATCCACGATGATAAGTAAATAGTATCCCCTCCTCTGGATGAGCTATTATGATATTGATCATGGCCTTTATATCGGTAAACTCTAGACACTAGTTCACAGTTATTTCAATGTTTTGTCAGCGTCTCGACGTTAGACCAACGGTGAAACAATGTTTGCCAATGTATCTTGTTTACAATTTATTGTGGTCAATGTTGTTTTATGGTTGGGCCAGCGTCTGGAGCAGACAATTATCATAATTTATCAGCTATTACCAGGGTAAACCTGGACGTTGTAATGGTATAAATGCACGCGGTAACAAAACATTTATCGTTTGTAACGACCACTTACTGTTATTTAGCAAAAATAATGCAGGTTTAGCATGTTTGAGGATAATGTCGAAAAACTTAACGTTGCAGAAAAATACATATCTCAGAAAAAGCGTTCGCAAAATGATACAAACGACTGTAGAGTCACTCATTCATCCGTTTATGATGACTATTTTTCAAAGATCAAATTGTGACTATTTTTTAAAGATCAAATGCGATCATGACAATTTTTCGCACGTAAGTACGATCATTGCATATATAAAACAAACCGTAGATATAATGTGTAGCCTGGACCGTTTGCACCCTTAACGTGATCAACACGCCTTATTACAGTAGCCGTTTGTAGCCTTAACCCTTTAACCACCAAATTATTCAATTTGAATTTTCACCCACTTGAAGTTGTGTCTCGCTGACGCGATCCACAACTTCAAGTGAGTGAAAATTAGTCAGATTTGACAAAATGGAGGTGAGCTCTTTTCAAATATTGCTAGTTGATTTCACATTTTATCTTTAACATATTTAAAATTTCGTACTTAATGTGCTAATAAAAAATGAAAACCCGAATATATGCGGCACCGGCGGTTAAAGGGTTAAAGGGTTTGACGGGCTTAAAGGGAAAAGCAGCATTAAATTGGGCAAAGCGCATCTAATTTATGAAATTGAAATTGTACAGATGTTATAATAATTTCCACCCAGCGAAACTTTAAGTCGTTAAAAACAAATATAATGCAGCCCTCTCAAGGTTAAAATATTTTATTTCCTTGTAAAGTGTTATACAATTTTTAATGTTTTTATTTTGTGAAAAATCCATCTGTTCCGATGCAACATTCACAAAATTCTTTGTTTGTATATTTGTGCAAGGCATACTGAGTCAATGCGGAGAGTGGATACGTATATATCTGTGCTCATCTTCATTAATCTTGATCTGTGAATTGCCACCGCGACTGCCACCTCCACCTGAAGGAAAATCAACACATCTATCAAACAGTTCAGTGCAATATAGCAAATCCGCCGTGCAAAGCCAAAGGGCAGTATCTGCGTACTTTACAAGTAAACATACTACCTTTTGCTTTTGTACATGTATAACAGAAATAGACAATTAGAAAATCTTTCCCTTCGTGTTGTTTTTTCTCGTGACCGAATGTTATTCAAAATGTGACATAATCATGATAATTATATACAACACGGGTGTTCATTAATCGCAAGGAAGTGGTATATTGGTCGTCAAGCTAAAATACTTGCTGTACTTTCCGAATCCTCCCAGTTCTTCTAAACAATTAATACAATAATGCAAGTTGGGTATGTTCTTGTTTATATACAAGTTTCATTGAAAACAGTAATTAGAGTTTTTACGTATAATGTGTAAATCTCGTTTACTTACATGCTCAAGTAAATACTACTATTTACATATAAAAATGGGTAAGCACAAACATGTATTTACACGTTTGTGTAAATTAAATATTTACGCTATACGGCATCTTCTTCCAACTGTAAAAAATGATAATATGGGTTGGTTTCCACTTCGGCTGTGGATCATGTTGGCAGTAGTCGCCTTCCATTACTTTATTACCATCTACATTACTGTGTCACTTTGTGGATACCGCAGCCTGCATGACAATCATTCCAGCTCCCCAAAAATGCCACCGGTAGCTGCGGTGATCTGATTTGAAAATAGCAGACAATATTAGGGGGATATATAGTACCCAGCAAACAACAGACGTTGTGCCTATGTTGGTTTGATGTTGGCCCAGCGTCTGTGACGCCCACCCAACAGTAAACCAGCATTCTGCCGTGCAAAACCAAAATACAGTATCTACTTACTTTACAAGTAAGCAAATACGTTGAGGATTTGCATACTAGCCTAAATTAAAACACACAGCTACATTATTTGCTTTGTCCAACCAAAAGCCTCAGGCTTCGGCCTCAGCCTTTTTCATGGGTAAAAATGTAGAGCTCCTCGTGGTCAATCATCATGATCATGTAAATAGTAAGTTTTGTTGCGATGTACATAACGTTGTACATAATACTAGACTGCTCTGAGCCAAAAGCCGGTATCTGATAACTTGAATGCAAATCAGTCGGGTTTGTCGGGTTTGCACAGCGGCATAATACAGTTTTGTGAATTATTTTTTATTAATTTTGGCAACGATATATTTGGCAACGTTTTTTTGCTGTCGGATATCAGCGACCCCGTATCATTCTGTACAAGATACAGCCTGAGTAGTTCTCCATTCTCAGCTGATTATATTACCATAAGTCTACCATGATAATTGGTCTGTACTTGATCAACAATTACTCACCCTTCCCGGCTATATTATACATGTACCTTCAACGTGTCCAATAAGCGACAGCTGAAAGTATAATATATGAGACCAGTGACAGCCGCGGGAGCCATTCGTCCATGCATAATGCATAATTGAAGATGACCAGGTATATGTAGTAGTCCGATCAAATTGTCCTGAAAGGGATAGAAGTACCATCCATCAGATCAGGTGTGGTTTATTATGTTTATTTCGGAGATCAAACAGATGCTGTGTCCTCAGCAAACACAAAAATTTGCATAACATTTGTACAATGTTGGACCAACGTCGAAGACGTTGGCCCGACGTTGTATAAATGATATACAAATGTATGATGTTTGCTGGGTCTCAACCATCGAACCATTGATATAAAATATAAAATACATCTTAATTTGTCATGTATTCCTTATTGAAAGGTGAGTCCAGGGGGGTTATCGTGCATCCTAATCAGCTAGAAGCATGCGTTTGATGGCTATTCGTACATTTTAATGGTCTGGGAATCTGTTAAGCCGATTTTCGAGTGCTAAATTATAATATGTTCATGTGAAATCCAAGAAGGCGGTCTCAAACTAACAAAAACTCACATATTTTAACATTATAACGCTCTGACCTTCGGATTCTGGGATATTTCCTTAATAAACATTATGCTGGGTACACATGATATACTGAGTCAAAAAAGCTAAACATAACGTTCTTAAATGACCACTATAAAAATTGACTGGCTGCAATTCTCCCACATCATGGAGTCATATCATCGCCTGCAAATTATCAATGGCAAATGATGAATATAAAATGTTGATAGACCATGAAGGATACATTTAAGAACTGCGCGATTCTATATACAAATACGACCTTTGTCAGTAATGTTATCCCTGAAAATGACTGGAACTAACGTCGAGGCAAATGTAATTTGGTAATACAATCGTGAGGAATGATCCTTATTTAATGTAATGATCTGACAGAGCGGCGGCATGCCCGTCATCAGAAGGCACGATCATCCCGAAATATCAATCAACGTTCGAGCAGCGTCGGCCCAGCGTTCGCTATCAGGCAGGCTGTGTTGGGGTTTCGTAATAATGAAATGTTTAAAAATATTGTGTACGATTACATAGATTATGTCGGGGTTGCCTCGTAGTTGTCAGCTTTCAACCCTTTCACTGCCGGTCCTGATTATATCTGTTTTCTCTTTTTTTATTGACACATACAGCTTTTGAACATGATAAAGATAAAACATGACATCAATCAACCAGATTTCAAAATCGTTGCCTTCCGTTTTGTCAATCACTTGAAGTTGTGGATCGCGTCAGCGAGACACACTTTTAAGTCCAAAATGATCCTCAGCTTTTCGCTGGATTTTCTGTCAATTCCAAACCAATTTTCTTGAAATTTTGCAAGTAGGCTACTATTATTTTCCAGTCCTATGTATATTAATGTTTACCCTTACAGCGCTGGGATCGACTTTAGTCGTCGTCCTGTATAGTAAACGTATTTATAATGACTGTAGACCAATGAAAGAGCTAACCGATACATTTATGATGATTTCAAATTGAAAAAAACCTTTGGTCTCCATGGTTTGTACAAAGTTATCTCAACGCTTAATGGGTTAACTATGACGTCACTCTTGTTATAGCCATAACAAAAAAATATTCAGGTTTGATCTCAGGATTACATGAAATTAATGGTCTATGACATCTTAAAACCTGAATAATTTATTCCAGACGGAGCCCGAGATATCTCGGGCCAGCTACTTCGACGGTACGAGACGGAGCCCAAGATAACGCGTGTTTTGTGACATCATAAAAAGTAAATTATTTTTTTAAATATCCCGTCCACAGAGACATGTATGTACTGAGAGTGGCGTCTTGAATTAAATTTCGAAATAATTCAGGGTTATTGCCTTAAAACTAGAAAATAGTGCCTGAAAAATTTCAAGAAAATAGCTTTGAGAATCTACTGTATAGGCCCAAGCAGCGAAAAAGTTTCATTTTTATTAATCACCCATGCCGAATAAACCATAGGGAGAGAGAAAGGGGGGTACTTGAATTTTTTTAAATATATCCTTTTAGCTTTGCTTTGCACGGTAGTATTGTCTGACGCCCCCGACCTTTGTCGTGAAACCGCAGTGGATCATCTCGGGTTATCATCCCTTTTCCGGACTTCCCGCCGAAACGAAGAGATCCCCTCTTCAGCGACAAAAATTCACTCAATACGGAACGTGGGATGAGTGTTTCATTCCATGATGTTCGTGTTGTGAGCAGCGGATGAGAGATTGAATTCTTCTTCCCCATTAGCCAGTTCTTCATCGCCAAATTAGCCACTGACAGACTTAACAGGAAACCCCCTCCCCCCGGCGGCTTTTCAACACCGGACAACCCGCGGCCTTTCTGTCGTGCAAAGCCAAAGACAGTAGCTGCTTACTTGAACAGTGAGCAGCTACTGCCTTTTGGCTTTACTCGGCAGCATGTTGGTGCGGTCCATAGGGCCTGGTTTCTATCATTAGGTTTTGATTGTGCGCTGCAAATATCCACGAGGAAAAAAAGGCGAAAACATAATGTTTAATCAAGCCGGCTGTCTTTTTGTAAAACACATCTAGGATAGTTTTAGAACTCTTCTGATCCGGCTCAGTATGTTAGTATGCTGCTTATATATAAACCCTTTACCCTATTTACCTGATAGTGACGCATGCACACAAAACATTAACATGTAGCCTACAGAAATTATTTTAAGTTTTGACAAGATTTTTTTCTGGAACATTTCGATTCCATGAGTATGTATGCATGTACATGTATGTATGTATTTATTCACCTCCACTTTGGAGAGCATGCACCATCAAAATAACATCAGTGCCATTAATTATACTGTTCTGCAAAGTCAATAGGCAGTATCTGCTTACTTGTAAAGTAAGCAGATACTGCCTTTTGGCTTCGTATGGCAAAATAGTTATAATAGTTAAATATCTGCTCAGCTCAGCTTTGCGTTTCCGCTCAGATCTACGTCGTAGCCAGAGCTGAGCTGAGCAGATATAAAAATAACTTTTATTCAATATTAACCCTTGAAGCGCTGACAATTTTGGTAAAAATCATGGAGACCAAAGGGCTTTTTTCAATTCGAAATCATCATAATTGGCTTCGCTAGCTCTTTCTGATTATGAATACCTATGTTATGGGTCTACGGCCATTAGAAATGTTTTTACTATTACAGTAGGGGAGCGACTTTAGTCATCAGAATGTAGACGTAAGATTCTGACCACTAAAGTCGATCCCGGCACTGTAAGGGTTAAAGACAAACCACAGGCAGCAAATGAATGGACAGGTGAATAATTGGATGGCAAGTGAGTAAGAGCGCTGATCAAGTGATCCCGTCTTGCAACAGATTGAAGCATGAGCTCTTGTGTAATTTGTCAGGTGTGGATAAAGTATACTGCACTGCATAGTCAAAAGGCTACGGCCTTTTGACTTTGCAGTGCAGTATACTTGGTCCCATTTGGCGGGCGCATGCAAAATACTTATGGCGTCATGTGTGGACATCCAGGTCTTCAAAGCAAGCACAATAACAAATATACCTTTACCATGTTTACCTGGATCCGAATAAAATAACAGTTGTTTGAATATAACTGTGAATATCGTCGCCTCGGAGCTAAAGGATCCTATTTGCCACTCTGACGAGTGTCAGATAGGATCCTTTAGCTCCGAGGCGACGATATAACTTATCGTGTGACACTGATGTTAATTTAAATATTCTTTTTATTATTACTGATAATTATAACACGTGACTGTATGTTTGCATGCATGCTCACTCAGATGAAAGTGAGAGCACATGTATACATTTCTTTCACCACATTCACTATGGTCCAGCATTGGTCAAACGTTCAGCCAATATCTGCGACTCCCCTCCGCCCCCCCCCCCCCACACCCCCCAGGACTGCTCCGCACGCAGGTCAGGCTTTAGATAACCGAATGTAAACCTACAGCCTAATTTATGTGATGAAGAATGAGATGTCAACTCAGTCAAGACGGCATACCCACCTGACCAATTATACTCGTTAGCACACTAAGACCCCAGAATAGACCATTGGAACACAAAAAACGGATTTATGTTATAATTCGCTGAAGCATTCATGTTCTGTGACCTAATTTTGGGTTTTTTAAAACTGGAATCATGTATAAATATTTCGATCCTTCTTATGGCATATACCGAATGACATTCTTGCAAACTATATTATGTCATGGCATAAAAGAAAAGGTTAAAAATAGAGTAATTAGTCTGGTATGTCATAGTACGACCTGACTGACGACTTGGTGAGAAACCATGCCCAACAAATGGTTTGGGTGATTGTGTGAACTATGTCTACTGGGAGCTCGAGTACAGTCTCCCAGCAAGCATAAGATGTTCACCCAATGTTGATTTCATGTTGGGCCAGCGTCGTAGACGGTGAATCAACATCAAATCAAGATTGGGTGAATGTCTTGTGTTTGATGGTCTGTCTTGGGCGTTGCAGAAGCGTTTTATGATATTGCTTTGTAAAGTTGGCTGGAAATAGAGCGATGATGCCCAACAATTAATATGATTGAATAGAATGATAGTTTATTTTTGTCACAATGTGACCTTGCAAGTCACGAGAGTTCGTCGGAGTATTACTTCGCGTTCTATATTAATTATTGCAAATAAAACATTGCGATAATTCCGGCATAACTCCCCATTATTTCGAAGGTATATATGTATAATACATGTACTATTGCCATAACTGTACTTATAATTCAGACGCTTGCACTGCTCTTCAAATATTAACTGCTAGTTTGAAAAGCAAGGAGTTAATGCGGCCTTCCTTTTAGTTAGGCAGTTCAGGTACTAATACATCAGCTTTTTATCTGACAGTTCAGACACATGGGATTATCTTTCGGGGGAGGTGGAGGGGGCTAGCGGGATAGTAAAATCGACATACATGTACATAGATGATGATTGCAATATTAAAATACTGACAGAAAATCGTTTTTGGTGTGTCGTGCCACTATGTCGCGGACCACAGTGAACTTATCTGTTTTAGCTATGTATTAGTGTACAGTTACGGTAGGAGGTATATGTCATGCTATGTCGTAGTGTAGCGTAGCGTACCTCACCGTAGCGTAGCGTACTGTACAGTATCTCGAAGTATCATATACCGTATCGCATCGCATTATAAAGCATCGTATGGTATCTTATGGTATCGTATCGTATCGTATCGTATCGTATCGTATCGTATCGTTTCGTATCGTATCATATCGTATCGTATCGTATCGTATCGTATCGTATCGTTTCGTATCGTATCATATCGTATCGTATCGTATCGTATCGTATCGTATCGTATCGTATCGTATCGTATCGTATCGTATCATACTGTCTCTATCATATTGTCATATCGCATAGCTTCGTATTATGTGCACCACATCGTACCGCATCGTATCGGATAAATGTATCATATCATAGCATGCCGTATCAGATCATAAATATCCTGATCGTATCTTATCGTACATTTATCGTATCGTAGCTTAACATAACATAGCGTAGCACAACAAGCGCCACCAGACTTGAGGTCACCATCCAGCCCACATGGCGCCCATATCTCAAAAATGAAAAATGCGGGTCTCTCTCCTGCACAGGCAATCTGCCGCCAGGGGTCAGCAATCACGCCAACCGACGGTGAAAGACTGCTCAAAGCTGGTTCAATGTTGATCCAACGTCGGAGACGTTGGACCAGCATTGAACCGGCTTTGACCTCGCGTCGTGCGCCGACAGGAAGAAAGTTGGATACGGCTCGGCAAGATGGATGGCGATTTTATACAAATACAATGCAAATGTGGCACTATTATCACGATGATGGCATTGAATGGGCAGGTATTTGTCAAATTCTTCTTAAATGATACGCATAATGTTAACCTTCACAAGACTTTGGCTGAATGCTGGGCCAAGGTATTGTGATGTTGTTTCAACCCTGTACGCTGTTTTTGTAGACAAAAGCGTTATTAGGGATATTAATTTATCATTGTTCCACTTAAAATACAATCATGTTGCAGTTGGTTTTGTATTACTACATGTATTCGACTTGTGTTCACTAATTAATTGAGTCTAATTAACCAGACTATTATCTCTAGATTTCTCCCTATTGTTAGCGTTTGTCGGGCGTATCCCTAACTTGAGGGTCATGGTTGTAGACTGGATTGCAGCTGGCTAGCGTGTTGCGCTCTGATGTCATTTATTTCAAAAAAGAAAAGGAAAAAATCATCGACATTTGATTCAATAGTTTTCAATAGAATACATTGGAGTGGCTGACAACATCTAATGATTAAAACGTGTTCAACATGCTCAGGGATTAGTTTTTTCAATTAATAAGCCTATTGCAAACGTACTAATGTACTAATGTTGATGATGTTTAGTAATTATTATCTTCTCACAAGATGTGAATTTCTACCACTATTCATATCTTCTTGGAAATAAAAATATAGATACCGTATACTGATCTGCAAAGCCAAAGGGCAATATCTGCTTACTTTACAAGTAAGCAGAAAAACAGATACTGCCTTTTGGCTTTGCACGGCAGGACATGCTTATCATTCTTTGACATCACATCACGTAGAAAGGGAACGGTGACCGAGCGTTTTTGCTGGGTTCCAAACTGAACCCGTGCTTCGACAAAAGAAGACTTTGATGAACAAAACAGCTTTCAGTGCAGCGGCCGTGAAGATAAGCTGTAGAAACTTGTTTATGCCTGTGAGTATCGGGATCTGATATTAGTATTATGTTCATCAATCTCCTTTGCAAAGTAGCACGATATCACGACCATGTCTGCCTATAGTCGTCCCATCTTCACGTCATCGTCTGTACATCGCTAGTTTTTCTAGTCGCAGATTGCATTGACTATATATCTCTTCCTTTACCATTTTGGCATTTATGCGAAAACTACCTTCCTTTACCAATTTCGCATTTATGCGAATTCCACATGTGTACATGCATTAATTGCAATGGCGATATCTCATTACATGCATGTTTGAAAATCGCCAACCAGAATGGTCAGTGGCATGGACGCAATGCACTCTTACATTTTTATTTTTTGCGATGTGCGCATGCGCATATCTATAACCTGTATGGTGCCCAGGGGCTACTTAAGGAGTCCTCCTTTAAAAAGAAGTCGGTTTCTGGGGGTAATTTTATCAGGGAGAATTCGGTAAAGGAAGAGATATAGTGGTTTTAAATCAGTTTTATTAGCCGTTTAAACGTGTTTAAATCTAAGTTAATAGGAACAAGATGAATGTTTACCCATGAAGATTTGGTAATGTTTAATCTCAGATGAAACAAATATGAGCAATTTTCACCCACTTGAAGTTGTGGATCGCGGTAGCGAGACACAGCTTCAAGTAGGTGAAAATTTAAATTTGTAATGTAGCGTTTGAAGATTGAATGGTAGAGTACTGGAATTAATTACCATTTCTACTCACTTGCTATTACGATCTGGTCTTAAAGAGCGCCATCTCGTTGGTTATCACAGTCATACAATGAAAAAATAATTTGGTTGCTTTTACGTCTTCATTTAATTTATTATATTACTTTCAATTTACGTGGTCGTAGAGCAGTTTCATCTCTTGAGTTTTTTTTCGACTTTGTTTTGTAATCTCTGAGCTAAAGAGTCATATCTGCCAATCTCGCGAGTGGCTGATAGGGTCATATAGCTCAATAGGTTTGGCATCAATTTGAAACTGTTATCGCGACAGCAAGATAAAATGTGATTGTGAAAAACTGTGTCGAAATAATAACACACATGAGCGCTTGCATAGACAATAATATTATTCTATAATTCCAATTACGTCTTTTGGAATGGAAATTGTATGCACGGCCTCGGTAACCTAACTGTGAAGGTTATGGTTAAACTAATTTCCTGCACTGTCACCTATTGCGATTAACTTAAGCATTGACAGCCTCATATTATTAATTCAGAAGTTTTGTAGGATTCACCTGATGCTCCCGTAAATAAAAAAAGATTATTGTATGTACCTTGAATGTGGCAAAATGAAAAAAAATACTGCAGTTGATTAAATCGTGTCGAAAGACTAGTTCGCAGCTGGCCCAATATTGCTCCAACATTGGATCAATCTCTTGTGTTTGCTATTTTTTTTCTACATTGTTTTACGTCGCTCTCTGCACAATCATGACAATATCGCGACAGAAAGAAGCATATGCCTTACTCGTTTTGAATAACTTCAAGGGTTCTTTATAGTGCACAGCACCATAGACAGCACTGCACCCTCCAGGTCTTTGAACAGTTTGGAGCACTGTATATGCAAATGATCTGATGATGACATATAACCTGTTCCGGCCGGGATTCGAACCCAGTACCAGTACCCAGTAGAAGAGTTTTCAGCCACAACCGGACCGAATGAGTGTATGCCGACTTGAATCAACACAATCAACACAAATTACATAATTGCTGGTAACAAAATTAAAAAATAGGAATAATTTTTAGCCACTTCACATTCACCATAGTGGAATATTAAATAGTCTACAATGTGAATGTAAATATTAAATTTAGCATTTATAATCCTCCTCTTCAATGGGTTTTTAGTATAGAAAAACTTTTTTTTTAAATGAGCCATTCATAAGACAGACTTTATTAAAAACATTGCCAAATAAAAATATTCGCTTTTTTGTAATTCATAAATGCGGTAGGCAACAGATTACATGCTGCTGGAACGCAAACATTGCACATTGTTTTTCTGGATATGCAATTAGACTTATGGAGGTCGCACAGCGCGATCGACAATGTGACCAAAATTAATGAACATCTTTTTTATAATTGTTTTTTTTTCTGTGTAACCTTAAAATTCGCCTACGCGGGCACGACATTAAAGTACGTTCCATGTTGTGCGTTACTATATAGTATTTTTCTACACGAAGCTTGTGAAGAATTCTCACACATACAATACATTAAATACGACGACTTTCTTCTTGATGTAATAAGTTGCATTTACTCTTCAAGTACTACATTGATTCATGTCATTTACTATTCAAGTACTACATTGATTCATGTCATTTACTATTCAAGTACTACATTGATTCATGTCATTTACTATTCAAGTACTACATTGATTCATGTCATTTACTATTCAAGTACTACATTGATTCATGTCATTTACTATTCAAGTACTACATTGATTCATGTCATTTACTATTCAAGTACTACATTGATTCATGTCATTTACTATTCAAGTACTACATTGATTCATGTCATTTACTATTCAAGTACTACATTGATTCATGTCATTTACTATTCAAGTACTACATTGATTCATGTCATTTACTATTCAAGTACTACATTGATTCATGTCATTTACTATTCAAGTACTACATTGATTCATGTCATTTACTATTCAAGTACTACATTGATTCATGTCATTTACTATTCAAGTACTACATTGATTCATGTCATTTACTATTCAAGTACCACATCGATCCTTGTCTTGTTTATGTCTTTAAGCTGTCAATGTTCACGCAATTTCCAGTTTAAAAGAACAAAATTATTGACCTACATTTAGACATCCGACTTATATTATCACTAAAGGTTTATTTTAGGCACACAGGTGCTATGCCCACTTGATAAATTTGGGTCATCGCCTTGTGTATTATAAGGATTGGGATGTGTTTCACTGTCCCGCGGCTTTCACGTTGATATTTATGACACTGTCCTCCAGACACAGGAAACTCAAGCCCTAGCGGTCTGAGGACGAGCACGCCACTTCTCGGTCACGTAGGCTCCCCACAATACCGGTACTTAATCTTTACGAGTGAGCGGGGGAGAAATATTTTGTTCAAATGCCAGAGCGGGTGACGAACCTGCGATCTCTGACTTTCCAAGTAGGCAGCTTCAACCACTGCACCAGGGACCCCGCCGTACAGATTACCAGATATCATTAGAATAAATCATCATTAATATAACCATAATAACTGACAAAAAATAGCGAATTTTCAAATCTATGCTCACCACTGACAAGGGGAAATGTGTCATTTCTAAATAATTATGCTTTGCATAATGCTATACATCACAAATTGTAATTTTGCTGTTTTATTTCTTATTACTATACTGTGTATCACTTTGATTAATTATGTCATTCATTTTTAATAAGTATTATGTTATATTTTTTCTAATGTAGTTTTTGCTACTGTTGAAAAAATGGATGAAACATTTCTCTGCCATTTTTATGGTGATACCCAGCAAACACAAAACGGTTAAGGTGATCTATCACCCCTTATATAGTATGAATAATTTTGTGACAAATAAATCAAAGTTGCCACAAGATGGGGCACAAGTATTTCCTTATATGGGGTGATTGGCAATCATGTGACCCTCTGAGAGGGTCACATGATAGCCAATCACCCCATATAAGGACATAATTCTTCATACCATATAAGGGGTGATAGATCACCTTTAACTGAAGGTGGTTTCACCGTTAGGCCAGCGTCACAGACATTGAAACGACATCGGCTTAACGTCTCGTGTTAGCTGGGTATATAGGCCTAATTATAAATATTTAAATGCGATAATTACTTGACAGGGATGATAATCGTCAGATGTGAAATTAAGCACCCTCTCGGCGGAGACTGTTAGAAAATGTATTGATTTGGCCCCGGGGCCTCGCACCGCTCCTGGTGGGTATTTAGTCCAAATGATTGTTGATCAGTGTGGGTTTTTGGGCCTCGCCCCGGGAGGCTGTTCTGTCATTAGCCTCGGGCTGCTACTGCTCTAAAAAAACAAAAGGCAGTATATGCTTACTTGTAAAGTGAGCAGATACTGCATTTTAGCTTTGCACTGCACAGCCATGTGATCAGTCACTCAACTACATGTACACCCATCACTGCCTGCGACACCTTTCCCAGGAAGAAACGACACATTGAACCAATGGTAGATTAATTTTAGGCCAATGACGTAGACGGGGGCCCAGAATCAACTCCGACATTGAATTAAAGTACCCTGTTTGAGTTCCCAGTGTGATCGGCTGAGCTGCAAACATTTCCTCCGACTATCACTGACGAATTCATTTGCATTTTATCCAATAGTCCAAAACCTGTCTTAACATTGTTTGAAAGCGCGCTTGGATATTTTACTATCGCAGAAAGTTCGGTACTTTAAATCCTTCTAAACAAAAATTGTCTCCGTTAAGCTTCTTCGGCAAAACGTTTCGTTTCTAGCCAAAGATACATACATGTATTAGCGAAATTATCGTCCATTATAAACATTGGTATCTAAAATTATAGGAGAGGTTATAGCAACAAATCTGAAAAAAATTGAAGGCATGAAAATAATCATACACTTTCATTGTAATGATCTAGGCATAGTTAACAATTGAAATATTTAATAATTGAAACAGTGTATGTACGAACATGGCAGCTCACGGTTTATTTAGAGTTAAAACAACTTCCAGACTCGGTACCTGTTGGATTTGAATCTCGGTGCCTTACCATAATATACAATTAAATGTGCAAAGTTATTCAACAGTTTTCAATGAGCTGGAGTATTCAGTACTGTTTCTACGGAAGAACCACTGTGTGAATAAACATTCACTCACTTGGTATATAAATGTTAGCTGGTCCAATATGCGTTGTTGGAACAGCTGCCAAAGTGATGGAGGGGCTGGGAAAGTCAGATACGTGGAAGGAGTGTGGATCTCTGGCGATGCAAAGCAAAATAATCAATCCTTTACCTGCAATGTTTTCTGAGCTTAATTTTCACCCACTTGAAGTTGTGTCTCGCTGACGCGACCCACAACTCCAAGTGGCTGAAAATTACTCATACTTGTTTAATTACAGTCTACACATTTGCAAATCTGGATGTCTAAACACACATTTCACTCCGAGTAACATTGATTTAATCGGCAAATAAACAGATTAAAAACAGTTACAGTTGTGATAAGCGGCGAGCGGGTCAAGTCACTTTTTGTATGCGCAATCTTTACACGTCTGATAAACTTCTCGGATCGCTCTGTCACGGATTCCATGTGGCGCTACAAGCCTTCAAAAAATAGGGGGGGGGGGGTTGGTGTAGTGTTAGTAGATAGTTGGTACCAGGTTCTGGACATCGGCCTGGCTTTGATACAGCATCTCATTCATTCCACCCGAGAGGGTCTGTCTTTAGACATTGGGACACACGTCATCAAAGATGTCACCGTCAATTTACGACGATGTCAGTTTTTTATTTTGTGAGTTATTGGCCGTCATTTTTATCGAGCCGGTCATGTGACAGGAACAGGTCCGCAGACGCTGCCATTGCAGGCCCCTGTTTGGCCACTCACTGCTATGAGTCATCTGTCTGTACTGGCAAGTAACCGGCCACCGTCTGCGACGCTTGCCCAATGTGAAAACAATATTAGGTTTATTCTCTGCTAGTATGTACATGTACACTGGCTATTCACTCTTCAGACGTACTTGTTTTTGTTTTGCTACATTATCTTATCACTTTTCTATTGAAATTGTATTCTGATTTTTTCACGGTTTCTATCTATTTCACGCGATTATCAATTCCACGTTAAAGTTCCGCTAAAGTATATTTGATAAAGCGGAGAACACAGTAGGGTCTACTCTCTGAACATACACAACAAAGAAGCTCGTAATGTTTTACCGGCCGCTATGACACACCAAAACTATAAAATTACTACTGAATTTGACACTGCTGTAATCGATACAGTTATACCCGAAATGTTTTTAATTTAACATGATACGAGCCGCTTTTAATTTTTGTATCCACATAATCAAGCGTTGAGAGTGATAGATGAAATTTTGTTGATCGACATGAAACTAGTTTCTTTTCCTCATTTCAAGTGGATATTTGAGGTAAAATAAAAATGAGACAAGTCACGATATTTTTTACAATATTGAACTATAGCGCGCAGCAAACTACATAATCCTTTCTTCGTGGATGAATGCTCCAATGGATAGTACACCTTGGGAGATATCAGCAGACACGAGACGTCAAACCACTGTTGGTTATATGCTGGCCCAACGTCGGAGACGTTGGTCAATCATCAAACCAACAACAGTTCAACGTCTCGTGTTTCTGCCAAGGCAGACACGGCAACACTGCTCTGCGAAGTCGAAAGGCAGTATCTGCTTACTTTACAAGTGAGCAGATATTGGCTTTTGCAGGAGAGAATACTTGAGACAGGATCGCCACGTTCAAGAGTGATTTCCCATGACGGACCCACCACGTTCTGGGCAGTGCGCAGCTGAGCATCACTTCTGAAAACCTTTTTAGCCCCCGGACCCGATTATATTAGGTTTTTTCATTTTCTATCAGCACATTAGGTACCACCTTTTAAACATTTTAAAGATAAAACGTGACATCAATCAAACTAGTTAATCTCTATTTTGAGTAATTTTCAACCACTTGAAATTGTGGATCGCGTCAGCGGGACACAACTTCAAGTGGGTGAAAATTCAAATTGAATAATTTGGCGGTTGAAGAGTGAAATTCTGGTCCAACGGTGTAATTGTCTGCCAAAAATTGTACCATGATAAACCACTCGCATCACAGACAATTAGCAGTGGTACCTGTCTACACTTCAGTGGCGAAAGCACTATTTCGGACATTTTTTTCAAAAAAATGAAAACACTAAAACACAGGTGCACCACCAAATAATATTACAAACAGCACACATTTTTCCAATCTCAACCATCGTCGAGTTTTCTCCTAAACGTACAGGTGACCCGGTCACTATCACCTTCGTCAAGCATTTGTTCAAAGTGGACGGGAATGTCCATCGATTTCAGAATCCTGAAAAAGTGAAATGAGTTACCGTCTGGATTCGATTCAATCACTAATACAATTGGACAGCAATTAGTGCCAGGCTTTTAGCTCTTTTCTCGTGCCGAGCCTGATTTCTATTCAGCACTTTTTGTCGCAAACATGTTTTGCTTTTGCATCCTTCCCAATCAGTTCATCATCAGTTTCATTTCTTCTGTGAATTTTTAAGGGACGTGTTTTCCCTGCGCAAAGATGTGTCGGTGACAGAGACATGAGTGGAGATCATTAAAATGCATTGTTTTGCTAATCTAATGTCCTGTTCACAGGAATTATCCTTGATCCTGCGGATCACGACTATAGTCGTTTTAAATCTGTTTTGTTAGTCGATCAAATCACTGTTATTGGGAATGAAATCTGCGTTTAGACATCAAGATTTGTAAATGTTTGGTCTGAAATTCAATACATATGAGTAATTTTTAACCACTTGAGGTTTTTGATCGCGGTAGCGAGACGCAACTTCAAGTGGGTGAAAATTTAAATAAATTTACTTAACCCTTTAGCCGCCAAATTATTCAATCTTAATTTTCACCCACTTGAAGTTGTGTCTCACTGACGCGATCCACAACTTCAAGTGAGTGAAAATTATTCAGATTTGACAAAATGGATGTCAACTGTTTTCCAATATTGCTGATTCATGTCACATTTTATCTTTAACATGTTTAAAAAGTGGTACTTATTGTGCTAATAAAAAAATGAAAACCCGAATATATGCGACACCGGCGGTTAAAGGGTTAAGAGTAAAGGGCTAATGTCAAATACATCTCAATCGTTATCTTATAAAATAATTAAGATTAATTTTATCTGCATCAAGTCAGCTCGTACCGTTAACCCCTTAACACTGTTTAACCGCCAAACTATTCAACTGAAACTATCACATACTCGTGTCTCGCTATTATGTCATACACCAATATACTTTCATTAAAATCTTTGTCATTAAATAATGATTGATTGATTTTTAGTATGAAACTGATGTTTCAAATGTATAGTCTATGTTTCGAATATACACGACGACGTAGTATTTTTTAGATGTAAGAAAAATATCGTCTGGATTTTTGCATTGCAGTGCTGTTTAAGAATAATCTTCTTACTTTTCAAGTAAGCTCATACTGCCTTTTGGCTTTGCCGTACAGAATACAAGTAGATGTAGGCAAAAGATGCAAGTTTATAGTCTGATATCAAGTCTGAAAACTTATCATCCCGCTTTACATTTTACCTCCTAGTCACTGGACCTGTTCATTCGTGTGCCATTTCAACTACACGAAGGTCATACAGTCCTTCAGCCATTTCGGCGCAGAATATACCCCTCTCTGTTGTTGGTCTGAATGCCAGATAATTAATTTATCTGCTCTGTTTTCTTTCTTGTAGGTTTGGTCCAGTATTGTGATACAGAGACGTTTCAAGCCACCTGCGGTGAGGGGGAGGTGATATTCATAGAGAGTGCTACGTATGGCCGCATGGGGATAGGACGGTGTATTGAGAAGGACTATGGACACATGGGATGTGCCAGGTGAGAGAACTCTCAGAAAATCTACTATATGTCAAATGCCATTAGAAATAAGAAGGAGGATAAACAGTTGGGCAAATGTATCTTGATTTAGTGTGAATATTAACCACAGGACTGGTGTGGCCCTCCAAACTTTTTTGAGGGGTGATATTCGGGACGGAGAGTTGATGGTTGATGGAGCTCTCTCTGCTTCATTTGAATGCCTATGTTATTGGTCTACGGCCATTACAACTATTTTTACTTTTTCAGTGCGGGGATCGACTTTAGACGTCAGAATCTGACGTCTACAGACGTCAGATTCTGACGTCTAAAGTCAATTCCCGCGCAGTAAGGGTTAATGTTTATCATAATATTAAACATACATTAATATTATTATTACCATTGACACTTTGTCACGTTTTTCTCATATAATATTTTATAAGATAATAGTATTCAAATAATATTATTATCAATGAAAGTATCGGAAAACTTGCTAAAACTGCCAAAGCAGGCGAGTAAGTGTATTTCTACAGTTACTCGAAGTAAATTCGCGTGTGGTTTGTTTTTTAATTTTTTTGCAAATTTTGCCTCCGTGGATTTTGTTGCTTATTTGCACGTTTAAATAAATAGATAAAACAACGTATTTTTTAAAAAAAAGCGATCGTTATAATTTTTTTATGTATAACGTTCTTCAGGGTTTTAATAAACCATTGACATGCATGAATCATTGACCGAATGTTAAACAACCAATAACGGTATGGCACTGTCTCTGAAGTTGTCGCCAGCAGTGCTGCACCATCTCGTGATGGTGACTATCATATTAACCCTTTTAAGCCTGAGTCTACCATTGTCATTTTCATCCACTACAAGCCGCGAATTGCTGTCGCTGTCGCAATTCTCGACTTGTAGTGGATGAAGATGATTGAAGTGGGTGACAAATGAAAAATATATACTGTTATTATTAAAACAGTTCCATGAAAATTTTCATTCAAAAACCTTTAGGTTTCGGGAGATTTAAGTCATTCTTCAGAGATGAAAAAACGATAAATCGTGAGGGTTTAACCTTGTGTCTCGCTGACGCGATCCACAACTTCAAGTGAGTGAAAATTATTCAGATTTGGCAAAATGGAGGTTAACTTTTTTCAAATATTGCTGATTAATGTAACATTTTATCTTTTACACTTGTTTAAAAGGTGGTACATAATGTGCTAATAAAAAAATAAAAAAAACCCGAATATATCAACACTGGCGGTTAAAAGGTTAAAGTAATCATGGTATCTCTACTACTGACCAGAGAAGTACTACACTTCTCTGTACTGACAGATAACTAAAAGTGTATAGGCTAGCACTGACAATACAAATATTACTGGTCCAAATACAGTCTAAGTACTACCTCGCCTTCAGTTGGTCCATCGCATCTTGTCCACCCCGTCCATTCAGTAGGACGTTCAACATGTCGGCCTCTCGTACATGAACTAAGTATTATTATCCCTTACAACGCTGAAATATTGTTGATCAACTATTGAGACCAAATGTTTTTTGCAATTTGAAATCATCATAAATGTCTAAGTTACCTCTTTCCGTCTCATTTGAATACCCATGTTATGGGTCTGCTGTCATTACACATGTTTTATTTCTTTCAATGATGGGACCATCTTTAGACGTCAGATAAACAACATTGTCTTCACGCGACAATGTGGATCGATAACATAATATATTGTACTACTAAGATTGTCCAACACTTACCTATCACAAATATGAGGATCATACCGCCATTAATAACAATACACAAGCTCACTATTGAGAATATCAACAGCCTGCGATACAGTGCCCTGGCACTCAAAGTGTTGTATCTACCAGTCTATCGAGTGTCAGATACTACACTTTGACAGCTATAGGGGTATATATATTGTGCTGTTCTGCAAAACCAGAAGCCAGTAACGCCTTACTTGAAAAGTGAGCAGTTACTGCCTCTTGCCCATCTTTTGCACGACAGTGTTACTCTCATATATGTTAGCATTGTGTTCAAATATCTACTCCATCCCGGGAAACACGAAATATTTGTATAACATTTATAAAACGTTGGCCCAACGTCTGCGACGTTGGTCCAACGTTGTATAAATGTTACACAAATGTTTTGCGCTTACTGGGATGTGATAATTATTGGATTGATCCAGAGTTTACACGGATCCATCACGCAGCAATTAGAGTGAGTGTGTTCTGATTGATCCCGGTCTGCATGAGCCATTACCCCAGGAACATCGACCCATTGTTGGTCCATTATTGGCTCATCGTCGTAGACGGTGGGCCAACAATGGTCCAACATTGGGTCGATGTGTCGTGTTTGCTGGGATGTATCTAAACGGACAAGATGAACTACAAGCCTTGCCGACCTTTCCATAATAGGCTAAATATATCATTGCACCACAATCAGTAGACCCACCCTACCGTTTTGGTTCTGTGCAAGCGAAATAAATGTAGCTCGCTCAGATCCTAGGTATGATCACGGGAAATTGGGATGTGTCTATGCGGTGACAATCACTGGCATGTCTATACTTCTAAAACCAATGAGCATACATGCTGACACTATCCCATCCAGCTGTGGGTATAATGGTATCTTATCAAATGGTAAAAATAGGCACCTATTTCTCTCCATTCCCGAAGTCTATTCATTCAATAGATCAACACACCCGACATTTTTTAAATATGTTTTTCCTCATTGGAAACTGCGTATTTAGTCTGTCCGCCAGTGTTTTTGTATTGCTTTTCCTCAACTGTGGCTCATGATATGAGGTATTTTCACTACGTGTATAAATAATATGTAAAATCATGTTAGAACTGTTAAGGTTTCATATCCTGACTTTTTTGCGGCGAAGACGCTCCTTTCTTCACCAGCTTTAGTCATGATATAAAACATAATTATTTTGTTTATTAGGATCCCATCATGTTGTGTGGGAAACGGTTTACATTTCAGTACATCAGTCCTTATGAACATGTGCAATAATTATAACGTGTAAGGGCCTTAGGTTAAGTACTTTTGTCTTTACCAAGTGTTCAGAAAAAAAATAGTCACGATTATATTTGTCGTTAATAGCTTTGGTTTTGGTTGGAATAATGTTGGCCCAGCGTCGCAGACGGTAGCCCAGCATTACATCAGCATTGGGCCAATGTATCGTGTTATTTTGTGTTTCTGGCTTTGGGATGTTAAAGCGTCACTAGCATAATGCAGCAGTCAGAAAACACTGTACAATCACCCGTTGATGTTTCAATGACGGGCCTGCGTCGAAGACTGTGGGTCAACATTGAAACAGCATTGTTTGAATGCCACGTGTTTGCGCAAAGTACGTGTATACAACAGACCAGGTGGGCCAGCGTCGTAGACGATTGCCCGGCACTGAACCAGCAACGGGCTGCAATGCTGGCCCAACATTGAACCGGAATGTGGTGGGTAGGCATACATCCTCTGTACGAGGTACATCGTAGGCAAGTATTGAATAAATATTGGGCAGCACCGGCGATGGTGGTGGAAGGAATACACGTCATAGATATATTTGCACTTGTCTTCTAGGCTCTATATCCTGGACATTTAGGATTCTGGCCCATGAGAAAGACCAATACACTGATTTTTTTGTCTATAGCACTCAAACAGACTAAAGCCGGGTCTGAGAGTTCGGTAACTCCTTTTCCAGTCGTATTATTATAGATATTGTATCGCCTTGTGGTTTGGTTGTATTCGTATCCATTTAAAGCTGGAATTACATGTAATGAAACAAAAAAAATTGATTTCTCCAAATATGTTAAGAATAATGTTTATTTGCATATCTGGTTTGCTAGAATAAAATTATAATGCAATTTGGCTGATACTCCTATTATATACTTACCAATGTAACCATCGACGACAAAATGTATCTTAAGGTAAAACGCGTATCTTTTCATCTATAATACCTGATTGTAATAAACACACTGACATTTGAATGACGCTATTGTAATCATTTTCGGCAGATTCTTAAATTCGCGAATTTGTCCTCCACGCGAAATTCGCGAGAATTAAAACCTCGCGAATATTACCAGATCTACAGTATAGAATATACTGTACATTTTGACAGTATGACAGTAAAATAAAAACAATCATGAAACTATGATTTATTATTTAGTAGCGCGACCCATAACTTCAAGTGGTTAAAAGTACTAATATCTGTTTAACCCTTTCAAACCTATATTTACCATTGTCATCTTCATCCACTACAAGCCGCGAATTGCTGTCGCAATTCTAGACTTGTAGTGTATGAAAATGATTTGATGTGGTTTAGAAATTAAAGAAAATTACCATGTATTGGTAAACTAGTTTCATGGAATTTTTTATTCTAAAACCGCTAGTTGTAGAAAAATTAAGTGTGTTTTCAGGGATGTAAAATAATGCTTTAATGCATCATGAAAGCTTAAAGGGTTAAATAGCAAAATACACAATTATATGTTCTTCAAGCAAGAAAATTTGAACGCGAAATGAGCTTCAAACATGTTAGATTGTCATATGTTTTGATTGGAAGTCTACATAATGTGGGTATTTTTTAACGACTTGAAGTTGTGGGTTGCGCTAGCGAGACACAACTTCAAGTGGATACAACTAAGATTATTTAACGTCTTAAGGGTTAATTCTTTAATCAAATTTTCAACACAATTTTGGGAAATATATTTACACCCACTTCCCTACAAACAGTATTCGGCTCTGTCATGGTTCCCATCCAATTAAAATATTAAAATTGAGAAACCTTAAGCTTTTCTAATGTAAATAAAATAAGGTGGACGAGGTGTGATAGTAAGATCTATTTTCAGATTTATTTATTTACATGCAAAATAATACAGTTATCATAATGTAGAATAGGAGATTCGTATTGGTATGGACTTCAGACTCATCAAGACTCGTACTTGTGAGTGATGGCAGACTCACCCATATGTCGGACATGATTCGGCTCCGAGAACATGACCTTGATTCTGGCTGGACTACCAGACAAGTGAGAAGACCTAGAACGTGACTATTTAGGGTGATCTGCCTTTCTTTGCAGACGCCATCAAAGTTGACCTTTCTTTACAGTGTACGGGGTGGCGCTGCAGAAAACGTCTTGCTGGGAATGGATATTGCTTTACGTCGCTTTCTGCAAAATCACGGTAATATCTCGACAGAAGGAAACCCTACTGTTATCGAATGACTTCGAGGGTTTTTTTTATAGTGCACAGTATAGACTGCACACTTCATACCTTTGAACACTTTGGAGCACTGTATACAATATGCATGACTTCGAAAACATGACAAAGATTCGACCCAACCGGAACTCGAACTCAGTTTCGATCAACAACCGGACCAAATGAGACATCGGGACCGGTGAGATTCGCTTTGGAATCAAAATACATGTATACATATGTTGCTGATGCACTGGCAATGCGGGTTCATGTCGCAGCGTGTGTATCTCAGAAAACAGAGCCGCTTACATCTTTATCAGCATGGCCAGGACCCTGCAAACACAAAACATTTGTATAACATTTGTACAACGTTGGTCCAATGTCTTCGTATTGGTCCAACATTGTACAAATGTTATACAATGTTTCGTGTTTACTGTATGATAAGCTTACGTTATTCCAAAACCACATCGATTTCGAGTTACTGTCAGTCATAATCCTACAAAAAAACGTTGATCCGATTCGGTGTTAATATTAGACCATGATTCACGATGTTGGACCAACTTCGAAGCACCACCGGGTGATTTTTTACAGAAACATTGTTCGACAGGCAGGGCGAAATGTGACGTAAGCGTCATTAGTTCAACGCTAAAATCAGAAAAAAATCCTGATTTGGAGTATTCCGTATCATTCCAGCACACTCGAGACATTGAACCAATGCTGCTTTTATGCTGTCCCAACGTCTACGCGGCTGGCCCAGCAGTGAACCAGTAAGGGTTTATTGATCATGTTACAGTTACCAGTAAAACGTATATATTCAAACAAAAGGTTGACAGAAAAATGTACACCATGAAACCACCGTGTACATGTATAAAATTGCTATAGCATACGTGAGTTTTGTCTCATACAGAATGATTCCACGAAATAGCCTCCCTTAAAATATTGTTTTTATATGGCATATAATATAGAACTAATATGCATTACAATGTACATAAACAGTGGTAACCAGCACTTGTGTCCAAAATGGCCGATTGACCATTCACAATTAGCATAAAGTTGGTCCACCGTCTGCGACGCTGGCCCAGATTAAGCCAACATTGAGTGAACGCCTCGTGTTTGTTGGGAGCTGTACTGATACACCGTGGGAGATGACTGCACAGGATAAGATCCTGATTGAAGAAATCCAGGTGAAATTACCTGCAGTTATCCCTAATCAAATGGAATCCATATTATTCATGAGAACTAAGCTGGTGGCCATGAGACCACACATTATCCGTTTCCCCGCCAAGGTATCGTATTTAAATTTTCACCCACTTGAAGTTGTGTCTCGCTACCGCGAGACACAACTTCAAGTGGGTGAAAATTACTTATATATGTTTAATTTGAGACTTTATTTTGTATATCTTGATGTTTAAACACATAATAGTTTATTTCTAGTAACTGCGATTCAACCTGCTAATAAACAGATTAGAAGCGACTTTAGTGGATATTAACGGTGAAATGGCATTACCAGATGACTTTTCCATTTCGTGCCGGGGCGGGGGCCTGGTGTATAGTGGTTAAAGCTATCCGCCTGTCAGAGTTAGTAGGCTGTCTCCCGCTCCGGCATTCAGGTTTCATAGAAAGAAATGTTTCTTCTCCGCTCAAGATTCAGATTCTATCCGAGCAGCTATTGTGGCCGAGATGTAGTCAGACCGACAGAGCTCGAATTTCGAATCTTGTCCCTTTGAGAGCAGTGACATCTGGTACATCTGTCTCACCATCCCCAGTGTGTGCACATTTCATTCATTCATTCATTCATTCATTCATTCATTCATTCATTCATTCATTCATTCATTCATTCATTCATTCATTCATTCATTCATTCATTCATTCATTCATTCATTCATTCATTCATTCATTCATTCATCCATTCATTCATTTATTCATTCATTCATTCATTCATTCAGTCAGTCAGTCAGTCAGTCAGTCAGTCAGTCAGTCAGTCAGTCAGTCAGTCAGTCAGTCAGTCAGTCAGTCAGTCAGTCAGTCAGTCAGTCTGTCTGTCAGTCATTCAGTCCTTTATTCATTCATTCATTCATTCATTTATTTATTCATTCATTCATTCATTCATTCATTCATTCATTCATTCATTCATTCATTCATTTATTCATTCATTCATTCATTCATTCATTCATATACTCATTCATTCATTCATTCATTCATTCATTCATTCATTCATTCATTCATTCATTCATTCATTCATTCATTCATTTATTCATTCATTCATTTATTTATTTATTTATGTATTCATTCATTCATTTATTCATTCATTCATTCATTCATTCATTCATTCATTCATTCATTCATTCATTCATTCATTCATTCATTCATTCATTCATTCATTCATTCATTCATTCATTCATTCATTCATTCATTCATTCATTCATTCATTCATTCATTCATTCATTCATTCATTTATTCATTTATTCAGTCATTCATTCATTCATTCATTCATCCATTCATTCATTCATTCATTCATTTATTCATTCATTCAATCATTCATTCATTCATTCATTCATTCATTCATTCATTCATTCATTCATTCATTCATTCATTCATTCATTCATTCATTCATTCATTCATTCATTCATTTCTTTATATTTCGATAGTATATCGCTATTCCTTTCCAGCAAACACAATACTTCGATCTAGTTTTCGGGTAATATTGGGCGGCTTGGTCCAGCGTCGCAGAATGGTGTTCCAACGTCAGCCCAACATTGGGTCAATGTATCGTGTTTGCTGTTTTTTGTATTGGTCTGCAATGAGATCAAGACAGACGTTTATTACTTAGTATTAATGATACTTGTACACTTGTAATTAAATCATTCTAGCAAACCAGAACCATACATGGATGTTACTCATAACCGCAGATTAACATAATTATGTGGATAATCTATTCCATAACGCTGCTACTTTGTTGCTCAAAATGTAATGTTTCAGTCAACAATACATAAATGTATATACATGTATGTTATGGAGGCGGCCAAATATTTTAACACACACAGTTGTGAATTGCCTATAACAAATTGATTCACGGTCTCTAGTCCCACATGTTTATTTCATAAAATAAAAATTGAAAATGTTTTTCCTAACTTAATATACCAACCGAGCAATGGCTTGCCCAGTCCAATGAAACGCCACAAAAGACAATTAGTCAAGCAGAATAAATAGTATACTCATACACGCACTAGAATGATCAGATGATAAATCCCCAATGTTGTTTTAATGTTTGTCCATCGTCTGCGACGCTGCCCAACGTTAAAACAACATTGGCGACGCTGCACCGTTTCCAGCAAACACGAGACATTGACCCAATGTTAGCTGAAAGTTATGTATGCTGAATGTATCATACTAACGGATGAAGATGCTTCCGCAATCAACATTAAATGTTGACAGTAGGAAAATCTTCACAAGTAAATAGCGGAATGATACATTTAGTATGATACGCAAATTATGGTTATACAATTATCAGGTCCACTCACTCATGTGTTTATCTAAAGAATGAACGTAAGTCTACAATACATCAAACATGGTATTTATGTGGAAAACGTCTCAAACATATATGTTTGAGACGTTTTCCACATAAATACCATGTTCGATATACTATAGACTTACGCCCATTCTTTAGAAAAACAAACTGTTTGAGACATTTTCCACATAAATACCATATTTGATATACTGTAGACTTA
Source organism: Flabesymbios commensalis (assembly GCA_964017125.1). Classification (NCBI taxonomy): domain Eukaryota; kingdom Metazoa; phylum Annelida; class Polychaeta; order Terebellida; family Flabelligeridae; genus Flabesymbios; species Flabesymbios commensalis. Next base: position 39,324,196 of record OZ024910.1, on the reverse strand, counting down.
CGCTCATTCTTTAGAAAAACAAACTGTTTGAGACGTTTTCCACATAAATACCATGTTTGATATACTGTAGACTTACGCTCATTCTTTAGAAAAACAAACTGTTTGAGACGTTTTCCACATAAATACCATGCGCCCACAAAACCCGCCAGGGTAAGCAATCACGGAGTCTCTTCTCGGCATCGCAATAGTTTTTTGAAGCCTGCGATTACCACCAGAGGTCCTTAACAACAACATCCGGGCCAGATGACCCCAATCACTGCGATGTCACTAGCTTACAACCGGATCCATAGAACGAGGTCAATCTAAAAGAAAATGGATGCCCAACTGAGGTTTTTTAGACCCGAGTCTAAAACGCCGGGCTAACATTGGGCCCATGGCAGATGAGAGACATATCCACCTTTCATTTTATATAGTACATGCAGAGTCGAGCTTGCACGAGACCTCAATCCAATGTTGATTTAATGTTGGGCTGGCGTCGCAGACGGTGGTCCAACATTGGGTAAACGTCACATGTTTATCGGGATGGGTCTTTGTGTCCGTGATTCCAATTTGTAAAAATAAATTGGATATATACAACCCAATTTACTTCAATGAAAAACACTGTTTAAAGCCTACCATTTATTTGACCTCATTTCAAACGTTTGGTGTGAATGTTATAAGAAAACTACTATAATGGCTTAATCTGTTGACATCATGCATTACGTGACAGCGCAATATGCTCTACATGTATGTACATGCATGATATGCAATTCGTCGCCTCGGAGCTAAAGGATCCTATCTGCCACTCTGACGAGTGTCAGATAGGATCCTTTAGCTCCGAGGCGACAATATGTTTATTATGTGGCAACGCAGCAGGATAAGCTGTCAAAAAAAAAACAGTCTGTGCCAACGTCGTGCGCTTCCCATCGAGAGGCTGGCCGGATGTTGGTGCTGGATCAACTTAGTATCGTTTGTAGTGACTCTTTGATACGCGTCACCTCATTGGCTATACAGCAATGTATTACTCATCGGGCTGGTGTTTTCTGGATCTATGTGATGAAGCGCGTTGGGCTATCAGCACACATTTAACTCTAACAATGAGGTTACGCCAAATCTAACAAAAAATCGAGTTTAGCATAGGCCTACATATATTTATAAAATCAACTCCTTGGAAAACCACCTCATTCAAATTCATTTTTTAATCCAAGGGGATTATTGCGCGGTGGTAGATTGATAATCTGGGTGTCTCTGGTTCGATCATAGGCCTGGTGAAATTCAATGTTGTTTTATTGGGATATGTATTTATATTTTGTATACTTATATTTAAGTTTTTCTGTCATTTCAAGCTGGAATTGCTAACGTATTTTCCAGGTTCAAATGACAAAAATCTACAAATAGCAACGTAACGTAATTTCTTTCAAGCCAGAGACCGTCTTTAGTCGTCAAAATATGACGTCTAACCTGCGATGAGAGAATTAAAATTATAATGGCCGTAGACCCATAACATAGTTAGTCAAATGAAACAGAAAATTAACTAGGACATTTATGATGACTTAAAATTGAAAAAAAACCTGATCTCCATGGTTTATAGGAAAATATTTCAGAGCTTTAAGGGTTAGGAGAAAGAAGGTAATAACAGGTCTGGATCTGATAAAAATCCAATGGGCGTTTTTTTCTGTTAATCCAAAGACTAATTATCTTGAAAAATCTGGCCGCATCGATTTAATTACGATTTTAATGAGTTTCTTACAGCTAGAGCTATTTGCTTTATTACAAGGCAGTCATTTGTGAAGTTTTATTTATTTCTTCGTCGATGTGGAAATTGAAATAGCTTTCTCGCGCTATCTGGGTGCTGTCATATTATTTTATGAATTTGATTTATGTTAAAAGTAGATCATTACCGTAAATATTTTTAAACATTCGCGCTTATGCTCGAGTTGGGATCACATGTAATGAAAATAGACACATAATACTGATATATTCTAATGGCTATCCCAGTACGTAAGCAATGCTGGGCCAACGTTGAAGGTATAGGACAACGCTAGACAAACACTATTTAGCCAATGTGTTTTGTCGACTTTGTAATGCACAGATCAATATGTTGACATACATATTAACGTTTAATTGGACATATTTTAATGATCATAATGAGGTGGTTTTACATGTAGTCGTGATGTAGACAATTCTAACTTTTCAGGCCTTTTAGGCTCGATCAGTATGGTGATGCATGTAATATCGAACAATTTTACTTTTTAAATTAAGGAAGGTGAAACAAGGATTACTCACTGAGTCAAGCTCGGATTGTATGTGACACGTAAGCAGTGAAGAAACCCTGCCATTATTTTTTTCAGAACGGCGACCGACTTTAGACGTCAGATTATGACGTATATATAAAACGCGTATAAAGACACATGCACTGGAAGAATTGACAAATTTAACATAGGTATTCAAATGAAGCAGAAAGAGCTAACCAAGACATATAGGATGATTTTAAATTGAAAATATGTCAGCATTGTACATGTTGTAAGGGTTAACCCTATAACCGCCAAATTTTTTAATTTAAATTTTCACCCACTTGAAGTTGTATCTCGCTGACGCGATCCACAACTTCAAGTGAGTGAAAATTATTTAGATTTGACAAAATGGAGGTCAACTCTTTTCAAGTCTTGCTGGTTGGTGACACATTTTCTCTTTAACATATTTAAAATGTGGTACTTAATGAGCTAATAAAAAATGAAAACCCGAATATGTGCGGCACCGACAGTTAAAGGGTTAAGTAGATGTGTCGGCTTGTAGCCAAATGGCTGTATCATATCAATTTTATGTCATGTGAGACGGCCGATTCAATTGTGTGGTTGATAAAACTGAAATTAAATTATATACCTATTAATATATGAACATATTTACTTATTTGAACTGTCATCTAATAATTTTTTTTTTATATTCGTACCTTGTGCGACGTAGATTCGATCGGTAGCATCATGATTATGTTAACCTTTTCACTACCATACATGACGGAAATTTCCGTCGTCATTCGTCAATGAACGTAACCATAAAATGACACAAATTTTCGTCAAATATATACTACATTTATGTATTTTTCGTCATTTGAAGCTGGAAATTGCGTTAGCAATTCCAGCTTCAAATGACGAAAAATAGAACTCCTACACCAGTAGCCTATATCTGGATCCTGGCATGCACTCCGGCCTGGAAGTCAAAGGGTTAATAGCACCACAATCCCCACACATACCAGAGAGCGATAAAGATGTATAAAAGGAGAGGAAATTGTTGCAGCTAGTATGTTAAATGATTGCATTTCAGGATTGCCCTAAGCGGACATGTCGTGTTCCGAGAGGCGGAGTTGTAAAATTCCGGTGCCACAGTATGTCCACGATTGCTTGATTAGGAATGTGTTGGAGGCGGCGTTGTAATCGCTGTGCCACTGAATGTTCACAATATGTTTACGATTGCATGTTTCAGGAATGTGCTGGAACTGGCGGACATGTGGTGTTCCGGGAGGCGGAGTTGTAAAATCCCAGTGCCCAACTCCTCCTTCAAGAAGGTCAATGAGTGTCCCAAAGACCTGATGCCTTATTTTGAAGCCAGTTTTTATTGTCTCAAAGGTTAGTAATTGTGTCGCAGTACTCTGTTTTATCTGCTTAGGAGATAATTGGCTACTTATTCTGCTGGTTATGGAGCATATTATCATAATTAAAGGCCTTTACTCTGCAAAGCCAAAACGCAGTATCTACTTACTTGTAAAGTAAGCAGTTATTGTCTTTTGTAAAATAGGCAGATAACATTGCAGAGCATTACGGAGTTATCCTCCAATGTATTTGAGCAATGTGGGCGGGGGCCCTAGGGTAGTGGTTAGCACCGCTACCTTTCACGCCAGAGTTCGGGGTTCGGTTCCCGGTCTCGGCGGTTTGAAAGAAACAAAAAATGTTTCTACCCCATCAACGTGTAAAAGTCAGTATCGTGGGGAGCCTCCGCGACCGAGAGTTAGCGTGCTCGACCTCAGACCGCCAGGGCTCGAATTTCGAATCCTTTGTCTGGAGGACAGTGTCATCTCATTCATCTCACCATCCTCATGAGGTATTTATAACCATGGTGTTGACTTTATTTATAACCATGGTTTCGCCATTTCGGCATTAAAATTTCCAACCATCGCCACCTAAATAATGTTTGTCAACATATTACATTGTTATCTTCTGACTTTTAACCGCTCCTTTCAAAGTATTAGACCTTTGTCTGCTAATCACGACAATAATCATTTATAATCCGTCTCATTAGCCAATTAAACCAATAGTATTAGGAATGAAATGACTGTTTAACCCTTTGACCGCCGGTGTCGCATTTATTCGTTTTTTTAAATATTTTTTATTAGCACATTAAGTACCACCTTTTAAACATGTTAAAGATAAAATGTGACATCAATCAGCAATATTTGAAAACAGGTGACCTCCATTTTGTCAAATCTGAATAATTTTCACTCACTTGAAGTTGTGGATCGCGTCAGCGAGACACAACTTCAAGTGAGTGAAAATTCAAATTGAAGAATTTGGCGGTTAAAGGGTTAAACATCAAGAACTGTAGATGTTTTCTCAAAAAGAAAAAATATGAGCACTTTTAAACCACTTGAGGTGTAGATCGCGCTTGTGAAACAGAACCTCAACTCCTCAAGTGGTTGAAATTATTAGCTTAGCAGAGTAAGTGTTGACCATTAGAACACTGATGTGGACAACATAGTAGTTATTTTGCGATCATATATCTCCCACATAACCATTTTAAAAATACATGTATCAGATTTTGAGACATTTCACGAAGTTTAAAATTTGCGAACTTTCATTTTCTTTAGTAGCGCTATTATAACAATAATTTTCGTAAGACTCTTGAATTCGCGAATTAGTTTTCCTCACGAAAATTAAAACCTCGCGAATATTACCAGATCTACATTATACTGAATATGTGACACTGGTAGTAATTGTGACTTAAATGTCACAAATACAAGCAATCTTCAGTTACTTGAGGCTGTGGATCAACAGCAAGTGACGGAGACAGTAAACTTTTTACCGCTAACTGTGGCTATAATGATTTTTTATTGTTTTATCAGTCGATTGGATCACTGATTTTGGAGATGACATAGGTGTACATGAAGACTTGCAAATGTTTGCAATTCATTGAGAAAATATGATGATATTCACCCACTTGAAGTTGCGGTTCGCGGTAGCGAGACGCAACTTCAAGGGGGTGAATATTTATGTTATATTACTTAGTACTTTTTAGGAGTTGACTTGATAGTTCAGAACTCTAAGGGTTAGAGTGGCAAGTCCTCTCATTTACCACGAATGTTTTCAATCGTTCAATTTAACTGGTCGTCAGTTCTAATGGTTACCAGAGATCCCAACAGCAGCATCCCTCTGAGTTATTTGAGCCCTACCTTGTCCTGTGGAAGTAGATGGATTGTCTTTTACCAAGGAGTATCACTGCTATCTACCCTAAACAGACCAGCCCATTTGATCTCCTATGCATTAAACTCGGCTTAATCATTCTTAGAAATTGTTGTTCTCGACAGATCGGATTTTAAAACTCCAAGCATCAGATAATAATTAATATTTTTCCGTGTCTTCTGAAATTAAATTGAAATACACGTAATTAAAACTTTCACATTCAGATTCAACTATAAGTAACTTTTTGAAAATTAAAATTAGTTCTGCACATTTGTTACATGACACAAAATCAATCGCTTTTATAATTATCATGTATATCTCTTCTGGTTGATTGTTCCGCATATTCTTGTAAAATTGTAATACCATCTTTAATATATGTTCACCGCACAATATCAACAGTTTGGAGCTCTATATGGCTTTTTAAATAGCATGATCGACCATTATTCTATCAATTTGTATCTTTATAAAAGCTTGCATGAGAAAATAAACAGCATACATACATTAAATTATGTCTATATTAAAAATGCTTCAGAATAGAATTTATGAATGGTAGATGGGAGCATAAAACGAAATCCCCCATTCGACAAATCTAAATAATTTTGACTCACTTGACGCTGTTGTGAATCGCGCCAGCGAGACACAACTTCAAGTGGTTGAAAATGCTAAATAAATAACTTGGCGGTTAAAGGGTTAATAAAAAAATAGAACTGGGGTTATTTTTAGTTTGATAAATGGTCAAAACCCACCTTTTTTCGACTTATTTGCTCTGTCTTAAAATTGTGGCTTTTAGTCAAGCATTCAAATTTTAAAATATATTTTTGAATTGTGATGTTTGCTAACATAATAATAGTTAAAAAATATTTGATGTGGATAATAAATCAAACATATAGAAGAATCTAAGTATATTGAAAATCTGTTAAATACAGAAAATGATAGAATCCATGCAGATTAAATTATGGAGTAGATATGTGCGTGCGGAACATCATTTCCTTCTGGTGGAAAACAAAGTGAGTAAATTGTTAACATATGAATCAGACGCTTTGTATCTATGTAAAGATGCTCAGCAATGCTGATCATGCTAAGGATCGAGAATAATAATAGTATTTAGATGTTAGCATGCCAGAAAGTATATGCCATTTAAATGTATAGTTAAATACGTAAAAGTCTGAAAAATCATGCTTTTAAATGCATACAAGAAGATGTCCGTGACATTCTCTTTTACTTGACAATATATGAGACCACACGACACTGCAGCTAAACATGCGTCTCTTTGGGATCAGGGAGATCACACTGTCTGTGAAGAGTAGTGCAATCAAGGTGCAGACAGACTGTCGACGAGGGGAATAGCACAGCTTGGTTATCACCAGGCAACCAAATCCAAATATATCAGATCCAGCTTTTATATACGTCATCAAAGAAAAAAGGAAAGCTAACCCTTCTGGTACCAGAGAGCTATTATTATTATCCTATTAGGTGTGAATTGTTAACGCCATTGTGGTTGCCATGAGCGCCAGTGTGGTTGTCATGAGGGCCAGTGTGGTTGTCACGAGAGCCAACTGGTGTGGTTGTCATAAGGGCCGGTGTGGCTGTCATGAGGGCCAGTGTGGTTGTCACGAGTGCCAGTGTGGTTGTCATGAGGGTCAGTGTGGTTGTCATGAGGGTCAGTGTGGTTGTCATGAGGGCCAGTGTGGTTGTCATGAGAGCCAACTGGTGTGGTTGTCACGAGAGCCAACTGGTGTGGTTGTCATGAGGGCCGGTGTGGTTGTCACGAGAGCCAACTGGTGTGGTTGTCACGAGGGCCGGTGTGGTTGTCATGAGGGCCAGTATGGTTGTCACGAGAGCCAACTGGTGGGGTTGTCATGAGGGCCGGTGTGGTTGCCACGAGAGCCAACTGGTGTGGTTGTCATGAGGGCCGGTGTGGTTGTCATGAAGGCCAGTATGGTTGTCACAAGAGCCAATTGGTGGGGATGTCATGAGGGCCGGTGTGGTTGTCACGAGAGCCAACTGGTGTGGCTGTCATGAGGGCCGGTGTGGTTGTCATGAGGGCCAGTATGGTTGTCATGAGGGTCAGTGTGGTTGTCATGAGGGTCAGTGTGGTTGTCATGAATGCCAGTGTGGTTGTCATGAGGGTCAGTGTGGTTGTCATGAGGGCCAATGTGGTTGTCATGAGGGCCAGTGTGGTTGTCACGAGAGCCAACTGGTGTGGTTGTCATGAGGGCCGGTGTGGTTATCATGAGGGCCAGTATGGTTGTCATGAGGGTCAGTGTGGTTGTCATGAGGGTCAGTGTGGTTGTCATGAGTGCCAGTGTGGTTGTCATGAGTGCCAGTGTGGTTGTCATGAGGGTCAGTGTGGTTGTCATGAGGGTCAGTGTGGTTGTCATGAGAGTCAGTGTGGTTGTCATGAGGGCCAGTGGGGTTGTCATGAGGGTCAATGTGGTTGTCACGAGGGCCAGTGTGATTGTCGTGAGGGTCAGTGTGGTTGTCATGAGGGCCAGTGTGGTTGTCACGAGAGCCAACTGGTGTGGTTGTCATGAGGGCCGGTGTGGCTGTCACGAGAGCCACCTGGTGTGGTTGTCATGAGGGCCGGTGGTTGTCATGAGGGCCAATGTGGTTGTCGCGAGAGCCAACTGGTGGGGTTGTCATGAGGGTCAGTGTGGTTGTCATGAGGGCCAGTGTGGTTGTCATGAGGGTCAGTGTGGTTGTCATGAGGGCCAGTGTGGTTGTCACGAGAGCCAGCTGGTGTGGTTGTCATGAGGTCCGGTGTGGTTGTCATGAGGGCCAGTGTGGCTGTCATGAGGGTCAGTGTGGTTGTCATGAGAGCCAACTGGTGTGGTTGTCATGAGGGCCGGTGTGGTTGTCATGAGGGCCAGTATGGTTGTCACGAGAGCCAACTGGTGGGGTGGTCATGAGGGCCAGTGTGGTTTTCACGAAGGCCAGTTTGGTCGTCATGAGGGTCAGTGTGGTTGTCATGAGAGTCAGTGTGGTTATCATGAGAGCCAGTGTGGTTGTCATGAGGGCCAGTGTGGTTGTCATGAGGGCCAGTGTGGTTGTCATGAGGATCAGTGTTGTTGTCACGAGGGCCAGTGTGGCTGTCATGAGGGTCAGTGTGACTGTAACAAAGGCCAATGTGGTTGTCATGGGGGCCAGTGAGGTTGTCACGAGGGCCAGTGTAGCTGTTATGAGGGCCAATGTGGTTATCATTAGGGTCAGTGTGGTTGTCACGAGGGCCAGTTTGGTTGTCACGAGGGCCAGTGTGGTTGTCACGAGGACCAGTGAGGTTGTCAGGAGGACCAGTGTGGTTGCTATGAGGGCCAGTGTGGCTGTCATGGGGGCCAGTGTGGTTGTCACACTATAATCATTATAGCAGATATTGTTGATTGATGTCACGTTTTACCCTTAATATGTTTAAAATCTGCCATTTAAAGGCATAATTAAAAAAATGAAAAAAAACTTATACAATCGTGACATGTGGGTAAACATAGTCAAGGGCTGATACATATAGTTTCAAGTGATCAGCACTTACAATCACTTATGCTATGCTTATGGAACATGTCAAACTGAGCACTTCATGGGACACGCAAAATGTGTTCAACACTGGGCCTGTAAATACGAGTTAGTAAATCGTGAGAATGAGTTAATAAGTCATGGTAACCAGTTTCATAAGTCGTGGGAACGAGTTAATATATAAGTTATGGGGGAGAGATATTATTAACGACTTGGCAAGTAATCAGTAATGAGCTAATAAGTCATAACAATGACTTGCGTATGTCGTCGGAACGCGTTTATAATGCCTTTGTAAGTGGATCTGAGGGAACTCATTAGGTATGTCGTTCCCACAAATGGTCCAAAAATCGTTGGAACGATGTTCGTATGGATCATTATGACATAGACTTAGGCCTGAAATCGGCTGACGAAAGCTGTGAGATAAAATAATTAATTGAAGTCTGACTATTTTGATAATAAATTAACTGTAGGATTAACTCTGTTGTGTAAAATAACTTGTGTGAGACTCTCTGTGAACAGCGAATCCTATGATATCCAGTAGCTCACACTTGTCGTTTATAGCGAAATTATGTGGTTTCTCAGCGAATCTCAGATATATTGAGAAAGTAATTAATTAATTGACTGTTTGCTAATGTCTTAGAAGTCCGCTCATCTATATCTAATCCAAGTTTATTAAAAATCAAGTTAATTTTCCTTTCTTTGTCTAATTTATATGACGTCCCAGAAAGAACCCGACGTCGGTCATATAATCGTTTAATTTATGGTCGCGCCGACACTACATCTGCTCTGAAAAGCCAATAGTCAGTATTTACTTACTTGGTAAGTAAGCAGATACTGCCTTCTGGCTTTGCACGGCATACATCGGATATCAGTTAGCTGATGTCGTGTTTCTAATTAATCACATTGAGTTACCTTCACCCTGGGTTTAACACACTCCAGGAGTCAGTTCTACTGACCATTTCAAGATCGTGTATCATCTAACAAAACTGATTCAACATGTTTACAATTTGACATTTAAAGAAGATAATAAAAAAAATGAGAAAAGACACGAATATAATCGTGACCGTGTTTTTAAGATTTTAAATTAAAATAGGCTGGCTGACTCAACCAGTGTTATTAAAGGGACAGCATTTATGTTGATAATTATGTCAATTTTGAAAAATACATCTAAATGAAGTTATAAAAATGACTTCTTAGTTTAAGTTCATCTTTAGACGTTTGTTATTGACACCGGATTTTAAGGGGCTGTCACACTGTCACAATTCGTCATGTAGATCCCCGCACGTTGTCCACGCTCCAATATTTTTTCAAAATGTTAAGAGGACGTGGGATTTAGTATTGAAACGCATGTATACGGCGTCTATACCACGTTCGTCCCGTCCCGGCCTTGGTGCGTTCTGAACTTGATTAACGTAGTACACACCTGGCTCGCATTGCCGTTCTTAAGCCGTCCTCACAATGACCACGCCGTCTGTTATACGTCCACCACGCTCATAGCACGCTCTCAGCACGCTCTTAGCACGTCCACTGCGTTGTTAACACGTTCCTAGTACGTGTAGTACATTTGCAACACCTGCTAGCAGTTCAAAAGTAGACCAGCACGGAAATGATGCATTATCGCCACGAACTCTTAATAGGGAACAGATTATGCCAGTTTCATTCCATACCTGGCAGTCAACATGGTATAGAGGAAGAGCCAAGTCCGGTTCCAAAGCTGGAAAAGGCAAAGGAAAAGCCAGACCAAGGGATCCTAGTCTTGTGGAATCAAGCCATGATAGCTCTAATGAGTAATGATGATGAAATTATCACTGCAGCTACTTCCGAAAATAGTGCTGAATGTGGTACTGTTGTCACTGGCTGGAGATGTTCCCAGTGACGAGGATCATTCCAATGCCATTCATCAGTCCCTTCATCAGAGAAAGAAGAGTAAAATTACCACCAACCTCACAGATGTATAAGAATATACAAGAATGATGGTGATACCGATACGTGTATCACGTTCTCAAACCGAACCTGCCGACTACAGCCACGTCCTCCACATGACAAGGTTAGTTGTCGTCACGCTCGTGCGTCGACCACAATGCGTCCCCACCCCGTTCAGGCCTGACAACACGACCTCGCTGATTGTTTTGAACATGTCCAAAACAATCGGCGGGGTCTGCTGTTCTGTCAGGATCTTCCCGAGCCCTACAAGTTTTATAACGTTCCCCACACGTCTCTTACATGATGTACAGGTTCATTGTAGATTGAGTCAAGACCTCATCCCGTTTTGACAAATATTATGGGTCGTGAGGGGATCTACCTGACAGATCGTGACAGTGTGACAGCCCCTTGAGTTTTCAAAAAAAAAGTCGATAATGCTACTTCTTCGTAGTAAGCAGTTTATAATATTTATCTTAATAGGTTCAATTGTAATGCAGACACTGTAAAAAACCTCATTTCTGAACATAAAGAGGAAAATAAATAGAGTGTTAACAAAAAAATTATAGTGGGATGATACGGTGAAATGGTGTAACAAAGGTCTTCAACCTTCGTCGTCTGCTGTCTGCGTTCAAAAACAACTACACGTATCACGTTTTAACTCGTGTCATGCATCCCACTCAACACAGGATATGGACAAACAAATGAAATGAATTGAGTTTTACGCCACCTTTGTGCACATATAAGCTAAACGGGACCAGGATTACCTCCTGATGATACTGAGATGAATTAGACAACACTGCCTCCAGACACAGGATTCGAAATTAAAACCCTGGCGGTCTGATGCCGAGCTCGCAACTTCTCGGTCACGGAGGCTCCCCACAATTTTAAATATTCACGAATGAGCAGGGAAGAAACATTTTGTTTCTTTAAGACTTAAAGGCCAGAGCGATGCTCGAACCCGCAATCTCCGACTATCCAAGCAGGCAGCTTTAACCATTGCGCCAGTCCCCCTTCCCCCCGTCCACTTAGAGAACGAGATATCGGCCTGGCGTCGGCTCAATTTTGAATCTGACCCAACATTGAGCCGTCGCGAGTCCATTTTTCGGCACTTGTTGTTTCTATGAGTGGGAAGTATTGTGTAATTGGTAGGCCAGTCAGCATCGTTTCTACCCACGACTCCATATCCGGTCACGTGACACCCACGCCGCCTGGTGGCGTTGATACTTCCTTTTCGTGCACAGAGGGCAGGCAGGGGGTAAATTGGCTTCTAGTATTTCAAGAAAGATAAAACAAGTCATTTTGTGTGTTTGTTTGGGGTTCAATGCTTTATTATTTTCCATTGTCTATTTTTAAAGCTACTTAACAGGTCGAAATATGTGTTCGTATAATCCGGTTTATAACCCAGGGTGATTTTAGAAAGTGAAAACTATATTATATAGTAAGGGGTTGAGGGTAGTTTACCTTTAATAAAATTAGATCAGCCTAGCTAGATAATTCTCTCGGCCCACTTCAGGCTGTATGTGAAAAAAAATGGCCTAGAGGCCGATTCGTTCTTTTTTCAGCTATATCAGTGATTTATATATTTATTTGTGTTTACAGTGGAAAACGCTTTGGAGCAGGAGTGCCACACGTCTGAGTTTATCCTTCCCTCTAGGGCCACGGGCTACATCGCCAGCACGGTGACCAAGGAGACGGGCAAGGGGTCCAACGAGTGTCCGTGGAAAATCCAGGGCTACAGGGGCCAGAAGATCAACATCACGCTGCTGGACTTTGCCCGGTTTCTGTCCAGCCGCAGCGACCACATCTCGTCAGAGTACAACGTCTGTCACGTGTATGCCGTAATCAGCGAGAAGTCTCCAACTCACTCCGCAACCGTCTGCAGGTGCGTGCGCAACTTTCTGTTTTCCTGTCATGCATGCATCCATCTTCACTCGACGATAGTGACTCTCTCCAGAAGCTTTGCTCTGCAAAGACAAAATGCAGTATCTGATTACTTGTAAATTAAGCAAATACTGGATTTTGAATTTGCATGGCAGAGCTCCTGAGGAGAGTGACTGGCTTCGAGTGAAGCAGTCATTATCAACATATTTTTATATTTTTTTGATGTAACATTCAGTTGAGCGAGGAATGTGAATAGTTTAGGTTTTTATGTTGAATATTATGGTCAAATCAGCTTAGTGGTTCATGATATATGACGACCTGAACATTGCCTGAACAAGTTTAAAACAATAATACAGTATATAGATCGTCGCCTCGGAGCTAAAGGATCCTATCTGCCACTCTAACGAGTGTCAGATAGGATCCTTTAGCTCCGAGGCGACGAGATGTAAATCATGGCCTACACATTTAACACGGAAGCTATCCCAGTACTGTCCAAATGCGAGACCCTATTGAGTCGATGTATGGTATAAACTCTTCAAACGTGTGCACAATATATACCAGACCTGTAGGTATGTATATAGAATGTCGCACCACTTGCCATATTTGTCTTATTTCACTGCCTGCCAATGAAACACGCCCGTAATCACAAAGATGAGCTATACTGTGTCATTAACACTTTAATTCGAAGCTGGCATTGCTGACGCAAATGTCAGCTTCAAATCACTAAACAATCAGTTAAAATGTCTCAGTTTTATGACACCCGAGTTTTCAGCTAGGCGGCGCGAGGGTCGTTTTTACACAGCTTGCTGTGATCATAAAATGGCGGTCACTACGACCGGGTCTGCCGCGAAGTGAGTTAGGCAGCTAAGTCATGCCTGGTAAGGTCCACACATGCGAGCAATAATTTAAAAAAAATTTGAAGAATACACATGGAAACACTTTTTTGAATGCTGTTTTTTTCAGCGGGAATGAGCGGGAGAGACCAGTGTACACGTCACAAAGCCATAGCGTGGAAGTGAGGCTCCTCGGGGCGAAAACGAGACAGGAGCCCGAGTATTTCCTGCTGAAATATCAAAGTAAGCTTTTATAAATTGTGTCCCGTTGAAACTAAGGTGTTACATACAATGTGTGGTTTTAAAGCGAGTGGCATATCCGAGATTTTTAATCTGCACATGTATTTATTGTATTAAAACTATATAATATTTTACTTTTATTTATGTTTTTTTTTCTAATCAACTTAAGCCTAAATAATAATGACGGAAGTGCATATTTACACAGCTATTTTATATTTCTAAAAGGGTAAACCACAACTAAATTATTTAGAAGATGATAGTTCCCTATTTGAAATGTATAACTTGCGCAATTTATCATTGATATATTTATCAACATTTAACACCTCGGTATTATACAATTATTGCACGCATTGGTGTGATCAAAAGTTACACTTCTTGTTATATACATGATAATTGCATATGTCTGTACACTAATTGAAACAATGACTCATTTATCCAATCGTGAATTATTCTGCCTTATGCCAGTTATGAGGACATTACATTCGTATAAAATTGGTTTAGTGGTATAGGCTGACTGTTTCGTACACACTAGTTAACAGGGCCCAAGTCTGGTATTCTACCACCCAATTTAAATTTGAATGACGGTGGTGATTGGTCGCTCTCGTTATGGGACAGACTGAACCACTCTTCGATTGGTCAGGGGTAGAATACGAAAATTGGACCGATTATTTCGGTCATACTGGGAGTAATCTCTTGAATGTGGAGAAAATGAATGTAAAATTATGTGCGTTGCTTTTAAACATTATCAGTGGTGTTAAAAATCAAAATCAATGTCCTGTACATCAAGTAGTTTTTTCTATAATTCAATTAAAAAATCTAGCAAGCAAAATGAGGAATGGGCCATGCAACTTGTGTCTGCCAGGAATCGACATGTAACTTCTTTCAAATAGCAATAAACTACTGTAGTTTATTTCACCTTCTTGGACCTTCAACCCCTTCAGCGCGGAGATAGATTTTAGACGTCAGATTCTAATAAAAAAAATATAATTGCCGTATACCCATATCATACGTATTCAAATGAAGCTGAAAGTGCTAACTATATGACATTTATGATGTTTTAAAATTAATAAAAACACATTTGATCTCCGTAGTTTGCACACAATATTTATTTCAGCTCCTTAATTGCTAGCCTATGCCTCATTAACAGCCAACCTCATGCCAACGTAATCTTAATGATTTGCCAATGTATCTGACGTCAACTGAACATTGTATCGGCGCGGGGCCAAATGTTGCTAGAGAATCGTAACTACCACATCGTCTATCATCATTTAGTGTTGATTATAAGACCAGACTGCGATCAATCTAAGTTTATCCCATAAATGAATGAAATCAAACAATTTGCGGAAGCTTAATGGGCCGCCTTAGCGCCCTCTGTGTGCCGGATAATAATGCCACCTCTGCCGAGACTTGGGGGAGATTGCTTTAAGACCTCTGTCAGGTCTGGATATTGTCACTTAAATCCAGATTTTATAACACACGTACCGGGTCCAGATGGAATACGGCTCCAGAAATCGTGCAGATTAGTGAAGAAAGTAGAATACTGCGGTTTTTTCAACATAATATACTGGGAAAACCCCACAGTTTCTGTAAAACTAGTACTGCGAGTTACTAATAGAAAAATTAATTTTAAACATTTGAACACCCTCGTCACATTTAGGCATCACATGGCGTATTTTAATCCTCACAACGCTGAAATATGTTTATAAACCATAATTGAAATCATCATAAATATCAGAAAGCTTTTTACGCTTCATTTGAATGCCGATGTTATGGGTCTACGGTCATCAGGACTTTCCCCAGAAAAAAAAGAGCGTTTTTGTTTGGAAAAGTGCGCTGTCGATGTTGTAGAACTAGTGTTGCCCAAAGCGCTAGATACGC
This sequence comes from Flabesymbios commensalis, assembly GCA_964017125.1. NCBI lineage: Eukaryota > Metazoa > Annelida > Polychaeta > Terebellida > Flabelligeridae > Flabesymbios > Flabesymbios commensalis. Next base: position 39,308,508 of record OZ024910.1, on the reverse strand, counting down.
TCGGTCCCAAGGGGGTCCGGGGGCATTCTCCGCCAATTTTTGTGAAGTAAAGTCTTGAAATGGTGCATTCTTGCAAAATCTGGAGCTAATTTCCAAAGTTTATAGCTAAAAAAATGTTTTTTTTTAGCAGGATAATACAGCGCGGCGCGACGCCGCGGATCCGCGCTTCCGGGAAAGACCTGGGTCATGATAAATATTTTATTCTTTCAGTGCAGGAATCGTCTTTATAAGTCTTTATATGTCAGAATCTGGCGCATATCTAAAAAAATTCAAAATATTTATCATGGCAGGAAACCCATAACAAAGGTAGCTTATTCGAATTAGGCGGGAAGAGCTAACGAAAACATTTAGGCTGATATCAAATTGTTAAAACCTTTTGGCCTCTTCGGCTATATAAAATATTTCATCGCCTAAAGGTTAAATAGTATAACTGATAATGACACGTGATATAATTTTAATGTTAAAGACAAATTGTTTTTTGCTAATAAGTACTATTACTCTTAAATAGCCTAATGTTGATTGTGTCTGTGAGCTATAACTGTTACCCTAAATAAATTTACAAAACATTAAAGTTTTTTTTCGTTACTCATGAATAAAATTAATATTATTGAAATTATTATTTATTACGTCATCATGTTACCTCTGAACCAATGTAAACCCTATACCGTCTTATTATTCATCAGTCAATAGGTGTGTGAATATGTCATTATAATCAAGTTTAATCATCTAATAGTGTATTGATCCAGCCTTATACAACCCTCAAATCGAGTGGTTATTTCACCTCTTACAGATTTGTTTTAATTGTTGACCTAGACGTGATTGTCATTTCGTGTTTTACTAGTCACTGGCTGTGCAGACCCGAAGCCCCCTCATCTGGGTGAACTGAGACGCCCCCAAGCGAATACGGCATTCATCATCTGTAAAACAGGCCAGACGTACGAGCTGACATGCAACGGAAGTGTATGGGAAGGCTTCCTGGGCAACTGTACAGACGGTACATACAATCATATAGTTATTCAGTTTAAATAATTTCACCCACCATTTGTTGCTCAATGCTGTGGTAGTGTCCTACCCAGATCCCACGTGTATGTCTGAGGCTGAGTGCATTCGTTGGAAATTACTTTGTGACGTACATGTCATCCCCTTGGATATGAAAGGGTGTATCTGCCACTTCGTGATGTGGCAGATACACCCTTTCATTTACTAGGGACGATGTATTATTACTGACACTAGGCCGACATACCACTAAATATAAATACATATTGAGGAATTCATTACTATGATTAACTAAGTTCAGGCAACATGCGCTATGCTTTTGCTATGCTTATGCAAATTATGAAAGCTAGATACATCACGACACATTCATATTTCTCCACCAGTATCCACGATGCGAAACGAATTATTTTGGAATCACCTTTTTGAACTTGAATCGTTCAATGTGTTTGGGTGGTTTTGGTTTCGGTGACATTAAAGAGGCCATGACCAATAATAATTATGTCTGGTGGCTATTTTGGTCAATACCCAACAAACACAAAACATTTGTATAACATTTATACAACGTCGGCCAACGTCTTCGACTTTGGTTCAACATTGTATAAATGCTATGCAAATGTTTTGTGTTTACTGGGTAATTCGCCTGCATATTCATGATCTTCTGAAAGACTCATGGACATTTGATTCCAATTTGAAAAAAATATAAATTGAAAGAATGAGCGAATACATGAACAAAAGAAAGATTGGGTGAGTGGGTGACTGAGTGACTGAATGACTAAACGAATGAATAAACATTGTGAAGAGAAAATGAATGTTAAAGGAAATGAAATGAAATGAATCGGGCTTTAGGCCACCTTTGTGCACATATAGGCTAAACTGGGCCAAGAGAACCTCCTGAGGATGGTGAGATGATCGAGATGACACTGTTGAAGGAGTAATCCACATTGTTCGAACAGCGGGACACATCTATACCCAGAAAGCACCTCGCTGATTACAGTAACTGTTGTAGAGGCAACTGGGGTAAAACTAAAACCAGGAACATACATAGAGTGGTCTATAGATTTAACCTGAAGTTAGCGCACAGTGATAACTGAGCTGAATATTTACATGTGAAATAATGTGAAAAATGTATTGCCGACATTCAATCAGATTTAACTTATCCGTTCTTGGTTGTGAGCCTGCGACCCATCGATATGCACAATAATGCTGATCAGTATTCTACATCTATATGCATGCAATGTCATAATGAGCTTATTACTTTAGAACGTGGTGCAGCAATAATAGAATTGACAGAATATGATAAACATGATCAAGTGGATGTCATATAACATCATTGTTTATCAGGATATGATGAGTTGTCACTTTGCTGAGTGTTACTTATTAAGTTTCAATAACGCCGGCTCTCTGCTGGACCAATGCCGCAGACCCACTAGCCCAGGCTGCTGGATTTGCTTAGCTATTCCACCAGGGTTTCTCTCCCCAATAAAGACCGCCGGAGGAGGGGGGGGGGGGGGCGTGCCCTCTCAGACCAATTTGGTCTTTCTGGTAGAATGAGCCTCGGCGCACATCACTGTTTTTGCTAATCGTCTCCGATTCGCGATCCGGGAAAAGGGTGGCAATTGGTGGTAATACCCGTCGTCACCTATTCCCCGATTCCAACCCATTGCAATTGGGCGCGTCCCCGCCGAGGTGCCCAACCAGCAGACAGAAGCCCTTGAATCAATGTTGGTTTAACGTTGGTCCAACGTCGTAAACGGTGGACCAACTTTAAACCAACATTGATTCAACGTCTTGTGTCTGCTGCCCAGTTCAATTGGATTGAACGCAGGGAAAACATAAAACGTTGGCCCAGAGTTCAATGGTAGTTTGCCCAACCTCACGGAATTTGACCCAAGTTGAGCGGGCTTGGTAATCGCACATAATTCGAGTGGTATATAGTATGTGAGCCCAAGAGACACTGCTCCAAGTAAAGAGTTTGGGCCCAAGTATACTACAGTGATGGAAAACCAAAAGACAGTAGCTGCATTTTGACTTTGTACAGCAGTATGATACTATGGATACTGGTGCAACTTTACAACAACGTCTCGTTTTGTTGTGAAGGCGGGGTCAGTTTCAAAAACGCATTCTCGCTCGTTGTTTTCGAACCATGTTTACCATGTTGAATAATTTATGTCGCACTTCCCACAGCTACATGTAACTCCACACCAAGCATTACTTTTCATCCGCTTTCTTTCTCAGTGTGGATTCATGACCCTCTATACGAACAGAAAACCCCACAAATGATCACTCATTCAACGCAGGATTTTCCACGGGCACCGAAACGAGAAGAGCCCAAGTTTTGTCGGTGGCGCTCAATTTTAGTCCTCGGTCGTCAATGGCTGTGATAGGGATTGGACATGGCATTCAGCGGCCGACGGCTGCCACTGACAGCTCGCTGAATGTCCGATACAAAGCTGAAAAATCCCCCATACAGCGATATCCATCGGCGGACGAGGAAATGAAGAGGGGTAATATGTGTGCGAGCATTAGGCTGGTGCTGGTGCAGAGCTGGGCCGGCATCTGAGACGTTGTTCCAACGTCTCCGATGCTGGCCCAGCTCTGCTCCAATTTGTGGTGAATGTCTGTATTTGTTTGTGTGATTGCCCGTCCAGCATGTTCAGGAGAAAAGTCAATTATTGACAGACCCCCCAAGTATGATGACCAGGTCCTGACGCTGACTGGTCCAGTGTGGAACAATAATATGGAACATTGTGAGTCACTGAGGAATTGTTTGGAACACAATCAATCAGAGCAGAGTGTTCACAAGACAATGATCATTCATTCATTCATTCATTCATTCATTCATTCATTCATTCATTCATTCATTCATTCATTCATTCATTCATTCATTCATTCATTCATGCAGTCATGCAGTCATGCAGTCATTTATTCACATGTATTTGTCTGTCTAATTGCACATTTTTCATATGATCATCATGATCATGTTATCGTGTTTGGGCCTTCGATCTCAACACACACGCTTGGCCGACTATGTCATTCTATGTTTCGTGTTCCGAGATGATCTTTAGCATGCTAAAAATAAATTATGAGCTAGGTTCTATATGAACTGCTGGCTATATTCAGATTAACTTAACTTTCCAATCAAGTGTTTAACGTATTTGAACACAAACACGGTTAGCCCTACTTATTTTTTTATGAATAAAGTGGCGCTTGTAAAAAGTATAGTAGGCCCACCATACCATAATTTTAAATTTAAGTGAATCATTACCAATGAAATTATCGTATTGTTAATTGTATGTGATATGCACACGACAAAAGCGTATCTAGTTTATGTTAATTTATTGTTACTTATGATCAATTGTCTATTTGTAATTAAAATTATAATATCATATAATATTACAATATCATGTTATACACCTATCGTTATTCTGGACAAGTTTCAATTTGGTCAGCAATCCATTATGTGCTATAAAAATGTCAGATGGGAATGCTTCAAGTCGGTGAATATTATTAAACATCGTCCTCCTTTAAAACCGAAACGATACCGACAGAAGACATATTTCGCATATACATGTATTCATTTTATATCTAGATATGTGTAAAATACTCCAGTTATATAGATGTACTGCCGTTCAAAACCAAAATACAGCAACTGCTTACTTAACAAGTAAGTAGTAACTGTATTTTAACTTCGCATGTCAGTATAATGACCAGAACAAGCCATCCTACCTGTATACTTTCTCTGTGTTGTAGCTTTGTCAAACCCAGGGTTGAACAAACAAGATCACGGTTAGTGTTCTTGCATTTCGGAAATTTAGCTCACATGTGCATCTGAGGCTAACTTGCTCTATCACATATTTTGTATAGTTTAAAAGTTTAAGTAGTGTGATATCTGAAAACATCAACTGATCATTAGATGACAAAATTAAAAAAAATGTACTTTGATTATTCTTACAGAAGGATTATTATTTGTTTTGACATTTACTGCTTTCCAAATAGTTTCGCTGTTTTGGTATGTTGAAAGAAAAATGAATAGTAGGGTGTTGAGCAAGTGATCAGATACGCATGTTTTAATTATGAAATTCTGAACGCGACTCAAGTGTTAATTAATTAGAACATAATTACAGATTAAGCAATTAGCTACTAGATCTGTATTTTTTCTTATGGTGTTTAATCGCCGCACAATGATATACTTGGTCTGTGTTTTATTTATTTTCAGAAAATGAAGCCACGTTCTCTGAGCTTTTATGGGGCAGCGATATACTTCCCTTTGGTGAGACAGGATTAATTATCTCCCAGTAAATTAAAGTGTTCAACCTATTGCTGAGTTAATATTCGCAAAATCAATCGTGCAATTATCTTGAGGCACACACAACTGAGTATCTAAGAAGAGGCTCATCCTGCTGTTAGAGACTCGGTTATGTGTGGCTCACATGGTGTAGTAGCCTATCCGGGAAGAAATTCAAAATCGTATTAATTCGTCTAAAGATGAGAGTTGTTTGCACTTCTGCTTTGTAAGATCTTTTTGAGATTAAAGTGTTTGACATGTGCGTTGCAAAGAGGCTTTACGACCCTTTAATTTTGAGGTATGTTTTACCACCACTAGCATGACTTGTGTAGATCCTAGCACTGCACTGCACTGCCATTGTAGATAATATTTAGTTAAGGTCATAGACAAGTATCCAACAATAGATCATTTTTTTTTAGAAAACTGTTTCTTTCAAAACATAAAGACAAAGTGAAAATAGATACTTGTTGATAATCTTAATTACTTTTAAATATTATTACATACATTGTGTCTGATATTTTTCTGAAACTATTTGATCAACAATTCCTATCACTAAACGACATACAGATATATCAAGTTCTGTATCACTTCCTTAGTGCGTAATTATGTTTTTTCCAATAGGAAGCAACTGAGAAGTAGGTACATACCCTAATATTATCATAAACATCAAGCATTTATAGATTTGTAGCACTTATACGCAATGATTTTATGTATTCGACTTTTTAAATACGGAAGTCTTATACAACTGTATACGGGTACCTTAAACATGCTACCTTGAATTATCTTCTTCAGTTGTACTGTTTTTTTTGCATTTGCCCAGTTGTTAAATATATTTTCTTACAATCTGACGTCTACAGACGTCAGATTCTGACGTCTAAAGTTTATCCCCGCTCTGAAAGAACCAGTAATTTATACTGGTCATATAACTGTAAAATGAGTAGTCAAATGAGGCGTGAAAAGCGACTAAGACATTTATGATGATTTCAAATTAAAAAAAAAACTTTGGCCTGTATGTTTTTTACAAAAATATTTCAGAATCAAGAGCTAATTTTCTAATTGCTAACAACAGATTTTTATGTCGGGCCATAGTCTTCGACGCCGACCCGTTATCAAATCGTCATTGGTCTAGATCTACTGTTTACTGTGTTAACGTGCATGGTGATCAGCAGCCAATCGCACAGTCACCGGGATTCATATGAACTACTTCATTGTGCAATTACAAATGCTCGGCGATTAAATTAAATACAACTGATGAATAGCTGTGAATTAATTCAAATTGTCCTCTTATTGAGAGCAATCCCGAAAAGTCTAATTCTCCAAATACGGAATAGCTGTTATTTTAACCGTTGTGCTGCTGCTGTAAATGCGGTTTCAAGCATGTTTTAGATCAATAGAAATATCACTCAATTTGTGAACATAGTTTTTGGTAGATGCTAAGTTAATCCGATAATTCAATATTGGAGATGTCTATTGTTACATGAACAAAAATAATTTGCGTCATTTGAAGCTGGAAATTGCATTCGCAATTCCAGCTTCGAATGATTGAAAAATAGAAACAAGACAATTCAACAGCACAAGGGTTAACATATTACATAGGACGCATGATAGGTCAACGATTTATACTAATATTGGTCGAATTATAGAATTGGTGTCCCGGTGAAATTTATATGTTGATAATATTGCCGTAGCATACAATTAAGTTAACGATGTGAATAAATGTGTATTTAATTGATGCTTTCTAAATTGTCTTCTAATTACATCGACGCTATTTAGTTTGGAAAGATTGTGGACATTGAAGAGTGATTGTCAAAGGTAAATGCTCTAGAAAGACAATAAATACAACTCGTCGGATTCGTAATTATAAACCTTAATAAGCAGGTGTTTTACTTTATTCAAAGCAGGAAATTGCGTCAGCAATTTTCAGCTTTAAATAAAGGAGAAACAACCGACACCCTTTGAACACGCTAATGTTGCCGACCCCAATGTTGGGTTAATGCTGGACGAGCGTCGAAGACGATGGCCCAACATTAACCCAATATCGGGGTGTAATCTCCTGGCTAAAGAAGCGCATTTACTGACTTCAGACGCTGTTCTTTCTCGAGCATGGCGTCCAAAGTCTTCTACTACCCCTTTTGGGAAATATCATGTTTATTCCGTAATAGACCAGGTCGACCCGTGGGACATGGAACGTCTGGCGCTGTCCCCACAAACACTGTGCCTTGACCCAATGCCGGCTGAATGTTGGTGCAGCAGTTTTGAACGTCGCTTGCTTGCTGAGGTCCCTCTGTAATAGGCCACAGGTATTGCGATCACGGCTGGCTTCATTTGAAGCCATTTCCTGCAGCCGAAGACATTGAATACAGCCGTGAACTAGCGAGACACCAACACTCAGCCGGGATAAAGTGTTCCTATGTATGGCAAACATCTTTTTCACCAAGAGCTCGGTGTCATTGCCAGAATATTTCTAACATCATTGACACGGATTCTCGGATTTATAAAATTTAACTAATATGTAAATGAAATGAATCGGGCTTTAGGCCACCTTTGTGCACATATAGGCTAAACTGGGCCAGGAGAACCTCCTGGGGATGGTGAGATGATTGAGATGACACTGTCCTCCAGACACAGGATTCGAAATTCGAGCCCTGGTGGTCTGAGGCCGAGCACGCTACCTCTCGCTCACGGAGGCTCCCCACAATACTGACTTTCACACGTGGATGGGGAAGAAACATTTTTTGTTTCTTTCAAACCGCCGAGACCGGGAACCGAACCCCGAACTCTGGCGTGAAAGGCAGCGGTGCTATCCACTACCCTAGGGCCGCCGCCCATCTAATATCACATCTTAAAAGATGTACATGTTCAAATATTTTTGGTTTACGACGATTAACTGCGTTTTTCTTGTAATATTGTGTAACATCAGCTGCTTCAATTATACCACATGCCACAAAAAAAAAATAAAACCCCGCCTATTTTCTCGCTGTTGCATAAATGCATGTAGTTAGTGGATGTAAGCCGGTAGATGGATTGAAGATATCATTGGAAAATGGTTGCATTGTAAGGGAATAACAAGCTGTCAAGCATGATTCAATGTGAGATATTTTATGAGATAACAGGAGTATTTCATTAGATATATGAAGACAATTAGCTTATTGCTGGACAATATTACCATGTTGATGTGGCTCTCTTTTGTTACAGAAGTTTCTATTGTGATCGTGGTTGCCATAGCAGTGGGCATTGGAATAATCGTCCTGTCACTGGGGCTGATATGCGTGAAAGGGTAATAAATATTCATTTTATGTCTTCTTTGGTTATCTCATGAACACATGCAAATGATTTTACTTGAATTATAAAACAGCTACAACATAAACTATTAACAGTACACATTACGTTGGAACTAGTATTGCCCTCAAGATGTACGTATTCATGTACGCTCTTGGCTCAGATATCAAACATAAACATGAATTAAGTCCAACCAAGCAGACACGATACAATAATTTAATGTTGTTTTAATGTTAAGCCAGCGTCGAATACTGTTTGCCAACATTTGATCAACGTTTCGTGTCTTTTGGGAAGGTACACTAATGTAGTCGAGTGTGTATTCAAGATAAGATGACAATTCTGCCGTGCAAATCAGAATTGCTTCAGGGGGTATGCAACAATCTTTGTCAAAATTGGCTGTTATTAAGGTCAACCTAATAAATTAAATTGACTATTTGAAATAGACACAGACTAACGTGTTTTTATGTTTTAGCCATGTATTTATTAGCTGCCATCACTGACTTATCATTTTTGGTTGGATGTGGTTGAGTAAAGTGTTGTTTTCCGATTTTTGGTAAATATATGTACCACATTAGTGCTAAACTACTATGCTTTCTTCATTATTTCTTCAATATTCCTTCTCAATAGTAAATGTAATAACTAGTATTTTCACAAAAAAATACACCAATAATCATACAATGAAATTTTCAGTCCATGCATGAAGTGGTGGATTACTCCTTATATTAGTTTCACCACTCGTTTGCTTAGTATGTACTGCTGGCGCAACTGCCAGATTCAAGTGAATTAATCTATCATATAGGCCTACCGTATGTCATATTTATTATCTGCACCGAAACATACATCTTTTGTAAATTGTAGTCAACATTTTTGTTAAGATTTGTCCTTGAACACAGTCGTCCTCTTTAAAATGATTGTACAATGAGGACTTCTACACGATCTATGGTTATACTGATGTACAAATTAATGGGCCTTCAGCCAGACCCAACAAAGAACATTTAATTTGATTAGTTCTGTTTTTGGTTTATGGAAATTTATTTAGCTCAGCCATTTTATTAATATCAATCCGAAAACGTAAAACGTTACCCACGTGATCATGATGGTATAACAATGCATATTATTATACTTAATCGCTTATACTTCAATGCACAATCTAAATTGACTTAGATTGCTATGTTATCATTGCCTACACAGTGATGGATATTCGAGGAAAACAATTTGGATGAATTGTTTGTGCCTGTTATTGATATTTTCCAATGAAGCTAGTGTTGAAACGCTTACAATGCAAGTCTTATTTGAAAGTAAATTGCCACAAATATATTTCAAACACGTAATAATTATTTCCCCTTTGCTTTCAGCAACAGACGTTCCAAGCCGCCGGCAGTGCCACCCAAGGTGAAAGTAGTGGTGGGTCCACCGACCTCCAAGCCAGTATTACAAGTGCCGCCTCGTCATGTGCACCACCCACCACCAACAGCACGCAATCCCGGTAAACTGCCAAGTCTGGATAGCCAGGGAAGTCTGCCACCGCCGCCATCATTCCTAATGGATGGCGATGTGATAATGGCCACAGAGAACGAGTATGCCTACATCTCAGAAATGCCCCCTCCACCACCCACTCCCTCAGTGTCCTGCGACTCCATGAACGGTCACTGTAAAAGAGGAGGAGCACCACCTCCACCACCACCACCCATGCCCCCGATTAATGGAACCTCTCCCCGGGACAGCGGCACGAGGTCTACTTTAAAAGGCGTGGATAGAGGCTCCTATTGCCAAGCTCCACCGCCAGGAGTTGACCACGTCTCGAGGGGCAACCCTAACTACAGGGACGCCAAGTGTAACGGCCACTTACCTGGCCAAAAGATGGAACCTGCCAAGAGACATAAGAAGCAATTGAGCTTCCAAGAGGACCTGCAATCTAGCCTGGCTAAGTTCAGGGTGGTCTCTGGTGATGGGGCATCGGAGCAGGAGGACTTGTCAAGCTCACGCACGTACTTTGACGTGGACCCCGCGCATGACATTGTGCCTTGGCAGCTGCCGTCTTCGAAGAAGCACAGACTCGAACCCATGAGCAATGGCTACCCGACAAACACCATACAGAATGCCAAGAAGCAAGCCAAGGTGGACCCTTCTGAGATGGGCACCGTCTACAAAACAATGTAACCACATGTTGGTGAGAGTGGTTGGACATATTCCAGAGAAATACAGGAAGTTATATTTTGTTTTAGCTTTTTCAATGTAGTCAATAATCTGACTGCAATGTAGTCATATTATTCATGCCATTGGAAATAGCCAACATAAAACCCTCACCAATAAAACATTTCAATGATAAAAAAAATTGTGTCGCCTCTTTCTATTCGACTTGACCAGATGTAAATGCATAAATATCTTGAGGCTGATTGTTTCCAGTGTTAGCGAATGGTTTGTCAAAACTAATTATTTATAACTGTGACATACTCAAGTCTAGCCCAAGTGTCCTACTCTTCACCAGCATTTTATTGAGAGAGAGTCGAGCACTACACGTCTACATGTTCAACATGATGTCTTTCATTCTATGGGTATTATTAAACTTCACTCTCACAGAACACACTTATTATTTTTCTCACAATAGCACACGCGTTTGACTGATAACGTGGAGGCGTATCCGTTTACTGCCGGGGATCTGCTAGGAGTATGTCATGTGTTTACTTGTGCCTCACAATCGTCACGTGTCAAATACTGTTGCTGTGTAGATAATGCTGTACATTGCTGTTCTATATCCGATCCATTATAAAACTTTGTTGAGTCACAATAACCTATCTGAGTAAATCTGAGAGAAAGTGATGAAAAGGGAACAAGAAGGAGTTTTCTCAGTGAGTAGAGATTTGAAATGTAGGTCAAATAGTTTTTTTTTGCATATAATATGTAATAAATGTGTCTTTTATGTGAGATGTAATATTTGTTTCTTTTGTGAAAATGATAACAGTTACTATATTTTTATATAAATTATCAAACCATCTGATAGTATAAAACAAAGGTAATTCAAGTTGCGTTCTCATACAGTGAACCATATAACAGTTTTTCTTCATGATTTATTACATGAATGCACTTCAACTTATATTCATTTAGCAGCTGCGGAGCTTCCGACAGAAACCCACTAAGTGGTTGTATGCTTAGATCTCGTAAGATGAAAAAATAATTATTATTATTGATTTAACAGCTTCTTATATGTTATTTAATGTATGATTTGCTTATTTGTAAAGGCAAAGAACAGTAACTGCTCACTTTGCAAGTAGACAGCTACCGCTGTTTACCTTTACAAATCAGAATATTACTGTTCACAACCCCCTAACACACACGATATGTTTAATAAATGTAAGTTTGAAGTTGGACCAACTCAGTTAACGGTTGATCGACTTTAAAGCAACATAGGATAAATATACCATGTTCACAGGTAAACTCACATGATAGTGGTTCCAAATAATATACCAGAAAATACCATCGTTTTTAGAATTTGGCAACCTTTTGAGTTCATATTCAACACAAGCTGCAATGGGTTTGTTAACCTCTAAGCGTTATTAACCCTTTAACCGCCAAATTATTCAATCTGAATTTTCACCCACTTGAAGTTGTGTCTCTCTGACGCGATCCACAACTTCAAGTGAGTGAAAATTATTCAGGTTTGACAAAATGGGGGTCAATTGTTTTCAAATATTGCTGATTGATGTCACATTTTATCTTTAACATGTTTAAAAGGTGGTACTTAATGTGCTAAAAAAATGAAAACCCGAATATGTGCGACACCGTTAAAGGGTTAAAGTGCGACTATTTATTTGATCGTTCTAATCTGATTTATTAGCAGGTTAAATCACTGTTTATTAGGAATGAAATCAGTGCTTAAACATGAAGATTTTCAAATATTTGGTCTTACATTGATTAAACAAATATAAGTAATTTTCAACCACTTGAACAACTTCAAATAGGTGAAAATTTAAAAAGATAACTTAACGGGTAAAAAGTTAACCCTTTAACCGCCATATTCTTTAATTTGAATTTTCACTCACTTGAAGTTGTGTCTCGTTGACGCGATCCATAACTTCAAGTGAGTGAAAATTATTCAGATTTGACAAAATGGAGGTCAACAATTTTCAAATCTGACTGATTGGTGTTACGTTTTATTTTCCCCATGTTTAAAAACTGATAGGCAATGTGCTAATAAAAATGTTAAAAACGAATATAATCGGCACCGGCGGTTAAAGGGTTAAACAATAAAATTGAACATGGTGAACATTGTGTTATATTTTAATCTTTGAATAATGTTGGATTACAATGAGCATGCTGTTTCTACCTTATTTAATATTGTAGTACACTCTCCAGATAATTTTATTATGTCATAATTATGAACTCAACCATGTCAAATGGTATGCGACTATATATTTTAGCATATCTGAAACACTTTTCGCAGCTAGTTTTTGCTGGTCTAACATCGCCACACTATTAAGGTCGTTGGAAATAGACCTGTACATTAAACCAACAGGATCCATGAAATGACAAAATTAAAATATTTAGTAAATATAAATTTTGAACCTAAACTGTTAAGTATGTAATTAACACTTAGAGGTTCATTTGGACATATTGAATGTGTGTCAATCATTTTTGAGCAACAATAGCTGGCACTATCATGGAATGTTAGAAGAAATATTCCTACGTACTTTGAATACCATCTATCTCTATAATATAGTATGTGGATGGAGACGTTATTTTGATAATTTTTCCTTCGAAATGTTCTTATTTTTTTACTACTGTGAGCTGTGCAACTATACTGATACATTCTCCTGATTGACATGTTCAATATGTCATAATATTCCTTTATTCTGTATGACATTAATTATGTTGTTTTCATAATCTCTTCGAAATACAAAGATAACCTTCGTGACCTTGGGCACATATTCTCGTACAAGTTACGATATATCACAGGCTGCGGATTGGTCAAGATGGCCAGCTCGACCAATCCGAAGCATACGATATATCGTAATTTGTACGAGAATACGGGTCAGTCACACAGAAAGTACCTCTAGGCGGTATCGATAGTATTATTTATGTTGTCATATGCATTTTAATTTTTATAATTACATAACTAAAATTAAATTGTACACGATCTCATAAAATCAAAAAGTAATACAGCTTTGAAAAACGAATCAGTTTACGAAACATGTACGTTCTCAAATCTAATACAATTGTTTTTTTGTTGAACTCACATGTGGTGTGACATGTGACATTAAATTTTGTTTATAGTAATGTATAAATAAATAATAGTTCCATGTGCGATGTTATTTTGATCGCTAATTGAATATAAATGAGATATTATGATGGTCTATGAATGTGCCCATCTTTCCATGTTCTGATATTGGAATTGTGTGCCCACTTCTACAATACTGCCGTGCGAAGGCAAACAGCAGCAGCTGCTTACTTGCAATTGCAAAGTAAACAGTTACAACTGTTTGCTTTCGCACGGCAGTATTGCTTGATATTTGTAGGTTCACATGATGGTTTTTTTGCACGGGTTCTTATCGCGGCGCGGGTGAGTCTTTTTCGCCGTAGTAGGCGATGGTCTAAAGATGGTTTGAAAGAGATGCTGTGTTTATTACTTGTTATGGTAATGCTTACCTAAAGGAACCCTTGCCGTCATTTCTAAAGGTTTCACTGACGTAACATTCACATGGTTGTATTATCATGATGTAAAAAGTAGCATAAAGAGATTAAAATAATACTTTTGTAATATCATTCTGACATCTCATTTTTTGCAATGCGATAATTTATTTCCCAAAGAAATTTAATTATACAATATTATTGTATTCAGCCGTGAAGAGAAAGCAGAACAAATGTAACTTGGGCACTGTGGTAGCAATCCCAGCAAACACGAGACATTGGCCCAATGTTGGGCCAATGTTTAGCCAGCGTCGTAGACAGCGTAGCAGCAGAATAACCTGGCTGACGAGGTCGCCGGTCACAGCCCGGGAGAATAACCTTACATAAAAACCCTGGTAGAAGAGCGGACATATAAATACACCATCTGGTTCTGTAGAGAATAAAGGAACGTATCTGTAAAGTGGTAGATACGTGAGATTAATCTCAAAGATACCATGTTATTTCATGCCAGCCTTCTTATCCAAAAAACATTGTACTAATCTGTCCAAAGGCAGATGCGACTCAACTATACTTGACTTTGTAATATTACATTCATTTCACTTGAAAGCTGCTATAGATAAATATGACAATGTTGCTGTTGTGAATTATAAAATGAACTCGTTCAGAATAAAAAAAATACGTTATACTTGACTGTGTCTCAACGTGTCCAGTTATTACCAAAAAACATTTTAGGCCTACTTTTTTTATTTAAGGTTTTATTATGACGGAGTCGTGTGGACTTGACCCTATTAGTCAGGGCAACTTGTGGATACACCCGACACAAATTGCAATAGTTTCTGAATCTACTGTTTCCGAAAGCTGGGTCATCTGACAACAACATAGTCAAAGTATACCTAAATGTATTGAGCGAAATTTAAAGACAAATCCAAGAGGACTACCAAAATCGTAGAAAGTGACATAATTTGTAGATATAATACCAAGGGAGCCAGAATAATTTGAGGCACTTGGCGTGTTGTAAGTGGGTGGCCGGTGGAAATCATCTCTACATATACCCACAAGCAAAACCTAGGTGGAAAACCTTGGAAATCTTTAGCAGGAAATTCACAAGAAACGAAAGTCCCAGATGGTCGTCAAACATGGTTTGAACAGTTTGTTCTAATACAATGTGTGACACATCATTGCAGATGTGTTTTTGTATGCCATATCCATTTTGGGCAAGATATTATTGATTTTGTCCATATTTAAGTTTTTTATGTGAAGGTCAAGGAGAAATTAAACTTTTGAATTGGCCTAACTTGCGGCGTAGGCCTATACGGTAATACACCAGCTTACTGTTGTTACCCTGGAGACTAACCGACTCGAATGTAGCATAGTAAAGGTAAAGGTGCAGGTTTATAGTCTGATATCAAGTCTGAAGACCTATCATCCGACTTCACATTTTACCACCTAGTCACTGAACCTGTTAATGGGTGTGCCAATTTAACTCCAGAAAGAGCATACATACATTCCTGTAGCCGTTTCGGCGCATTGAACTTATCGTACACATTGCCATACATATATCTGTCATACCAAGTATTAATTTTTACCTGAGCGAAGCATTTAAGGGTGAAATGCCTTGCCCAAGGACCAAACATTTTATCAATGTCCGAAGAATGAGAGGGGGGAAACATGATATTTCCTGCACCAAGCGGGATTCGAAACCGCACGACAGGCAGCGACATCGGCAGGGCGTAGTAGTAGAATATTGCTTAACGACACTTTTCGGCACTAATAGTAAGTGACATTATAATACGTGAGAAACATTATAGTCCGTTGATGAAATTAATGTTGATTTGAGGGTGGGGTGATAGGGCATTGTGGGTTTTTGTGAGTTATTTTTCTTCACTCGCTCCATAAGTAGGACGATCCAACGATTGATACAATCAAACGAAGGTTATGGAGATGAAAACATAATAATAATCTGATCTATAAGATCCACACCTGAAACTGGCAAAATATCAGTTTACGGCATTGCTATGAATGACACAAATACTGCTGGTGGGGCTGCCGTTAATATTGTCATTTTATAGGATATAACCACTTCACCAACTTGTCACTATTCTATGGCAATGGTACGTACCGTATGCGGATATCAGTTCACAAGATCTACTCTTGTGCGCGTACTCAAAGATTATACCAGAGATTATTTTAGAGAGTTCTGAATTGCCAATATAATGTTACAATACTGCAGCAAATGTGGATGCCATGAAAGTTATTTGTCAGTGATACAGACATCCGATTTCACATTTTACCACCTAGTCACTGAACCTGTTAATGCGTGTGCCATTTTAACTCCAGAGAGAACATACATACATTCCTGCAGCCGTTTCGGCGCATTAAACTTATCGTACACATTGCCATACATGTATCTGTCATACCAAGTATTAATTTTTACCTGAGCGAAGCATTTGAGGGTGAAATGCCTTGCCAAAGGACCAAGCATCATATCAATGTCCGAAGAATGAGAGGGGAGAAACATGATATTTCTCTGAAAATCCTGCACCAAGCGGGATTCGAAACCGCACAGCAGGCAGCGACATCGGCAGGGCGTAGTAGTAGAATATTGCTTAACGACACTTTTCGGCACTAATAGTAATCTAAGTGACATTATAATACGTGAGAAACAGTATAGTCCGTTGATGAAATTAATGTTGATTTGAGGGTGGGGTGATAGGGTATTGTGGGTTATTGTGAGTTTTTTTTCTTCACCCGCTACATAAGTAGAACGATCCAACGATTGATACAATCAAACGAAGGTTATGGAGATGAAAACATAATAATAATCTGATCTATAAGATCCACACCTGAAACTGGCAAAATATCAATTTACGGCATTGCTATGAATGACACAAATACTGCTGGTGGGGCTGCCGTTAATATTGTCATTTTATAGGATATAACCACTTCACCAACTTGTCACTATTCAATGGCAATGGTACGTACCGTATGCGGACATCAGTTCACAAGATCTACTCTTGTGCGCGTACTCAAAGATTATACCAGAGATTATGTTAGAGAGTTCTGAATTGCCAACATAATATTACAATACTGCAGCAATTGTGGATGCCATGAAAGTTATTTGTCGGTGATACAGACACGATTTTTCAAGCAATGGAAAATGCAGTATATGTATATTTACATGACCGTCTGTAAGGTGCCCTTAAATTTTATATGAATTTTCGCTTTTCCCAAACTGAGAGTGTCAGTACAGAAGCAAAATACAAGATCACAACATATAATAAAAATAAGTGTGAGCAGATACAAAAGTTTATGTCAACAATAAATATTTTTTGTCTAGTTCAGAATACATTACTGTATTTTGTCAAAGTAAGACGTGGTGCCAGGAAGAACGGATGTTATGATAAGGTTTATGATATAGGAAAGAAAATAGAATATATGCCTTGGTGATAGATTCAATATGGAAAAGGTATAGTAATAGAAAAATACAGTTTGCGAAGAAAGAGAGATATAACCAAGTACTTTTACACCCTTATATACTGATGTGAGAGCAGTCACAATCACCTGGTAATCCATGAAACAACACAGAACTGTGTCATGAATTATTCACATTTCAAGTGGGTGTGATACCAAACATCTCCCGTTCTTTACAGCTAAAAGTGGAGTTTCTTTGTAGCAAGGAGGTGGATATTGCAGCATTTGAAAGAAAACATCAGATCCCTATCAGAGGCTGTCACGATTTTACAAATTACTAACAAGGGGGCTCAAGCTGACTTCCCTTAGGCTACCGCCACCAACAGAAGATGCATTTTATCAACATGTGAAGTAGCAAAACGTCACATTGCCAGACCAGACATTTGCACATTACAACAGTTTAATTATAGGAGATATGTTGTAAATTGTTCTGCGCTATCTACTCAAACATTGTTTTAGAGCAAATTTCCAAGCATATCAGGTGGTTGTAAAAGGACATGTACTAATACCTTCATGTTTGGATTGTTCCAAACGGAAAAATAAATGTGTTTAAACAAAACGTAATTTAATGTTCTCCTCATCGCACCATCCATTCCTCAGCAGGTGCTCCTGATCCATGACCCAGTTTAGCCTCGATGAACAAAAGTGGCATACCCCTCTCCCCCTTCATTAATTGAGCATATAGTTTCCGAGGGTAGGCTTATCATAAGAATGATATAACTTCTCATTACTTTCAGCAGCTAGTCGTTTATTTTGTAATATTCCGTTTTGATGATATATTTTGATGTGTTAATATAAACAGTTGATAATAGTTACAACTATTATTAGCCGAGTAACAAGAATACTGACGAATACAGAAATAATATATGTTAATTGTAGGCGTCGACATAGTCAGGTAAATATATTCAACTCTGAAAGATCGACCAAGTGATCTTTTTGTACTATTGGCACCATTTTGTCAGTTCCTATCAGCCAGGTAATCAGATAAGTTGTTGTAGATCCATTTTTAATATGCATTGAATTTGGGATAATAATATTTTTTTTTAATATTAAATAAACTACAGTATTGTGTTCTGTGCATTACTAAAATATCAGCGATATACTGTCAGATAATCATGTGGCAAAAATAATTATTGCTGAATTCCCACTCAATCACCCACTCAGAACATGATCTACAGATCATTTTAGATATTATTTGTCCTTTACTTTTATCCCCAACGACTCAAATATGCCCACAATCAATAAAATAATGCCAGAAATGGACTTGGCATGCAGGAAACCCTTATAATATCACACATGAAATTCAAAGAAATAGTTAAAAAGTTATATCAGAAATGCATAACAATATATTTCTGCATTTCTGGTTATATTATTATTATTATTATTATTATTATTATATTATTATTATTATTGAATGCATGAGATATTTATGGCGTCTATTTTGGCTTTTACGTTGAAAATATATGTTCCGCTCAATGCATTTTGGTAAATTTTTCAAATATTACTCCCAGATGACTTAAAAATCTGATAAAAAAGGTTTCATAACTATTGCCATTTGTGTTGGGTAACCCCATCATTTGTCACAGGTTGCCCAGATTTTGATTGTTGAATGAGGCTTTCATCTACATTTGTGCGCATACAGGCTAAGCAGGGCCGTCAAAACTCCACAGGATGGTAATACATGTTATAATCGGGTGTCTCTTTCACCGGATAACATACCCATTGGGCACACGACGTTGTTGCGACTTTGAATCAACTTCATTTTGATGCAACGTCAAAGCAACGTCGTGTGCTCAATGGGTACCTTTTTTCGAATGAAAACGAATCAGCGCAGAAGGTCCCTTGTGAGAACGACATAGTTTGTTACATAAAATATAGGTCACAACATTCTGAAACTAACCTTGTCGCGCTGATTCGTCGGCTTCACAAGCAACGGCATGAACCCCATCTCAATTGGCAATTTGATCCTTCGAAGTTGTTGCTCCACGCTCCACTTTTTATGTGCAGCTTTGCTCAGCAAAGCCAAAAGATAATATCTGCCCTCCCATGTTACTTTAGACGTAAGCAGATACTTCATTTTGGTTTTATCCGACAGAGCTCACTTGGCTGTGGGATCATGTTAGTTGCGGCCACGTTATCAGCAATCATGCAGAGTACATACAGTAATACCGTCCTGTGACGCTGGCCCAACATAGGGCGAATGGCCCCTGCTTGCTGGGTTATTGTGTATCAAGAAACATAAACTGATACCTCCCTCAAAGGTTAACACTATCGCCCATCACGCCCATCCCGATACACGGGCTAGATAGACAGATCAATCCATGGTATGACCCTAAAAAATTGCAACAAAAGGTTTTTTGATTTGACCTTGTTCATCGGGTCATTGACATCCCCAGAAATAAAGGTAAAGGTGCTGGTTTTTTATAGTCTGATATCAAGTCTGAAGACCTATCATCGGACTTTACATTTTACCCCCTGGTCACTGGACCTGTTCATTCATGTGCGAAGGTTCTAAAATCGGACCATGGAAAAGTAGCTAATTTGAATAATTTTAAAATGGCCGCCGTGACAATAGAAATTCGCACTATATTTTGTTCATGCTTCAAGTTTCACGGCAAAAAAATAGATTAACATATACAGAGATAATACGAAAACACAAAATGAAGTAGTCACCTTTTATTTTATCATGCAAGGTCCAAATAAGTCATCATGACATCTAAATTATTATGAGCAGCGTAGATTCTTACCATTACACAATAAGCGCTATAGCCAAAGTCATAATTATATATCGATCTGTAGCCTGCAAGTTTATGACATACATTTATATATTATGGGTCAGCTTTATGCCCGTTGACACCCACTGGATACCAGCAATGTATGCCTCGGAATAATAGGCCAAGCTCGAAGATGGATGACATTGAAAGACTTTTCAAGGTGAAAAAGCAAAAATAGGAAATCCATGATTATCGCAATAACCGGATCATTTTTCCCAATAAGTACTACATTATTCACGAACAGGAGAAAACTTCTCTTTATGATATGCTGCGCCAATTTGTATCGATTTTATATCAACACCATCTATAGACCTAGGTCGAAGATGTCTGACCTTGACATTATTTGTCAAGGACACAGAGGCTGACAAATGAGAACTTGTCATCGTAATATCTTAGTTCCCACAATCTTCCATATCCATACAGTCAGGAAGCTAGGATTTCAATTTTCACAACACGTGCCCACAGGATTTTAGCTTTTACAAAATGTTGGCTTTTACAGTTAATTAGAGTAGTCTCGACATACTGGAAAGTGATGTTTTCAAAAAAATTACACTTGCACGAAATGACCATTGACCAAACGTGTAAACAACTTTAGGATACATTTACTTTTAACGAAACAAGGCCAAGTAATGTCTTGTTACAAGTAGAATAACTAAATTCTATGAGAGCCATATGCCATAACGTGTTCGGCCAACCACATGTTGACTGACCTTTGTAGATCATTTTAGAATCAAAACGGTCAGTCAAGGGTGAAATTTGCATTTGAATTGTTCACACACATCCCCAACAGGCCCAATGAGAGAGTTTGTAGTTGTATTCCCAACACTGATTATATTATAGTTGTTTTAATTATTATACATAACACATAAAACTGTTGATGCCCAAAACTACGTTTATGTTATTTGTATGTATGATAATGCAATGTTGCAATGTGGTCAAAAAAATGCCAGGGGTGTTTGTAATTTTTTTTTACTTTGGCTCTCTGATTATGTATGTTTAATAGCTTAATGTAATTGGATAACCAATGATCGTACACACAATTATGCGGATTATTTTTTTCGTATTCCTATGTCATTCATATGTGCATAGTCAAGGAGTGATTTTAATTCTAATCAATATAATTATCTTGTATGGTCGGCCACCCGCCTGAAGCATAATATTCTCTCGAGATACCACTATTCAGTAGGCCCTAGCTTTCTCTAAGCTTTAGGGTACATATTTTTGTCCAGTATACGACACTCTTGCTATATCAAGTTGAACGCACATCATATCAAAACCAATGGTGGCTGAGTTTATGCCAGTTTATAAAAGTTAAACGTTACATTATGACTTAATCAGGTCACAATATATCAATCTGTGGTCAGAATGTGGCATTAGAATGGTATGATATGGCAATATAATACAAGGATGTGACAGCTAAACATCAGAATATGACACTTGAATGTCAGGATATTACAGTATAAAGTCAGTATAAGGAATTATAATGTCAGGATATAGTCATTTATTTTCTCGATATGGCAATACTAAGTTTGTACTATGTAGTCTGGATATGGCATTATTAGGTCTGGCTATGTAACTTAAATGTTATAATATGGCGTTATATTGTTATATAATATAATGCATTATACCATCAGAATATGACAGTTTAGTGAGACGATATGCATCATGGTGTTGACTTATATGTGACGATCTGACATATATATGTGAGAATGATATCGTGATATCAGGATATGGCAGTTTTACGTCACTATATGACAATTGTTTGTAAAGTGATGACATTTTTATGGTCAGGATATAACATTATAATTATAATGTCGACAATATGGTAGTATATGGTCAGGAGACGACATTTTTAATCATATAACATTATAATGTCATGATTTGGCAATGCAATGTCAGGCAGTTTTAAGTCATAAAATGTCATTGTAAGGTATGGATATTACAAATATAATGCCACAATAATTATGTCCTATCAAGTTAATATATATTAATAATATATATATATATATATATATATATATATATATATATATATATATATATATATATATATAATAACAGCTCAATATCGTCATCATGGCATATTATTGTGTTATTGCGACATTATTATATCAGGATGCATGTCATTATGCGATCAGGATGTGTATTATAGTGTCGTCAAATGGCATCATTCTGTGAGAATATGACATTTTATTGTCAAAATATGGGGTATATCGTCAACTTCATAAATATAGTAGGCCTATATTAAATCCATCGTTTACTTATCAACACTCTGATTCATTTGTTTTATTAATATAACAATGCAATAATGTTAAAATGAGACTCGTTAGTGAAAATGGGCCCTCTTCGTGGTTATAACCTTTAGATGAAATTGCAACGTGTAGACAAAATATTCAAATCAGTCCAAGATGAGGTTTTGCATTCGATTCTAGCGTTTCAGAACTTGAAAGGTAATTCTGGTCTCTACTAAAAACATGGGGAGCATTTTAATAGGGAGTAATTATTGGCAGCCACCTTGTTTTTTTACCTCTAGATGACCTGGAAATCTTGATACTAACTTTTCCAATAAAATCATAGTATTCAAATTAGTTCAAAATGAGGTACTAACTGATTGCATAAGAATCCAGTGCTATTGTACCAAAAGGTAAAAGTCATTTTCAAAATAATAATTAGCAGCTATCTTGTTTTTTAAATCTAGATGACCTTGAAACGTAAAAATATTAATTGCAATGAAATCAGTGTACTCAAATTAGTCCAAAATGAGATATTATATGGGAATATAGGGTTAGTATGTGAATAATTAAGAAAAAGTTATTTTCGTTGCGGTTATTGGCAGCCATCTTGTTTTTTACCTCTAGATGACCCTGAAACTTAAAAATAACTATGCCAATGTATTCAGTGTATTCAAATTTTTCCAAAATCAGGTTTTACATTAAAATATAGTGTTTTTATGCCCAAAATTACTAAATCAAAATGTTCGCTAGCTAATTAACCACTTTCCCGTGGTCGAGTTTTAGAACATTTTTTCTGGGGATTCTAAGGTCTTATATGTCGACATAAAACCCCCAAAAAAGTTTTGTTTCAATTTTCTTGAGGTTACATCGTTTATTTTCTTATATCTACCTGACTAAGATTAATGTGTGCGTAATTCAAAGAAATACATATTCTGTCATCCAAAACCAAAAGGAATTATCTGCTTATTTTACAAGGAAGGATATACTGTCTTCTGGCTTTTCGGAGCCGAATTCCCCAGTCACTGGTAAAGACTCGAAATTGTGATGAGCCTCTGTGACACACGATAAAGTAATTATTTTAATAGTATCCGGTATTAAAACACCACCTGGTGAGTTGAAAAATAACACGACTGAGGATTAAATAGGTTTGCTCTCACTAGATGAATCCCCATTTCGTCGGCATTGATGGCTGCCTCGATCATCAGTAAAAAGGAAAGCCCAGACATTGGTTTGAGGTTTCCCAGTAAGCATGACATGTTGAAACAAAGCTGATTCAATGTTGGGGCAGAAACGTAGACGATGAGACAAAAATGAGCCCGCATTGATTCAACATTCTAGCTTCTTATCGCTGAATTGATCAAATAAATTTTACAGGTGTTAAAACAAATAAACGACTAAGGCAGCTAAGATATTTCATCATTTATTGTGTATTAAAATGATAAAATCATAGTGACTATAGTATGTATAATTATTCTGCTCTCTAAAGCTAGAAGGCAATATATGCTTACGTGTACATGTAAGTAATATATAAGCAGATACTGTCTTTTGGCTTTGCACAGCAGTATTCACTTATTATTCTAAGTTTACTTAATTGACCCACCCCAGAGACGCATACCTCATTGTTTATTTCGTCGCCTCGGAGCTAAAGGATCCTATCTGACACTCGTTAGAGTGGCAGATAGGATCCTTTAGCTCCGAGGCGACGATTTAACGGTGGGTCAGCGTCGCAGACGGTGGACCAGTATTAAACCACACTTCTTACTTCCAGAGGCCTCTAAAAATCGACACATTACTGCTATTCAAACGGTGAGCTACAATATCACATTATCACTTTACGTTGGAGCCTATTGATTTCAGAAGCTACTGAATAAATTGTAAGATAATTATTAAATGTTAGCTTTCATTGTGATATAAAACTACCATTGTTTGTACATTGTTGATATAACAAAATAATATAAGAACATGTTTCAACAGTATGAGTGTGTATATTAAATTTATCAAAAAAATAGATTCAGATAACGTCACCGATCAGTGGTTTATGGAGCAGCCCTCCGCCAATTTTTTAGTCATGACTATCACAAAATTAAACAGTGTCAGTAATAACAACACTGTTTTTAAATATTGACTTTTAATGCTAAAATACTTTAGTTAAACTCCTATCTTGCTGAGTTGTTTGTTTCTATTTTTCATTCATTTGAAGGTGTAATTGCTACGCAATTTCCAGCTTCAATTGACGAAATATATATTCCTGCAAAATAGATAAACCAATATTGAATTATTAAGGATTAACTAAGACCTTTGGCGACAGGGCCTTTGCGGCTGCTGCGCCACGACTGTGGAATGCGCTGCCTTCAGAATTAAAGAGGGCGGGGGCCCTAGGGTAGTGGTTAGCACCGCTGCCTTTCACGCCAGAGTTCGGGGTTCGGTTCCCGGTCTCGGCGGTTTCAAAGAAACAAAAATGTTTCTTCCCCATCCACGTGTGAAAGTCAGTATTGTGGGGAGCCTCCGTGACCGAGAGGTAGCGTGCTCGGCCTCAGACCGCCAGGGCTCGAATTTCGAATCCTGTGTCTGGAAGACAGTGTCATCACATTCATCTCACCATCCTCAGGACGTTCTCCTGGCCCAGTTTAGCCTATATGTGCACAAAAGTGGCCTAAAGCCCGATTCATTTCATTTTTTCAGAATTAAAGAATATACATGTAACAGACTCAGATAAGTTCAAAAATAGTTTGAAGACTTATTTATTGAAAGAAGCATATGGTGGTCACCTTGACGCCTTATGTACATTGCTGCGCCCACGAATCTAATGAGAAATGATGGCGCATTACACAATTTTTTTTCTAATGTTTTTTTCTTCTGATGTACAACAAAGAATAATATCAAATTAAGTGATAATTATATTGATCAAAAAACTACCTAACAGGACAAGGGCTAACAGGTGTAATCATATAATTGTAAAAAAATAAAAACTAGACTTCACCAACTGATAATGTACCAGGCAAGTTCAGACATTTTGACAACCATTAGACTAGACCAGCGAGCACGAGACGTCGAACCAATGTTGGGTTGATATTGGCCCACCGTCTGCGACGCTGGGCCAATATCAACCCAACATTGGCTCAACATCTCGTGTTTGTTAGATTAACGAGAACTCTCAGTAGATGCGGTATGTAATACACACAATCAGCACATTGTGTGACACGTAATATAAATGCAGAGTATACTGGGCCTCTGTACCTAGCTCGGTCTCTGGCCTCCTATTTTAGACCTCTGTGTAATATTAAAACATTTTATAGCGATTACCCTATGCGTGCTAAGTTTCAATATTTCTTTATCATATCATATCATATCAAATACCAGTTTCTTTGTGAATTGATGTTCATCAGTTGGAATTGTAAATGTTTGGTCTCAAATTCCATCGTTTTTCCTCCCACTTGAAGTTGTGAATTGCGGTAGCAGCGAGACGGAACTTGTGAATCAAAAATTAACTCAAAGAATTAAGCTAGCTTTCCATGTACGCGTATTGCGTTATCCGTAGTCCGTATTCCGTATTGCGTTTCAATCAAGTTTATGGTAAACTAGTGAAAGTCTTTTCATGTGTGCGTATTGCGTATACCGTACAAATCGCTCCAAGGAGCGATTTGTATACGGTATACGGTAAACGGAGGATGAAAAATTCCATTTCGTGACGTCATCAGAGGGTTGCTAGCTTCCAGGGACCCAGATTTGGGCGTCGTGTCGATTGTTTAGGAAGCTAATAAAATAAAATAAAATAAAAATTAATGAAAAAAATAAATAAAAAAAATGAATACGCATTACGGAGTACGGACTGAAAATAAACGCACACATTGAAAAGGGCAATACGCATTACGGAATACGGAATACGGTATACAGATTACTCAATATGCGTACATGGAAAGCTAGCTTTAGTGGGTAAAGGGTTAACCCTTTAAGCAATATGCGTCATGGTACACATTTTCAAGGAGAGTAATTTCATGGAAATTTATCAGTTCAGAACTGCCTTCCCTGAGTGTTAAAAAAGGCCCCAAGCTGTAATCGTCCTGTTCCTATTATAAAACAAAAATTATTTTTTTCGTGTCAAATGTTGCATTCATTTTAAAATAATGCACTATTACTTTCATAACGCTAACAGACAACCAGCCATTCAGCCTTCCCTCCTTGTGAAAACATCGGATCTAGGCGTACAATTAGAATACATAGGACGCATTACAATCAGAGATACACACCAACAGCGCTACTGCGAGTAGGGGAGAGTGGGGTAAGTTAAACCACTTGACTTTTCTCTGTTTGTTTAAGTCACAATCGCCAGATATCCCGTCAATATGACCACCTGGTGGTATGTGAACGAACCAAAAATTAAAGGGCACATTTGATCACCTCATCAAATTTTCTGCTATTTTTAAAAAGGTGCCCCGTATGTGGGGCAGGTTGAACCTGTGGAAAAAAATAATTGAAATGTGATTTTTATTACAAGTGGGAGATTAATTTCAGGTTATTTTATGCCAGGATGTTACCTTTTTCTACGGCTGTCATTTGCCATACAAAAAGTAATTCAGTTCTATCCAGGGGGTTGAAAAATCGACAAAATGGTTCAAAGTGCCCCACTCTCCCCTATTCAGTTCCGTCGAGTGCGGGGTATATTGTCGTCGATATTCGCATGGGGATCGTCAGTATTCACACTGATGTGGCCCCTTGTCTGTGGGACGTGCCACCTGTATCTGTCATCTTCTAGCAGACGACCCAAAGCCTTGTTAAATGGCGCGTAAAACAGGTCGAGCTTAACGCGCGTCATTTGCAGCATGTCGCTACGCTCGCTGAACGCCGCCTTCCTCGTGTTACTGGGCGGTTTTCTTGATATCTCAGACAAAGTCTCGTCACTCAGTGGATCTGAAAGATTAGGAAAATTGTTGAATTATGTGCTGAAAATGTCTGGTTTTGTAACAAAGTTTAAATCCTCACATCAGTTAGTATGGGCTTATTTATCAATAAAATGGGATTATTCCTTTTACCACCGGTCCCGATTATATTCGCTTTTTTTTCATTTTATGAGCACAATGAACACGAGCTTTTAAACATGTTAAAGATAAAACGTGACATCAATCAGCAAGATTTTAAAATCACTCACCGCATTTTTGGCAGATCTGAATAATTTGAATTTTACACATAAAAAATTATAGCTGAGAACTGAGCTTAAATAATTGAGTAATCATAATGGTTGCATATCAACCAATCAATCAATTCAGTAACTTCCATAGCGCCTAAATCCTCGGAGATGCGAGCTCACAGGCGCAGAATCCAAATCGAAATCAGCTCAATGCCGAGAGTCAAAGCTTAAGTTATCAACTGGACGTCGAATCACCGAGGAATTAGGGGGAGGTCGATGCGAAGAAGCAATCGGGGCCGCCCATCAGTGCGAGGAACAATTTTAGACGTCTAAAGTCGCTCCCCGCACTGAAAGGGTTAAGCGGTACAATAGTGCTTCATGAACACGTTACCAAGACCAATAAAGTCAATAGCGTCCTTGAGATCCGATGTCCTGTTCTTGATATATGACTCGTAATGTATAAAATGCAGCTGCTTCTTCGGGAACACTTTTAGCCATTCTTCTACAAAATGGATGTATAGTCCACCTCTAATACTGACCTACAACATGTTGGTAAATATATTCAATATAACCTGATAACAACATGGAGTTTGCAACCCTAAAGGTGATCGATCACCCCTTATATAGTATGAATAATTTTGTGACAAATAAATCACAGTTGCCACAAGATGGGGCACAAGTGTTTCCTTATATGGGGTGATTGGCCATCATGTGACCCTCTGAGAGGGTCAAATGATAGCCAATCACCCCATATAAGGACATAATTATTCATACCATATAAGGGGTGATATATCACCTTTAAATATATTGAATACAGCTACAGCAATACATTCAGGTGGGCAAACAAAGAACGCTATACAGTGTCGTTGAATAAGAAAACATTTGAAACGCAATAACACAAAAACATTATGTACATGTATGATGCCATAATTACATAATATTGGTAGTGCCAACCGTCACACATCATGCGCCACCGGAGAATAAGAAAATACAAGGCGCTGATCCAATGTTGGTTTACTGTTGTTCCCCCGTCTGCGACGCTGGCCCAACAGTAAACCAACATTGGATCAGCGCTTAGTGCTCGATGGGTAACGTGACTGTTGCCTTGATAAAATCGGCCACTATATGTGTAGAATGATGATGTTTAGGTCGATACTTGGGACAGATTAATATCAACACACAGAGCGTAGCAGAGCTCATTATTCACCCTGGGGAAACATAATGACAAGGTAAGATTCACGGTAATGAATGAATGTATCCGGTATCTGGTTGTTAACCCTTCACATACTAATCACGAAAATAGTCGTTTTTCTCCGTTTTTATCAGCTGATTATCATGACTAAGTTACAGTTATTAGGAATGCAATGTGTGTTTAAAAATCAATACGTGCAAAAGCTTGGTTTCAAATTAAACCAATATAAGCAGTTTTCACCCACTTAAAGCTGTGGGCCGCGGCAGCTTTTAAAAGTGGGTAAAAAATTTAATAAATAGCTCAGCAGGAAAAGAGTTAACACTTCTTTATTACACCGATATAAAGCGGGACATGAGTCGTTTTCAATCCGTTTTGTTTAGCCGTTCAAATCGCAGTTATTGAAAACGAAATGAGCGTCTAAAAATCAACATTTTCAAATGTTTGGTATCAAATGGAACAACTGTGAGCAATTTTCACCCGCTTGGAATTGTGGCTCGCGGTAGCGAGCCACAATTTCAAGTGGGTTAAAATTAAATTATTTAATTTCACAGCTTATGGGGTAATACCACCCACCTGACGATGACGGTTACCAAGTGCGTGCAGGCAGCTATCGTAGACACACTCACGGTTGCTCCTCGATTTTTGACATTTCGTAAAATCGTTGATGGATATCATGGCTTGCCTGTGAAACTGCATCTCGTCACATTCCGTGACGTTCTCCACGTGGCAGCGATGGTAATAATGAGAGTAAACTCTGAAAAATAAAATAAAATATCACAATTAGGCCTAGTTAACCATAAAAGCTGGACATTTATTATGGATTCAAAATGTCATAATGGATTATTTAAATTTCAATTATTTTATACTCTCTAAACACATCTATTGATTTTGACGATCTTCAAACAAGCCAAGCAATTCGCAGACCGTATAATTATTATCGTTTTATTAACAAAATTCAACATACATGATATTCGGTAATCGTGATAGCCTATTAATGGTACGAGACGGATAAATGGCGTTTTGTGCCATTTTTGCACTTATATAGTTAATAAAATGCTAAACTGGGCCAGGAGAACCTCCCCAGGATGGTGAGATGAATCAGTCATGGTATGAAAAATATATTTAGTGGTAGTAGTGAATCATTGCTTTACGTCACTTTTCGGCACTTATGGTAACATTGTAATACGATAAAAACGTTGTAGTCAATTGATGAGATGAATGATGCACATAGGGTAGGGGTGATATAATAAGGCATGGTGGGTTATTGAGAGCGTTTTCCTTCGCTCTCCCGATAAAAGGTTCTAGGCATGTCTAGGGGATATACCTTCAGACATGCCCAGACGGCCGGAGACTTGGGTTTCGCTGTGCAATTTAATGCTGAGCTCCGTGGCACTTCGCGCAGCTCCGCTATCTTCGGGTTGGATAGTCCCCAGATAAGCAATAGGAAGGGTATCTCTATTCATCCCCCGTGAGAGACCTGATGTCAAACACTTTATTGCAGGTTATTAAATTTTAAGGCCACCATGGCCTACACCTGCCCCTGCACTGATGCAAGAGCTGCACTGGCACCGCAGTTGAGCGGAGGAACCAGGGTATGCCGCTGGCAATCCACCCGAAGATTATGGCCAGATACGAGGAGGCTGCAGCTTCCCTTGGATGATTGCTGTAGACAAGTGCTTCCCTATACCATACCGCATAGCATGCAACTGACGTAACATATCCTAATAACCCGGGGCGAAAAGTACTACAGTACTACCTATCATCCCAGTACCCCATAACAAATATAAACTACGCACAGACACGAGACTCGATCGATGCTGTTTTAATGTTGGATTATCGTATGCGATGGTGGCCCAACATTAACCTAGAATTGGGTCGACCTCACGTGGTTTTCAAGTTATTTCCCGTCTGTGATGGCGGTGGCCCTCCCAGCAGAAACAAGATGTTGAATCAATGTTGGTTTAAAGTTGGTCCAGTGTCATAAACGATGTAGCAACGTTAAAACAACATCGATTCAACGTCTCGTGTCTGATAGACTGATGCAATGGTTAAAGCTGCATGCTTGGAAAGTTTGTTCCCCGTTCACTAGTAAAGATTCATCAGTGTTGTGCGGAGCATCTGTGACCGAGAAGTAGCGTGCTCAGCCTCAGATCGACAAAGCTCAAATTTCGAATCCTGTGTCTCGCGGGCAGTGTAATTTCATCTATCTCATCATCCTCAGGAGGTTCTCCTGATCCAGCTTAGCCTATGTGTGCATAATGGTGTCCTAAAACCCTATTCATTCATAAAAGCATTCATTCATTCATTCATTCATTCATTCATTCTTTCATTCATTCATTCATTTATTTATTTATCCATCCATCCATCCATCCATCCATCCATCCATCCATCCATCCATCCATCCATCCATTCATTACCTGTCCGTGGGATTGCGGAACAGAACGATTATTTTGACGTTGGGTGTGACGTCAGCTATTAGATGTGCTGTTGTCACAGAAGGAGCCATTACGTCATCATTTCCCGGGTAGAGGGGCCAGCGATTGAGTTCCCAGAAAGTGGAGGAGCTGGCGTCAACTGTAACATGTATAACGAAATGCAAATGCAATTGTGCAGATTAGGGCGACGATACAATGAGCTGGTCAATTTGTTTTGATCAAATATTTTTTTTAAATCGTACTGATTGAAAAGACGATTTAATTTGAACCCATTTACCGCTAATCATGAATATAATCGTTTTTAACCCTTTAACCGCCAAATTATTCAATCTGAATTTTCACCCACTTGAAGTTGTGTCTCGCTGACGCGATCCACAACTTCAAGTGAATGAAAATTATTCAGATTTGACAAAATGGAGGTCAACTATTTTCAAATATTGTTGATTGATGTCACATTTTATCTTTAACATATTTGAAAAGTGGTACTTAATATGCTAATAACAAATGAAAACCCGAATATATACGGGACGGGCGGTTAAAGGGTTAATCTTGATTATTGTTAAAGGGACATGCCCAGGTATAAAATCATAAAAAAATCGGTGATTTTATTTTAGCTTAATGATATGACCATATGATGTAAACATGTCCAAAGACTAAAACTGCAAACGTTTTTTTAATTTTTGTGCTGCGCATTCACCAGTTAGGCTAGATATAGAGACTAAATTCCTGATTTCTAATTAGTGACAACCATGTCAAAAATAAGAAATACGGGAATTTCGTCTCTATATCTAGCCTAACTGGTAAGTGAGCAGCACAAAAATTAAAAAAAAGTTTTGCAGTTCTAGTCCATAGACATGTTTACATCATATGATCATATTAAGAAGCCAAAATAAAATGACCGATTTTTTTATGATTTTAGACCTGGGCATGTCCCTTTAACCTTTAAAGTGCTGAATTAATTTGTAAAAAACATCGCAATTAAAGGTGTTTTTTTCAATTTGCAATCATCATAAATGTCTTAGTCAGCTCTTCCTGATTCATTTGAATACCTATGTGCGGGGATCGACTTTCGTCAACAGATTCGTCAGAATGAATGTGGAAATTTAAATGAAGTAAGTCAGCGGGTGAAGGATTACCATGTTCAATCCCTAAAGCACCGATGTGTGGCCTTTCTAAGTTTTTAAAAGCGATTCTGTTACCAAAACACTGCTAAAGAAACAATTTCACAAATTTGTGATATTGATATAGCCTACGTTGTGACATAAATTTTACAAAGCCAATCTACTTGAAGATATGGATCGCAGTTGCTCAGATTTCTAAGTCTTAACCCTAAAAGCTCTGAAATATTTGTATATAAACCAACAGAACAAAGTTTTTTTCAATTTAAAAGCATCATAAATGTCTTCGCTGGTTTTTATAATTCACTTGAATCTCTATGTTATGAGTCTACGGCCAATATCAATATTTTACTCTCCGCTGAAAGGGTTAAGCTTTTAACCGGCAAATTATTCAATTTGAATTTTCACCCACTTGAAGTTGTGTCTCGCTGACGCGATCCACTACTTCAAGTGAGTGAAAATTAATCAGATTTGACGAAATGGAGGTCAACTCTTTTCAAATCGTGCTGGGTGATGTCACATTTTATCTTTAACATATTTAAATTTTGGTACTTGATGTGATAATAAAAATGAAACCCCGAATATATGCGGCACCGTTGGTTAATGGGTAAAATACAGGTATTTTGATTGCTAATTAAAAATGAGTGAATGGAATGGTGCTTGACATACAAATAGTTAACATGGAAGGCTTGGATTAATGTTTATAAAAGCTGAATTACTCACCCGCGACTGCGGGGTGAAATGAGTTATGGTCTGCGATATCTTGTATGCACCTGGAAGGCCCGGCAAACATTGAGAAGTACCACTTCCAGCTCACGTACACGTGTGATGACATATAATTTATCTCCTGAAAAGTAGTAAATCAGGGCGGTAATTATGAACCTACAATCATGACAGTAACTGCTTACTTTCCAAGTAAGCGGTATGAACCTACATGACAGTAACTGCTTACTTTCGATGTAAGCAGTTGTCGGCTTTTGTCTGAGATTAATATTGTGTCAGAATCTTCATTGATATGAGCCCTTTAACCGCCGAATTATTAAACTGTAATTTTCACTCACGTTAAGTTTTCGTTTCGCTGACGCGATCCACAACATCATGTTAGTGAAAATTATTCAGATTTGACAGAATGAAGGTCGAAAATTTTTAAATCTTACTGATTGATGTCACATTGTATCTTCACCATGTTTAAAAGGTGGTACTTATTATGCTAATTAAAATAAAACGACTATTATAATCGGGACCGGCGGTTAAAGGTTTTAATGTCTATAGTTATTTGGCAATAATTTCTAAATTGGTCTGGCTGTCTAAATTGGTCTAAATTGGTTAACTATGTATTACAAATCGTCGCCTCGGAGCTAAAGGATCCTATCTGACACTCGTTAGAGTGGCAGATAGGATCCTTTAGCTCCGAGGCGACGAAATATTTGGTAGAGATCCTAATTTCCTATCGGATCTCTACTCTTATATTAGTTTTTTTTCAATTTGAAATTATCATAAATGTCTTAGTTAGGTATTCTCGTTTCATTTGAATCGTCTTATGTTATGGGTCTACGGCCATTGTAAGTATTTTAATGCTTTCAGTGCGGGGAACGGCTTTATACGTCAGAATGTCAGATTCTGACGTCAGATTCTGGCGTATAAAGACGGTCCCCGCGTTAAAAGGGTTATACCCAGGTGGTTATTTAAATATATTTTATTCCAAATCGAGGTATTCGGAAGGCCTGCTGGCAATGTTCATACTAGCAGTTACCACTTTTTTTATAGTGAGACAAATTATCCCACTCACCTGCCAACCTCCTTGCCCACCATTCCGGCTCTTTATATTTCGACGAGAAAACATGCGGATGTTTCCTCAAGCAGTGGAAAAAATCAGTGGTCCCACATTTTGGCATACCAGCTATGTAGACATAGGGTAGACAGGAGATCTGTCGTGGCACACTGAGTTTCGTCACATTTTTACAAGTTTTGTTTATTTTTTCCACCTCTATAGTGTTCTCAACAACAACGTTTGCGCACGGACTTCGATAGTTTGGTAACCATTGCATCTAAAAAGATGAACAAGCGAACCAAGCTGTTAATTATTGTATGTGTTCATTTTATTGGAGAATTCAGTGTTTTATTATGACACTGCCATTTAACATGATTTGAATTTTTATTTGGTACTATGTGAATTGTCGTGTAATTTTAGTAAATTAACCATCTTGTATATAAACATGATAAACATGTACATATTATTTTATCATTTTTGACAAATACATCTGACTTGTCTTTTTGTCAATAAAAATAATATCTGTCTGTCTGTATAGTAAACATAAATTATGTTATTCTTTAAGACATCAAATATTTCATCAGGCATTTATCAAAGTAGTAGCCAAACTAGTACGCACATACGATAAACACTATTCAAAATAAGTGTATAATCACCTTGGGAATCGCCAGCGCGGCTTTTAATTTTTTTCTCCACAATTCTGTCACTGACGAATTCATTTGTCCAGTCGATATTCCTGCACATCCCATTTGCCTTATATGGTAATTTCCAATTTCAGATACATTGAGAAGAAGCAGGCTCGAACCTTGACTATGCAAGTCTTTTTCTGGAGGGGAATTCCATGGATCGTGATCGTGTGTAACTTGAACTATGTGAATGTATATAACGAGTTGAGCCAGTGATATAATACTAATAAACTGTAATGCTTTTTTTCTCCTTGAAGACATGTCATCAGATCCATTTGGCTAGTGCTGTGATGCTTTGGTATAGACTGAAAGTCATATAGATTATAAACGATGTTAATATTAACCCTTTGAGCGCGGGGACCGTCTTTATACGTCAGAATGATGATGCCCATACAGGGTCCTACGTTAGATTCTGACGTCTAAATACTTTCCTGCACTTGAGGAAATATTTCTAACAGCCGTAGACCCTTAACATAGGTATTCATATAAATCGGAAAGAGCTAGCTGATACATTTAGAATAATTTTAAATTTTAAATAAAACCCACAGGTCTCCATGGTTTATAGAACATTATTTCAGCGTTGTATATAGATTAAGCAAATACACACAAATATATTCTGTACGCTATTATTTCCCTTAAATCAGACCTCCTCCACCGCTTTGGTTAATACAGCTCTCGCGTGGTTTAAATTATTATATGTTCTAAGCTGTGAACATATACACATGTTAGTGACATTTTAGTGTGTTGTTATATTATTCGATGGTTATTGTGCGAATGTTTAAACAATGTTTAAAAACGGAAGCCCTTATCACAAGAACTCTGATATGAAGAGCTCCCACGCAAATTGATGTCAAAAAAGTTCAAAGTTAAGCATGTTTTATGTAGATAATAAATACACGTAATTCTCGGAATATTGTGCTCGTAAATGTCACAACACTATAACTACTAACCCTCCAGATGTCCACTAACATAATACGAGAAAGTCCTGCTTCAATGACATGACTTTGTAACTGGAGAAGATTCCGTGCAATAATAGGCCTATATCAGCAGGAGTTTGGTTCCAGTCAAAGAGCGTTTGACAAATGAGCGCTAAACTTTTAAAGACATGTGCGTGTCTTATACTGTACATCCAGTCACCCGGAACACAGTTTTAGGCAAAACCAAATAACTTGGTGTTTGTTTCTTCGCTTATCCCTTATAGTAATAGTGTGTCACATGAATCAACATAACTAATGCTGTATAAGTCTAGGTCGGGCAATATAATGTAGGTTTAGCCTGATTAATGGTGGGCTTGAAATGGTCCTTTGGCAACAATTAACCCATTGAGCTCTGCATGGTGGCATTTTTTTATTTTACAGCTTTTTGTTAGCTCCTTCCATGTCAACTTTATGTAGTTTGATGTCGCCCAGTTGTAGCAGACAGGGCCTTTTCAACCATAACATAAACAAGGAAGCCTGCATTGAACCACACATAAAACATACCCATAAACATATACGCATCCTTAGTTTAACATTCAGTCCCCGAAACAAGTTCATTTCTATTTGAACAATACAACAATATCAATACTGCCGTGCAAAGTCAAAAAGCAGGATCTGTTTACTTTCCGAATAAGTATATAATCATCTTGTGTTTGCAGGGTACAGTGGAAATAGTGTAATGTAGCCATACACCTTAGTTCGAATTTTGTGTGAAGCGTGAACAGGTGAATATCAAGTCATCGACATTAACGTTTTACTGTGAATTAATATTAAAAAAATCACGATAATAAGATATGACTGTGATTATTGTCTTCTTGCTTAGAAACATTGGAACAACGTGCGGAAATTACAATGATAGCGTTCGGCGCTGTCAAATTGTCACGAGTTATTTAGACGTAATTATCCGACGTTAAACGACAGAATCTGATGTCTTTTAAATTCGACCAATACACGCAACATCAAATTACTTTCTTTGGCCCTAAATATAAAATAAGAGAGGAAGTCAAGAGCAGTGAAGGTTGAAGAAGAGGGAGTATATAAAGTAATCCCTGTGCTTGCTGGGAGACCGTATACATGTATTTATTATATACCTAAGCTGTTATTTGCCCTAATAACATAATTTCTGCCCTGTGCAATAACAATTATTTTGGCTGGCGTCGTATTGACTAGTTTCTACTATTTATCATTATCCATGGACAATTAGCAGGATTAGGGCAAATACTGAAATTATACTTATTTGGCTGGGTTTTTCGTATTTGCCCTACTTTGGCGTTTGTTATTGACTGTTTAGCGTTCGTATTGACCTCATTCAGGATCAGGGACGGTGCGACATTTCATTCGCCGCCATGTTGATTCCGCGCTCACTTGAGATGTGAAAATATTAATAACGTGGTGATTTGTATTCCGATTTATTCAAGGTTTATGTTATGTTATTTTCTATGATGTATTCTTTCAATGAAAACACATTTTAGGCTTCTGCTTGTGTTTGTGTATCTAGTCTATGCTTAGTTAGCCATGTAATGTTAACCAGTAGAAAACAATGTCTAGGCCTACATCAGCCAGCTAGCAGGTCAGTTGATAACAGTCCGTTAATACCACTGTGAAGCCTATAGACACGCGACGTGAGCGTTATCAGCGTACATTCAGGTGTACACCCCCTGCTCACTGCTATCAGATATGCGGGTGCTAGTCACTGGCGACAAACAGGTTGTAAGGTGTAGCCTACATGGTGTAGGGGCCTAGGCCTATAGTCTTCCCTATATCGTGTATTATGTTTATAAATTCATACCTGTCATCAGTACGATACAGGTAGGGCCTACATAACCTAGCCTATATGCCTATCCTGAGTTTAGGACTATCAGTTGGCCTAATGGCCAGGCCTAACGTTAGAGATTTAGTCTTTAGATTATGTGAGGATGTGTAGAATAGCCCGGTTCCTGAGGTCGCGCAACAGCGAGTCGACCCGACCAGAGATCAATGGTCACCAGTGGGACAAATGGTGGGTAGGCATACGTTATAGAAGAAGAAGAAGGCCTATTCAGGTGACAAAACAGAATTACAAGGTATATAATAAATACAACATTACCCTTGTGTTTTCAGTATTGGCCCTATTATTTTGTCTCAGTGGCCGTATTTTTGCCTCGGCCTCCGGCCTCGTCAAAATACTGGCCACCTCAACAAAATACTAGTGCCAATACTGAAAACACCGGGTAATATTGTCTATATATCGTCCCCTTGGAGTTAGGAGGTGCTAAACTGCCACTTTGTAAAGTGGCAGTTTATCACCTTCTAACTCCAAGTGGACGATATATATATATGATATTATATACGTACAATTTCAAGAAAGTTTGGACCAAAACAAAGCAACCGAGATTGATAAAATAGTCTGTGATACATAATTATTCAGTTATTAAATAATAAAATGTTTATTTTTCAGAAATATATGTGTTAGAGCTACCGCTTGCAGCCCGGAAGTACATCGCTATATTGCTTCACTGTGCACATTCAAAGTGACGTTAAACCATTACAGCGCGGCAATCGATTTCCTGACCTGTACGAGAACAATTATTTATAATGGCCGTAGACCCATAACATAGGTATTCGAATAAAGTAGAAAGAGCTAACAAGACATCAATGATGATTTCAAATTGAAAAAAACCTTTGGTCGTCATGGTGTTAGGCGTACAAAAGTATTTTAGCCTTTTATAAGGGTTAAACCAGATACAGCATCAACAACAACGCTCATTGTTCCTGATAAATCAATTTCCAACTATGGACAATAAACAATACACAATCGTTTATTTCATAAGAGCTGCGTAATACATTATGTATGAACTAGGCCTATATATATCAAGAGAGCCTGCTTAAGGTATATAACTAATAAGTAGGACCATACATTTAAAGAAAATACCTATGTGAAATTAAATGACAGTCCATATGAGAATCGGGTAGGAATTGGCATTTGTAAAACGGATATAGATTCATCTGAACACCACGTAGTTGTAAACATAACATTTGATCTATTTTACAATTTTGCAATACAGTATAACCTCGCTAACCGGACCACCTGTGAGACATTCTAGAAGTGGTTTCATTAGCGATGTATTCTCCCAAGTGATCTTTAGCACTGTTATAACTGAATTCAAAT
Source organism: Flabesymbios commensalis (assembly GCA_964017125.1). Classification (NCBI taxonomy): domain Eukaryota; kingdom Metazoa; phylum Annelida; class Polychaeta; order Terebellida; family Flabelligeridae; genus Flabesymbios; species Flabesymbios commensalis. The sequence goes on along the minus strand of OZ024910.1, from coordinate 39,269,392 downwards.
TATTTTTTGTTAAGTAAAGTATTGTCACTTTATATACATGTATGTTAAAACTCACACAGTTTACAATATTAATTTTTATCACAATATCACAGTTTGCAATTATCAATTGTTTAATGTTGCAAATCGTATAATAGCGCTAAAACAAGTTCACACATCGGCATGATGAGAAATTGTTCGATGTAATGTTGGTATCAGCACAAAACTAGAGAGCGACTACAATAATGTTGTGGTTTCTGAAAGTTTATTGTGCCAGCGCTATTTCATCACTGACCATAAGGGCTGTTCAAAAAAAATCCGGGCTCCCCCCATGGACGGCAATCGTTTTTTTTCCGGAGGGGGTGGTGGGTTTCAATTGACATTTTTCCGGTAGGTGTGGTATTTTGTCAGTAACTATTTCCGAGGTGGGTGGTTGTAGGCCACTCAGCAGCCTGAAATCCGCGGTGGTGGGCACCTTTTTTCTGGCATGTATTGTAGGCATAATACACGAATACAGTACAGACAGTGGGGGGGGGGGGGCACTCGATTTGTGGCAGCAATTACTGTGTGTTACAAAACGGACACGCCTGACCTGGCACGGCGTAAGCGTTGAACACTGTTTAGTGTGGACGCCACAGATCGATGGCTTATAGCTGCATAACTGTTTTTTTTATTTCGATTAAAATAACCTAAAACGTCCAAAACAATCATTGCTATTATTTTAAAGGCCTTATAAATGCACTAAAACTGGGTAAATGTAGCGGAATTAGCTTACCATGCGGTACACCATCAAGTATTATTAAGTAGTTATTCGGTGTGTGTACAATATTCATGTAATAACGGTGAGGTTATGGGCCAATATAATGTTACATTGGCCAGCACGAAACCACCCCCTTAATAGCAAACACATACGTTGAACTGAATCGGCATAAGGTTGGGCCAGTACCGCAGACGATGGACCGACATTATTCTGCCATTGGATCAATGCCTCGTGTTAGCTGAGATACAAAGCCCTCATAACCAGCCGCAGATCTAGATGGTGGATACTTGGTCAAATCGGTTACAGTAAAGTCTGATGTTTTTAAAGCAGCCCCTTGGGATGACATCAATTTTCCTTTTTAGTTTTGTAATGAAGTAGTGTATCCCCCAGATCATAATTTTATTTTTTTCAGAGTTTTTAGATTTTTATAAATATTTCTTAATAATATTTCCATGAAACCGCTTAAAACCCAAACAAACTTTTTGTATACCTAAACACATGCTGAAGGACGATTGAATGTTCCTACAGCACTGGGCCACATGTTGATGCCGTCGGCCCAGCGTTGGGCAGACAATAAGTGTTGCAGGTGTATCACCTCATGTCCTGACTATAAGACACCAATCAGACACCAATTAGCGGCGATTGCTTCGATCTCCTGGGCCAAGACGTGGGAATATGTGGTATGAAGTGCTGCATATTGCTGACTTGTTTTGCTTACATGGCAATATACGACCTGGAAATATAACTATTTCACTCTTTTTCGGTGCATTAGAATTGTTTTTTGACTTTTTTGTATTTTTAGTTAAGATCAGTAGGCTATATGGCTTCATATAAGTTAAATTTTCAAAATTGACAACATTGAAAATGTCTCTTCCCAAGGGGTCCCTCTAAATATTATTTTATTTTACCGCATAGCGCGATGTATATCACTGTATGTGATGATTTACGATAAAATAAAATAAAGTCTGATATTGTCTAGTAGCATTATGACTATATTTTGAAATGTCCATGAGATACCTAATAAAAAAATGCAAATGTTTTTCAAGAAAATCACGAAAATCCAAAGAGCGAAAACGATGATTTACATCACTGAATTTAATGTAAATTCCGAGTACAATTTCTCACGGTCTGGGGAGAGCGTCTTAATGGCGGGCCAAAGGCTCTGATGCTGGCCCACACTTAAAACACCTTACCGAAATAGAGTTCTATTTTTCAAGTGAGCGACATTCTCTATACCAGTACCGATATTAAACATGACATTACATGCAGATATCCTCCATATCACACAAAGTAATAACTTTTAGATATGTCTAACTGATATGAGACAATACACGTTGTACTGTGAAATGTATCTATGATCACTTAAAAAATAACAATAATTTTAAAAGTCTTCCTCTCTTTTTTTCTATGATGACCGTTATCTGCCACTTGGTACTTTTAATGTCCTGATTATATAGACAGTATGTCTTACTCCCTGTGATCAGGCTTGTTTTGGTGGGGTAACAATTTAAAAAAAAAAAAACTTAAATCCTTAATAACTCAGTAACCGGAGCAGTAAAATAAAAAAAATAAAACACCATTCTCCATGGATTAATCGTCTGAATAAAATAAACAAAACAGTTATGCAGCTTTAATCACACCTCGGTTAATATAAGCAGGTGACCATTGTCCTGCTATAACCATAGGCACGCCCGCCAGCCTTCCCGTCTGAACCCTGATGGGGGCTGAACAGATCATCTCACTTACAAGAGGTTAGAGCGTGCTGGACAGCTTGTGTATTAGGCCTAGGGGAGACCGGGGCAAACTGGTGATGATACATCAAGCAAGGCATGTGTAAGCTATCGCGAAATATGTGTTTTTAATGGTTAAAAGTATTTTTTTGAGATGCACGGATTTTGCTAATACAATAAACACTCATTGGAACTAAGTTAAAACAAGAATCATATAGTAACTAGTGAATATTGTGCTTTTTCAAGAACCATGGGTGATAATGGAATATTCTACCTTAACCTAGTTAAATCCAGTGGCGTAGCCGGCATGTACGCACGTACGTACAACCTGGCCCAGCCTAAAAACATAATTTTTTAAGAAATTAAGTGTTATTTTCACATTTCACAGGAATTAATATAGGGGGCCTATCTTAATACATTTACAGACGACAGGCAAACATTACTGTATGTTTGCCTGCCGTAGTAATACAATGTAACCTAACCATGATAAAAGTGACATAGCGCGATTACCTGAGGGAGATAATTTAACCCGGTTAACCCTTTCAAGCCTGAAGTTACCAGTGTCATCTTCATCCATTACCGGTAGTCTACAAGCCGCATATTGCTGTCCCAATTCTCGCCTTAATGGTAGTGGATAAAGATTATCGGTACTTGATTACTTGAAGTGGGTAGCAAATTAAATTAGGCAGTTCTATGAATATTTTCGTTCTAAACCGCTAGGTTTTAGGAGCTTAAGTCATTTTGCAGAGATGCAAAATGATGCATTGATGCATCGTGAGGGCTTGAAGTGTTTGATACTATTTTAGCGTTCAAATTAGACTTGAAATTCATTATTTTAATTAAATGACGGTTCCTCAATCTTATTTTCATATGGATTTATGCAGATGCGCCCATCGCAAGCCTTTTCTTGTTGGCAAAAGTAAGAATTTATACTCGGGAAAATAGAATGCAAATACTTTTCATATGAAGAGTAAAAAAAAGTTTATAGGATGCCAATCTCATATATTAAATCGAAATCAAATCTATGTGAATTAGGACAGAAATTATTTGGGTATGTTATAGGCCTACCATTTTTTTCACATATTCACTAAAAACTAAAAAAAATTTCCGCAAATTAAATTTTGTAGTAGACGGAATCTCCCATTGATGGGCATAAGTATATGTTCGCAAAAATCATGGATAGTTGGCTCAGATAAAATGTATATTAATTAAATAACTTTTACAAACACACGAGACAAAAAAATAATAGTGAATCATGTTGCCAAGTACAAGGAAATTGAATCTAAAAGTAGTCGGAAATACAGAAAAGTTCGGGGGTGACATAAGCGAGATGGAGCCGGGTGGTCAATTAACAATTACTCAATTATATCTCCACAAATTAATCTCAAGTGGACTCAGAAACAACCAAAAACAAAAAACAAGCCCCCAGCTGCTAAATTCGGTTCGCTGCGCTCGCCTCATATTCACTATCATATGCACATAAGTCATTGAGATATACAGCAATAAAAGATGACGCTAATTCGTGAGTACATCCAAATAATTTCTGGCTACGCCCCTGAAATCTACACTTATAACAATCGTCATGCTGGGGCACCATGGACGGGGTACAATGGACATGTTACGGGGTACCATGCCCCAATATTGACATTAATGTCCATGGTGCCCCGTCTTCAGAATATATAGCTTTTAAAAATTGCACTATCCCTAAAATGAAGATATCTACAGTTAAAGGGACCCCTTGGGATGAGACATTTTCAATGTTGTCAATTTTGAAAATTTAACTTATATGAAGCCATATAGCCTACTGATCTTAACTAAAAATACAAAACAGTCAAAAAACAATTTTAAAGCACCGAAAAAGAGTGAAATAGTTATATTTCCAGGTCGTATATTGCCATGTAAGCAAAACAAGTCAGCAATATGCAGCACTTCATACCACATATTCCCAGTCTTGGCCCAGGAGATCAAAGCAATCGCCGCTAATTGGTGTCTGATTGGTGTCTTATAGTCAGGACATGAGGTGATACACCTGCAACACTTATTGTCTGCCCAACGCTGGGCCGACGGCATCAACATGTGGCCCAGTGCTGTAGGAACATTCAATCGTCCTTCAGCATGTGTTTAGGTATACAAAAAGTTTGTTTGGGTTTTAAGCGGTTTCATGGAAATATTAATAAGAAATATTTATAAAAATCTAAAAACTCTGAAAAAAATAAAATTATGATTTGAGGGATACACTACTTCATTACAAAACTAAAAAGGAAAATTGATGTCATCTCAAGGGGCTGCTTTAAATATCACTTTTTTTATTTTTCATTTTACTATTACAAATGTGTTGATTGACACAGGAAGTCCCTCCAACATACCTGTAGAAATGTCCATTGTACCCCACCCCCATGTCCATCGTGCCCCGAGCTCGGGGCACCATGGACATTTGCCAGATTTTTTTAAAATTGATTTTTAAGTAACATCTAGCATAAATGCAGGTATTGTATTCCAGTCTAACATTAGTATAGTCCAGCGTTACCTATTGGTCGATAATACGTTAATGAGCCACACAAATATTTGAAGCAAATCCAAAATGAAAAATAGGTGTCCATGGTGCCCCGGTCTCCCCTACTATTAGCGCACTTGTGCATTCACACTCACAGGCTCATCCCAGTGAGCATAAAACATTTGTATGACTTTATACAATATTGGACCAACGTCGAAGACGTTGGGCCGACGTTGTATAAATGTTATACAAATGTTTTGTGTTTGCTGGGATAACACAGGGCTGGGCAGGTGATCGTTGGTGGGGGCCGAACAGGTCAACATGCCATGTCACCCACGACACCTCTGAGCCAGGGCCTGCTTCTGACCTGATGGTATCAGGTCGTCTCGGCCTCTTACCTGTTCGCCCCCTCCCGTTCGGCCCCTTACCCGTTCGGCCCCTTACCCGTTTGGCCCCCTAATTACAATGCTTCCCCTGAAAGTGTCATAGAAAAACATATTAAAAGTCACCAAGAATCGCCGTAGTGGAAGAGTGCCTAATTTGCATAAATCCAAAATGGCCGCAAAAATAATTGACTAAGTCTTATTTTCGCGATATCTTGGCTAATAATCAATGTGGAATCAAGATTTTGGTGTCTAACCATATGTTTTGGGGTCAAGGAATCGGATGAGCACATCGTTAAGCATCTTGGACCGTTTCTGACCGTCTCTGACATCATACATGGGATTGTCGTATATGACGAATGCCGAATTCCGTAAAATTTCGCATATTTTGATCACCCATCACTATGATGGCCACCATGTTATCAGAAGAAATGATAGGTTCTGAGCTGACTTGTCGACTGACTTAATCATTAAAGTGGTGATGAGAAACTTCAGAACTACAGATGGTTTGACGAGAGGAAGTGGCATGAATAAATCAGCGCGTCTCGTATGGTTGCTCTGAACTTGGCTTGTAGGGGAGACCCAGGCGGATTTGGACATTGCCAGCTTTTTTTTTTCATACACTGTTCATGTGATAAAGCTAATCTTTTGCCCAAAGAAAGAGACTCACTATGCCAATGGATAGCCTTATGTTTTTTTAACATTCTATGCAGAAGAATAACATTGCTAGAGATAATGAATTTCATGTTGTTGGAAGGATTTGGACAAGTGATTTGGGGAGGATATGGACATTGTCAAAACATTCCCCAAGTGTCCGATTCCTCCCTAAAAAGTGTCCAATTCCTTCCTGAATTTTCTGTCAAAATGCACCCAACAGATTGAAAATATATAAATAGCCCAATTATCGAACAAGATACATTTGAATGAATTACACAAAATGAGCAATACAGCCATTGAAATATTTAAGGTGACTAGTCATTAATAAATAATAAAAAACATTAAACTTACCTCTGACAAGTTACTTCGACAGTTAAAAATCAAACAAATGTGACCAAACAATTAAAATAAAAAAATGGCGTCCACTGACTTGGTCTTGGTTAAAGGGTTTCCTAAAGGCATTCCCTGAGAGCGGTGATCCTGTAGTGACGTCATCTATTTATGATCTAGACCTACTGTCCAAATGCACCTTGTGTCCAAATCCTCATGGGTCTCCCCTACTCATGTTAATTCTGCCATGCAAGCCCTGACTAATATTTCATACACAACCAGTGTGCAACACAAGGAAGTTTCACATGCACGACAATAAAAGGACATGACCGACACCCTTAAGATTATGTACTTGTAAGAGACGTGTAGCTGGGGGACATGGCACTGCATGATGACTCACCAAGATAAGATACGAGGTCATTCACCTAACCGCTCTACAAGAAACTTGTAAACTCGAGATCATTTACAGTGATACCTAACTCCTCTTCCAGAGACTTGTAGCTGCAGGACAGGGTGCTGATAACCTAACAATGTATTTCAGTACGAGCTACATGTATGTAGCTATCCCTCAACCCTATAATAGTAAGTTTACTCCAAGAAGGGCAAATAAAACTAGTCTAGCTGATGCACTGTGACATCACATGCCTGATAACACACCACTACCCAAAATTAGCATGCAATATACATTAGATCATAGAGGTACCTTACTTCATAGAGGCTATCTGTGTAAAGGAAACGCATTTGAAGAAACATGCAAGCATTATGTAAAGTATGGCAACAACCACTATGGAACACCAATTTGATGTAGTTCACCAGAAACTCTCTAGTATCTATGTAGGTGCAACTGTACACGTTTCAGACTCTGTTGTCTATGTTGTCTTAGAACAAAGAGATTTGTTAATAGTGCAAACTGCCATAGCGGCTTCAAGAAAACACCAAGCCCAACAGTCGTGGTTGGAGATAACACAAACCCACTTATTTGTATGCTTCCATGCCAAATCCACAAATTATCTTAGACCAGAGCCAAAGCAGTGAGAAAATCATCCACCAAAATGCTGGAGTATTGCTTTATTGTAAATAACAGTCCAGAAGTGTACTGAAATGTGTCGTTTATTCATCACATTATTGGATGGTATACCACGTCTGGCAACGGGATTGGCAAAAAAGCAGCATTGACACTTCTATCCACCAGTGCAGTATTTCGGGAACAGTGGGCTAGTTTTCAATGATCTAAATAGCTCAAAGGATGACGTAATATCTACAGGTGAAGACGCTCTAGTCGCTTTATACAAAGGTAAACCTTGACCATCTGAGCCTGCAAAGTTTCATCATAAAGTCATAGTCAAGCCCTAGAATGTTAAGTCATATCTCATTTTTGACTAATTTGCATGCACTGATTTCATTGGACTGGGGTTGGTGCAGTAAGGAAGACGAGCTTGCCAATCGTAACAGATAAAGATCCAGCTCCAACGGATCTCTTCCAGATCAGATACAAATGCACGTCTAGATTCACTACTTCCATACCTGTATGGAAGTATGTGTGTTTATAGGATATCATTATTTAGCTATGGCTGGCATTTGCTATATTACTGTTAATGGTTTAGTGCAGCCATTAAACGGTTATGTTTATAGGCGAGGTTGATATTGTTCATAGTATCATTATGTGTAAATAATTACATGCTACGTTATAAAAAGAGGACACATATTATTAAGCTTGGTTTAATTTATAACTATACGGCTGATCTTTGCTTATAACTATGCGTCACCGCAGTTGTTTTTGTCTCAGTAACCCAAACATATATTATAAATCAATATTTGCAAAACATGTCAATATCTAAGTCTGATAGTATTATTACTTTATTGTGCAACCATTAAACAGTTTATCACGCTGCGGTTACATCTTTCATAAAATTTCTCAATATGTTTCATAAAAACCAGGCGATGAAAATTCATCAACCAGGGTGAATAATTTTCGCAAAAACCTCAGTGAATTCTAAAGCAATTGTTATGAAGTTTTACACACAGTAGTTTCCATTCATGTCGCGACTACGCTGAAAATTTCGAAGTTTTGATAAGTATTTCAGAAGTAAGACCATTTCACATGTAATGAAATTCTGAGACGAAGCTAATGGGTTTATATAGGGTGACATTTTGATTTATTTACTACACGTTAAATATACCAGCTTTTAAACTAGGTATTATTTTTCAATGACATTTTCAGGGTAATCGCACCATGACTAGAAAATAGTGCCTGTACATGTACCATGACAATTGGTTAGAAATTAACTGAGAAATCGACGAAAATCATTCACCACAGTTAATGTGAATCCGACTATAATCGCACTGTTTTAATGTGGCATTATTCGCCTGATATGATCATAGGTACCCCCTTTTCACACATAACCCTCGACATACTATATTTTGTAGAGGGAGGGTGTGGAAAATGGGTGCATATAATGTGATTTACAAATACAACTTATCTTATATATTTTAGGCCTACTGAATGTGTCAACAGGGCCACCATTCAATCTACAGGGGGTGAGGGGCTGTAGTTTTTTTTAAATATATAATTTCGGGTAGACTCTGTGAAATAAATCATTTACGTCAAGAACTGTTCTATATAAACATATAATAAAATTTAAAATATACAGCGCGCAACCTAGCTTAGTTTAAATAAATAATTTGTCCGCGACAAAAATTCCACCCCTCCTCCCCCCCCCCCCCTGGTGATTGGATGGTGGGCCTCTAATGACTTTTGAAACTTTAACCACTGATACAATAGCGTGTTTATTATAAAAGAGCCATAATGTTCAGGTCATTAATAATCAAGTCAGGCATTATAATATTATGGTCATGTTACAAAATCAAAATTCGTGAAATTTGAGGTGATTTCACATCCGTCATACAAAATATTTTGATTTGTGGTGTTAACGGGATGTCCAGGATGTTCAATTAAATGGTCATTAGATTCCTTAACCCTAAAAACATAAGTTTAGATACACAAATCATGATTCTTCATTGACTATTAGCCGAGATATTGCCAAAATAAGACTCTCTCAATTTTCATGGCGGCCATTTTGGATTTATGCAAATTAGGCACTCTTCCACTACTCCGATTCTATGTGACTTTTAATATGTTGTTCTATGATAATTTATGAGACTTTTGGTAAAGGAATAATTTCTGTTGCAATTTGTGGTGGGTTAACCCTATTTTTGACATAGCTGTCCTGGACTATCACTGAGTCAGCGTCGTCAGAGCGTTACCCGTTCGCCCCCCTACCGTGGTACATACAGCTATACTATAGGCCTACTACTACTACACTGAACCGCGAGACACAACTTCAAGTGGCTGAAAATTACTTGTCTGAACAGCCTGCTCATCTGCTCCTAGGCCTACATTGTAAAAACAGGCCGGAATAATACCAGATAACATATAACCTAATCATTAAAATTGTTTATCCTTAATTATGTTCAGCCCCAGCCCTAGAACAATCTAGAACAAATCAGAAAGACCAGAAATTACAGAAAAAATGTTGTAGCAAGTGAGTCGAAACGTCGTGAAGTTTTAGAACAACCCTTCCAATGTTAGTTCAATTTACTGTTATATTATTGATTCTTTGTACCACGAATTTAACATTTCTATCCTCACGTTTGGCTCCCAAGCATTGCCT